>BPLQ01013431.1:0-24178 GCA_021605075.1 Caerostris darwini | reverse complement strand
AAATGTATTCATCAGAGGGGGACACTCCATGCTGCCAGCGCCACTGCCAGCGATCGTAGTGGTGGTGTGGGGTTCCATTGTGCGGCGGGGATTTCCATTGACAATCACCGTGACGTCCTCCTCCAATATCGAGATGCTCGTGGTGAGGCAAAGAGGCGCTGCGTGGGTCGCTCGCAGTGATGCCCCATTGTTCGGAACAGCATCGAATAAGCATTCAGGATTGTTAGATGGTGAAAGAGGGGTTTCTAAGCGGGGGGCAGTCGTAAAAAGTGTCAGGCGAAATGGGGAAGTCAATACCAGTGCTGTAAAACTATAAAAGGTGTAAAGGCAATGTAAAATTCTTGCACACACATTGCTTATCACAGTTACTGTCTAGTTCTTAATACTAAAAATAAATATGGTGTTACTTATATGTTTGAAATATTATAAGGTAACATACTATTTTTATTCAATTAATCAACATTGTAGTAATGTTTAATGTAAATGTATATCTTTATAAATAAAATCTTTACTATATGTATTACAATTCTTTCTTCAACAGAAAGGCAGAAGGTAAAATTTTTGCCGTATTACTCCGTAGACACCATTATAAATTATTCATGTCTCATTACTTTCAGCCCAGATTCCTTTTTATACTTAGTATAAACAACCATTTATATATCCATGAAGATTAAAAAAAAAAAGGCAAAAAGCAAAGAAGGAAGAAATATTTCTAGAATTTCTTCTAACTTGAACGGTACATTCAGATTCTCAGATTCATCGTTTTATTGGATTTACCTTTTCCAAAAAAAAAAAAAAAAAGGAAAAACTTACATTCCACTCCATTCCATTTGCTACTCAAACAAGAATGGAATCTCTGTCTTTCAAATGATTTTTTTTCAATTTCAATTTTAATAAGGAGCAAGTGCGTTTAGCGCTTAATTAAATTTTCATTCGATAATTATTGCACCCTTCAGTTAACGAACAATAAATCCTCGCGGGCTTTTAAATTGGCGGTTCCAGATGTTTGCGATTCTTTTTATTTGGCGACGCATTATGGGGTACACAGTCGCCCAAGAGCTTCTGGATCTTGTTCATTAGTGGCAATAAATTGCAGTTGTTTGCTAGGATTTTGTCATAAACCACGATTTTTTTGCTAGAGTTTGCTGTAATTGGTACTGCAGTTTTCTCCTTGGGGTATGGTCTTTAAATGCACTTTTGGATCCAAACTTACTTTTGTGTTTGTTTGGTTCTGTTTTTTGACAGAAGTCGTTTTTATTTAATCAGACGAAACAAAGGATATGAATATATTTTGATTAAATACGGCAAATGTTAAATGTTTGATTTCTTTCAGGAAAAAAAATCACTCAGTTCCTAATTATATTAGTTCGAAAATGAATCCGGTGTACAAATAAAAAGATTAATTTAGGCAAAGGTAAATAAAATTTTGCAAAATCTTGTATTATTAATGAAATACATTTTCCATCTTAAGGATTAGGGATATACAAGAATTGGATTATTTAAAAACAAAAATTTGCTTAGTGATCTAACTTTATTAATCTGAATTTTTTAATTCTTACAACATTAATATATAGACATTATTAAAAAGCTAATACATCAATTTATTTTTTTTATTTTTGTATATTAATTGAATATAGAAAACTTGTCGAAAATACTAATTTGTTATAACTAAGAAGTGTTTTTTTTTTTAAATCTTAAGGACTATCAACTGATTTATATTAATTTATGGAGTGAAATTGATACTATTAAAAAATAAGCACTTGGAAAATATTAACATTCAAAGATTTTCGAGAAAATATTGCTAATAATCCTAGTAAGAGCGATATGATTATTTATTAAATTCTATGAAAGTTGAAAATTCCTTATGTTAAATAAACGACTAATTTTATATATTCTTTTGAATGAACTAAAACGTTCTCTGATAGATGTAATAATAAATGTTGTTAGCATACCCCAAAAGAAAATTTTTAAAAAATTGCTTCTCATAATACAAATAACACAAATAATAATATAAATTTCAAAATGAATACTTAAATTTAATTAAAACTGGTTGTTGATTCCGGACTATCCGGATTTCCTTGATCCAGATTCCCTTGACCACAGAAATCAGGACGAGTCAACAAGAGACAACCGAGATATATTCCCGACGACATCTGTTTACCCAGTTGGACAACCAGAGATCTCTTTCCCTCCAACAACCAGATGTCTCCGACACGTGGATTCTCTCTCTCTTCATCAACGAGCAGCAAAAAGCAGTGCGTCAGGAGGATTCGTTAAGGTTGGTAGTTGTGCGCCGACTCCACAATCTGTGCTTTGCTTTTTTTTTTCCTCTCAGAAGCAATTCAGAAATACAAAAACTGTTGAAACAGATGATTTTGAATTTCAATAACAAGAAAATAAAGTTTTGTTCCTTGTTTTTTTTCTTTATAAATTGTGGGACTGCATTTTAAATATTAAAATTATAGCAACCTTGTTAGAGATACAACATTAACATTAAAAAAAAAAATTGAAATGCTACAATTGAATTTTAACATGTATTTTGAAAGGTATAGTATTATTTGTGTTATTTATATCGGAAATAATACGTAACACATATAAATAACACAATATTATATTATCAAACATTATTATATATTATAAGAAGGACTCTTTTAAAAAATTTCTTTAAGGGTATGTTACCAACATTTGTAGAGAAGTTTTATTTCATTGAAAAGAACCTGCAAATTTGTCGTTTGCTTAACATGAGCAATTTTCCCCTTGAATAGTATTCAATAAATAATAATATTGTTCTTACTGGAATTATTGGAAATATTTTCTTGAAAATTCAATATTTTTAAGTGATTATTTTTTTATTAATATCAATGTCCTTTCATAAATTAATATAAATTAGTTGTAAATCCATGACATTTAAGAAAAACACTTCTTAGTTATAAAAAATTAATATTTCCTACAAGTTTCTAATACTTAATATATATACAAAAATAAAAATAAATGTGATATATCAGTTTTTTGATAACGTATACATATATATTAATGTTGTAAGAATTAAAATTCAAGTTATGAAAGTTAGATCACTAAGCACTGTGTTTCTATCCCTCATCATTAAGATGAAAATATATTTTATTAATAATACAAGGTTTTGAAAAATTATGTTTACCTTTGCTTTATTCTTTTTATTTCACCGGATGCATTTTCACTTAATATTATTAGGAACTGAATGTTTTTTTTCCTATAAGAAATCAAACATTTAACATTTGCCGTACTTAGTTCAAAATATATTCATTTGCTTTGTTTGTTTCTTTAAATAAATAAGACTTCTGTTAAAAATGGAACCAAACAAACACAAAAGTAAGTACTGAGTCAAAAGACAAGGAGAAAAACTGTGGTACCAATTACAGCATATCCTAGCAAGAAAAAATCAGGGTTTATGACACAATCCTAGCACACAACTGCAATTTATTGCCACTAATGAAGAAGATCCAAAAGCTTTTGGGTGACTGTGTACCCTGTAATGCGTCGCCAAATAAAGAATCGCAAACATCTGGAACCGCCAATTTAAAAGCCTGCGAGGATTTATTGTTCGTTAGCTACAGGGTGGAATAATTATCGAAAGAAAATTTAATTAAGCGCTAAACGAACTTATTCCTTCTGAAAATTGAAATTAAAAAAAATAAACATTTGAAAGACAAAGATTCCATTTTTGTTTGAGTAGCAAATGGAATGGAATGGAATATAAGTTTTACTTTTTTTTGGAAAAGTTAAATCCAATAAAGTGATGAATATGAATGTACCGTACGAGTTAGAAGAATTTTCTAGAAATCTTTTTACCTTATTTGCTTTTGCCTTTTTTTAATCTTTCACATGGATATATTAATGTTTGTTTATACTATGTATAAAAAATAATCTGGGCTGAAAGTAATGAGACATGAATAATTTATAATAGCATCTACGGAGTAATGCTGTAAAACTTTAACCTTCTACCTTTATATTGACGAAAGAATTAGTTTCTATGCGCAAATTACATAACTATGTGAAAAATGCATGGTGGGATATAAAAAGAAATCTTCTGATACATATAGTAAAGATTTTATTTTTGAAGATGAACATTTATTAACTCGAAACTACAATGTTGATTACTTGAATAAAAACATGATGTTACTTACTTATTTGAGATGTTGTTACTGTTGTTATTACTTATATTTGAGAAATATAAGTAGACTCTATATTTATTTTAGGCAATAATTACAGTATTACGAGACAGAAATTTGAAAAATAAATTATTTTCAACTCGGATGACTAAAGAAGCGTAATGGCATAAATTTGATTTGATTATACCAAAGATTAAAAAGAAAAAAAATATTTTAAAACAGTGTTTCAGAGAACAGTGTTATAATTATTTGTAACTAACGTAATAATATAGTTCAATTTATTACGAAAAAGCTTTCATATTTTAGTATAAATTTTTAAATATATATCTACATTGAATACATTGCATTACAAAAAAATTGCATAAATTATTTTATTTCATTTTTCAAAATAAATTTAAAGAATATTATGAATTTTAGATGAGGAGTGATTCAAACCAGTTTTCATAATTTTATACAATATGCTTTAAGACTTAGTATAAAGGAAGTTTTAAATGAATTCATAAAAAATGCTATTAAGGACAAATACGTATTTTTGTAAAACTTCGCAATTTTTCCAATGCCAAGTATTTATTAGGAAAAAGAGGCATATTTGTCATCAGTTTTTGCTGTGCTGATATATATATATATATGGTAGCAGAACCCAGCATACATTGTCCTGTAAAAAATATGCATTGTGAAAATTATATATCACGAATATAATCTCGATATTCCAATATATGTGCACACTAATTTTCAGGATATCGTTTGAACGTTATATAAGATGATATATTGCAGCACCATATGGTGGTGGTAAACAACAAAACAGTGGATAGCACGGACATATTTTCATACTGGAATACATATTATTACCAATTTTCATAGGAATTGGTTTGAGCGCTATGACTGGTATAGAGCTTGATATACTGCAGCACCATCTGATGGCTACATACAACAAATGGGATAGCATAAAACATTTTCCATTTTTTTTCAAACACACAAAATTTTTTATCAAAAATCGGTCAAGTCGTCTAGGAGGAGTTCAGTGACAAACACATATACAGAAGAATTATACATATAAAAGTTACCATGTTTAGTTGAAATGCTGTTAATAAATATCAATTTTAAAAAGCTTTTAATGTATATTTTTAATTTAAAATACTTTTGTATATAGTTCTCATAAAAAGAAGAAGAAGAAGAAGCTTTCCACCAAACTGTATTTCCGATTTTTCCCCCAATTTTAATTTTACACACCAGATCAACATTTCTATTCCACGAAAACTAAAAGCGTTTGTTATAAAATTTTTTTCCTTGCTTCTTTATACGTTACAGTATTTACGACTTAATCTCGAATAAAGTATTTTCGAAAACTGAATTAAAGTATCCTCCCTTTATTTTATCTTCTTGCGACCAACGCTAAAATTCAGCAGCCAAGTTTCACCCTTTTTCTCTGTTCCTTTTTGAGGAAACTCTTCCTCGCTCGAGCTCTACTGATCTTGTTTATTTTACGGGCGCAGTTTTATATAAAACTAGAAGAGTTGCTTTTAACCATTCATCATTCTCTCGGCATAATTCCAATAAATCCGTTGAGTAAGGTTTCAAAGCGATATCTCATCCCTCTGAGGTTCCACAGAAATTTCGCTTATGCCTTTTTTTTTTTTTAAAGGGGTATCTGATTGCACAAAGAAATTCTCCGGGGTTGAAATTCACCATTTTCAAAGAGCCTTTCCAGAATTGAAAAACTGTTCAATCTAGAGGAATTCTTGACCAGTTATGCTCATGCAAGAAGATAAACGAACTTGGTATATATATATATATATATTTTGTCTGCCTTGGTTCAGATTTTGTTATCCGCAATAGGATGGATTTCTTCATATACGGAAGTAGTACATTGTTCCCTTAAGGAAAATGTTTATTTTTATTATTATAATATCTTGCAGTCTTGATCCAAATTATGAATCTTTTGAAAGTGTTCGCTAAAGAACGCCTCCTAGATTAAAATAAATAAATTAAAACTCAAGTTTCGTATTAAATAATTAAGATAAGAATAAAGTATTTGTAATATTGAGTCTAATTCTTTTGAAAATTAAAGAAAATTGTTACATAATGTGAAAGAAACTGGATATTTTTGAATATATATATATATATATATATTTCAAATTCAGATGAATATTCTTTTTGAATATATAAATAGTTGTGATTTTAAGTATCTTGTCAGACACCCTTAAAATGAATTAAAAGTAAAAGCTTGAAACAAAATCACTAAAGATACCCCAATACAAGAAAGTATGATATATGGAATGATTTCAGATCTTTTATTTTGATCAGCCAAAACAAAACCATGGTAACAACTATATCACATACATTGGTTCAGGTGTTCAGGTTGGAGTTCATTCTTTTTGGTAAAAGCCACCAAAATATTTAGTTAAATGTCAAACTTTGTAGATATGCAAGGGGACTGATAACAGCGAGACTAGTTGGCTATCGCTTTAGTTACAGGGCTCGAGTCCCGGCGGTATCACGGATGTTTTTAGTAGTTCAGATTCGAATTTAAATCGTTGGTCTGGGTCTAATATGACTATAGAAACGTTAGGCGTAGTATGACTGGCAACCCTATCCCCTCTCTTGAACGAAATAACATCGCTTATCTTTTTAAATCAGCCAGCAAGCAGACGGCCTTGGCGCAATATGGGACTATTGTGCCAATGAAGATGAAGAAGGTATGTAATTGAAGCACCACATCTCAGATTTTCATACATTTTTTTCCTACACTCAATATGTGTATAATATAATACATAATTCAATATTGTTACTGATAACACATTATCCTACACTATATCAAAATATTTCCATACATCAAATCCATGAGCTTGAAACTCAAAAGGATTCATTCTTTAGAATGTTTGTTCATTTATTGAAATCCCTGCCATATTTAGCAGGAAAATTCTTTAATCATATATTCAATACACGCAAATACAAATATAATTCATTTTTTGTGAATAACACCTTCTAAAAATATTACTACCAAAATTCTTACTTCATTCACCATTTACTTTAACCTTTCGAAAATCAGAACTCATCTCGAAGAAGACATCAACTATTCCTCGGTCACACTAACTATACATTGTAAGAAAAGTGAATAAAAAAAAAAAAATCTTTCGATGCTGAATCAACTATGTCCTTGCTTTCCCCAGTCGCAAAGCATGAGGTGTGCACCAGATGTTTTCTCGACGAAGAATCCTCCTCAAACAAGGTAAAGAAGGAGTCGTTCTGTTCGAATGTTCTGAACTATTCGTTCTCAGTCGACGAAGAGCCGTTTCTTCCCTTGACCACAGAAATGAGGACCGAGTCAACAAGAGACAACCGACGTATTCCCGACGACATCTGTTTACCCAGTTCGACAAACAGATATCTCTCTCCCCTCTAACAACCAGATGTCTCCGACACATGGTTCGGGGCACTCTCGATCAACAAGCATCGAAAGCGGTGCTTCTGGAGGATTCGTTAAGATTGGCAGTTGTCCGCCGACTACAAACACTTTGCTTTTTTTCCCTCAGTAGTTATTTAGAAATAGGTCCGATGAAACAGATGATTTTGATTTTCAATATCAAAAAAAATAAAGTTGTGTTCCTTGTTTTTTTTCTTTATAGGCAGAGGAACTGTATTTTTAAATGTTTAATATTATAGAAACCCTTGTTAGAAAACAGACACTTTTTTGAAAAAGGGCAAAATTATTAATGATTTGGGAAAATAATAATAGAAAAAGTTATACATTAAAACTCAAATACTGATTTATCAAATATTCATTTAATCAAACACTATTTTACTTTCAAAGTCTAATAATACTTTTGTCGCAAATTATTCATTCTATATATACCCAGCATTAATGGCAAAATGCATATCAAATTTAATACTACACCCAATTTAAAAAAAAAAACGTACAATAAGATTACAATATTTAAAAAAAAATATATATAATAAGTTTACCTCATAGATATCTATCATAATATTTTGAAGAAATTCAACGTAATGATGCATAAAGTCTAATAATACTGTATTTATTAATAAATGTGATTATGAAGGTTCAAATATTAAAATATGATAAATTCTATTACATTTATAGATCATTTTCAATCTCACTTGTATATCTGCAAATATATATTAAACATCATAACTGATAATATAAAATAAGATAGTAGTATTAAAAATAATGTAGTTAACTAGTATCTGTAGCAATGTTGTTTTAACAATTGTTAAATGGGTTAATTTTTTGTATAGTATAATTTTTTCACGTTTCCCTTTTGAGGCGGCTTGGTGGGCAGTTGGTTAGCGATCTGGTACCATAGTACCAGAACGCTAGGGGGAAGTAGTAAAGTAGTAGCTAAGTAGTCTTTATTACCATGGACTTCAGCTTCGAATCCTGGAGGTCACTTGGATGTTTGTTAGTGGTTCAGAAATCTAGTTAAACAGTAGGTCCACGGTCTAACTAACCTAGAGCGTGCGATCAATGACCATAGAGTGACAAATCAAATCATTTTCATTTTTGAAAGAGCATTTATTTTCAATGCTTTATGCATTTGTGTCTACTTTATATATATCAGGGAAATTATCCAACATAAGTCATTTCTAATTCATCGTTTGTGACATTGGGGCAGAATTCTGAAAAACAGCCGTGACTATTTACTTTGGGTCTGATATTATAATCTAAAACAAGGCCTAACTAACTGTTTTCATTAGATTAATTGACATATTTCTGTACAAATTTAATTAGTCTACGCCAAATATGGCCAAGTGCATGTGTCTTTAGAATGGACTTGTATTTTCTAGGTAATGTTGCTTGTCATTAATTTAATGGACTCCTGATTATAAAATCTAGTTTTTTATTTCAGCCGAATGCCAAAATTTTTATAGTCAATGCCATTATTTGTATCAAGCACTCGTATGAAAAAATTATTTTCTTTATTCCATACAGACCTCCCTTCTCTTAAAAAAGATTGTTTTCAATTTTTTAAAAACTTACTCAAATAAAATTTTAATAAATAATTAATAAATTGCATTGAAATTTAATTCATATCATCATTCTCAATATTAAAAACATCCCAAACAACTCCCTCTTCCTCCCTTCTTTTATTGTTGTAGTACTGTTATTTTCAGTCAGGCCTACTGGCAGATTTCGAGACAGGAAATGTTTTCTTTTCACGGGGTAGAGTTTTCAGCTCTATTTCAACTCTCTACAGTCATATTGGACCAGGACCTACAGTTTAAATGGGATTCCAAACCACTACAAACATCCTGGCACTGACGGAACTCGATTCCAAAACATATAGCACAGAGAATTGAATTGTTACTTTTGCATTATATATACAAGTTTCAATGATATAATAAGTGATAGAATATCATAATCTGAAATTCGTAAATGATATCAGTTTAATTTCTTTCATGATTTTCATGAGAACTGCACTATTGATATTCACAACTTCATTATTATTAAAATAAATTAGTTTTATTTACTAAATGTTTTGTTAACTCAATAAATAACACAAATCATAAAAAAAAAAAAAAAAAAAAAATTTCTCCCAGCTAGACTTTATTAATTGCTTTCATACGTAATATCTGAAGAATATCAGTTAATAATATCACATGCTTTTTCAGTACATATTTTATCAGTATATTAAAAGTACAAACACAAAAATAAGTCTGGATTGAAGCACTAAAATAAATAGGGTATTAAAAAATCATTCACCATAAAAATATTTTCTCCACCTAAACTTATTAGTTTTTTGATAACAAGGGATAAATTTAATTAAAGAAAGTGAGAGAGCAGAATATTTGTTTGATGAATGACAGCTTTTCATTCTAATTGGTAATGGTCCCGAATAATTGAGTTCTGTTGTTCATCTGATCTGGGGAACGCGTTCGTTTGCACTGCTGTTTGTAATAAAAAAGACGAGTTAGAATTCTCTTCTTTAATAAGAAATGCTGGAATTTCGTCGAGGCATTTCTGGATAATTAGACATAAACATCTGCAGTATTATTAGGAATGCATAATTATGAAATGTGTTATCGAAGAAAAATATGTACTGACGAACTATTTAAAAATTTTTTTAAATGTTTTTCATATAGCGATCTATAATGTGTTCATAAATATTATTTTTTTGCATTTAATTCGTATTGATTCATAAATGCACAGATCTCTGATATCATATAGGCATTTGCCTCAAAAAATACTATCAGTAATTTTTTTGTAAAGATTTTCTGCTTTTAATGCAATGTTTAAACGGAGAACAAGAGCAAAAAATTTTTTTCATGCAAAAAAAAAAAACATGAAAATAATGAAAAGGGACATTAATTTATTAAAATGGTGTTATTATTTTTATCTTTAGATATACATAAAAAAATATATTAATCTAAATTTATTAAGCAATTTATTTTAATAATTTTCTTAGAAAAATATAAAATTTCAGAGAGTAAAAAATAAATTCACAAAAACGCCAATTTTCTCCTATTGTTTTTTCTATTTTATGTGTTTAATTGTCACAATCAAAATGTTAAATTGAGTAAAAAAAAAATATTTCTAATGTTTAAAACGTTTCATTAAAAGTACGTTATATCATTTAAAAGTAAAATATAAAGTAAAAGAAACTATATCATTAAAAGTAAAATCCTACTTTTATGTTTCAAAATTTCATGTGTTCCTTTCAAGATTTAAAAAAATAAAAAAGGGTTGGCTTAAATCGTTTTTCGCAGTAGTTAGTCGAATAAAAGATAAAATACATAAATCTATACAAAAAAAAAAAAAAAAAAAAAAAAAAAAAAATATATATATATATATAATACAAAAAAAAATTTATAATTTTTCCGCCTATACAAAAAAAAAAAAATTTTTAAGTAGAATATAAATAGACACATAAAAACAAAAATTTAAATACATAAATCGAAATAATATAAAGAAAACAACTTCTAGGAGAAAACAAATACACATTTTAGTGTATAAAGATATGTGTAATGAGTATAAATAAGAACGATTTGTTAACAGTGTTAAGTAGTTTTAAACATAGTTAATGGAGTATAGCAGAAAAAGAACATTTTAGCTAAACACATTAACTAAAATGTCACATTAGTCTTTGTGAAACAAACAGTGTAACTTTTAGTTCTTAATATCTGCTTTTAAATTCTATTTTGGATGCTTAATTAGATTTAAGATTTTTTTTATCTTTCCGTTTTAACATAGGGTATGATGTTACAATTTATACATTTTGAATCCTTATCTCTCTAATTAATAAAAAGCAAGATTTTTGTTTGTAAATTAAAGATTTCTAAAAACCTAATATATAAAAAATTTAATTTTTCCTCTTAATTTATAATGTTTTTATTTTGTGAGTAGCTAAAAGTTAAAATTCTTTTAATATTTTAAATAAATAATTAAAAATTTTTTTTTCAAACTGTTTAATTAAAAAATTGTCTGAAAAAAAAAAAATTACGAATAGAAAATGATGCCATGAGCTGTACGCATTCTTATTCACGTTTTGTAATAATGAATTTGTTATATAATGCTAATTTTAATCTTTGATTTTTCATTAATACATAATTCTTAAGGAATTTGAGCAGATGAAATTAAAAAGCTGTTGAAATTGAAACTGTAAGTATTTAATTGTGTTTTCTATTTCGATATCTTCTTTTTCTTTCTGTGAATTATTTTAATCACCCACAAAAAATAAATAATTATCTAAATATTTTTTGTTTAAAATTATTTTATTCAATATTAATTTTTTACATGAAAACAATAAATTAAATTTTGTATTCCTGCACAATCTTTAAATACGATTTTTTTATCAATAGGAATTAGATACAAAACATTCTTTTTAAATTATAAAAATCACTTGTCACTTTACATGGATCTTTCAATCTTGTTAAATTTAATTTATTTCTTTATTACTTAGAAATAATATCGATTTTTTTCAGCTTATATATTAATAAATAGCATTTAACAGAAATGGTCGATAGATATCATACTATATATTTTTGATTTTCTTATCGCGTATTTATTTTTCTTAATTCCATATAAAATATCTTTGCTCTGTTAAAGATTTGCTGAGATAGATATCAACTTAATATCTTATATTTAATGACTTTTGAAGTGACATCAACATGAAAATTTTATTTTATTTTTTATAGTTTTCCCTACTAATATTTTGCGTTCACACAATAATGATTTAACAGAAAAGTATAACATGAAGTTTATTTCATAAATTTAATGCATTTTTGTTGCCTTATTTTTTTTTTTTTTTTCAATTTTCTTAAATGAAATTTCTTTAAAAGATATTTTCTTTGAATGATAACATATTTTAACTTGAATTTTATATTCTACTTCTATAAATTTTGAACTGGGGCTCTCAGTGACACAGGTTTCGGGTTCGAGTTCCTACCGTAACATGGATGTTTGTAGTGGTTCGAAGAAATACACTTTAAACCGTAGGTGCCGGTCTTAATATAACTGCAAAGAGCTATTATTTATTTATTTTTATACCACGAGAGATCATATAGAATATTATGTAGACAAACAGCAGTAGTAGAGTTTGGGTTCAACAAAAAAATCGTAAATAGGCAATTGCAGCTGATTCGGGGAAGGATTCCACTTTTAAGCCAAAATCGATACTAGGTTACGTGCAGCTTGCGAGAAATATACTTATCTCTCCTGGTTAGAGTATATGTAGGCCAACTGACCATTTCTCTTGAGCCACACATGGGGCAATATGGCCTTTGGGTTGGAGGGAAGCATAACTACAGAATCAAGTACTGTTTAAATTATTTAATACATCAATAACATATGTTTTACATTACAAAATATTCATTTTCCTTTTATTTTTTATGTGAAAAATTTTTTGGTATACATTAGTTTGTTGCAAGACAAGAATTTGAAATGAAATAGGGTCGTATAACAAGGAATAACTCGATTTTTTTCCAAACAAAGGTACAATTGTACACATCACATGAAATGAATGAAAAAGTTGTTAACAATACTGTCATGCCAAACATCATTTCAATATGTGGATTTCGTGCTCGGTTTTGCAAAAATCAATAGAAGATCTTCACAAATGACATCCTTGTAATGATGCATTTCATTAAAGAAAACTCGTGTTCCTAGCAACAGAAAATTTGCAACTATTATAACATCTATATAACTATTATCTCTGCTTTGAATATTGACAAGTTTTGTGTCCGGGGTATATACTATATGAGGTAAAAATGCATAAATAATTTTTAGTTCACAACAAAATTTCTTGAAACGAATATTTGAAATCTCATCAGTCTAATTCTTGGAAATAAATTTGCAAGGAATTACCATAAATATTTTATTCCCATTAATTAAAATCAAAACTAAAACAAAGAAGAAGTAAGAAAAATAGTAGTTTCCGGATAAAACAATTTACAGGTAATTAAGAAATAATCATAGGAAAAGAAAAATGTTTCAAATATTTCTGCTACCATTTTACAATTATTTAAATCTTCTTCTTTGCTTTAATTAACTTGACATCCTCGATTATTGACTTTTACCCATTTTATTGACTTTTAGTCGACATAATTCGTTTCATTACTGTTAATGAAGTGAGTTCATTTTTTCCTTTTAAAGTTTAAATGGCGATGCCGGAAATAAATGCACAAACAAATAAACAAAAATGAATAAAACCTATTGCAGCGTTTCATCTTGGCAACCCCACCTCCATCTGAACATCACTATTTATAATTAATTAACACTAATGAATACATTTTAAGTGGGTGTTAGGCACATTTAATAAAAATGACTGCAAAGCCACATACACACACACACAAGAATATGATGGCTTTAAACCTTCGAAGGAGAAATTTTTGTGAATAATGGCTACAATTTTTCCATTTTTTTCCTTGTTCGCCCACCAGTTTTAATTTGTCTCGAATTTCGCATGAAAATGAAAAGAATATTTTCAGAATATTCTTTTTCAAAATATTTCCGCTACATCTATTTAAGCCGAAACTTTCTGCATAACCCCAAAATAGAAAACTGAGGGAAAATCTATTAAATCGTGAAATTCTCCTTAAGGGAAAAGAGGACAAGCCTTTTTTTTTCTCTCTCTATTTAAGTTTTACTTTTATTTCATTTAATGATTTAACAACGTGCTCAAGATTTTATTATTTTTTTATTATTTCATCCTCCCTACTTAAAGCTGTAATTCATAAATTAATGATTTCTATCATAAAATCTAATAACTTTTAATGAATTCAAGTGCGTGTTACTTCCATGCCCTAACTTTCACTCATTAGTTTTAAATTAACATATTATGTAGAAGGGTGCACGTGACTTTTGGAGGGTGAAAGCGAAATGAAGGCAAACTAATAAAGGAAGTTAATACGTCCTTCTACTCAATGTGTTTTAAGCCATATTCTTTTGGAGACTATTGAAATATCTTCATTCACTCATTTACATTCACTGGAAGAAGTGACGTTGATAATTTGTAAACGTAATAATTTGTAATTTGACGTTGATTTTGAGAGAGTTATAAACTAAATTTTTTAAAATGTGTTATTTCTCCGTAATTTTTATTTCTACCAAAATTTTGTATCCGATTAAATGATTCTGTAACAAATGACAGCATATTATCTTATTTATGATGCTTTAATTATTTGCTTCAGAAGAAACTTTTCTGAGTAAAAATAAAAAAAAATAAAAATAAAAAAAAAACATTGAACATATAGTGAATGTTCCCTACGTCATACCCCACCCAAAACTCTCTAGACTTTATTCCTTCGTGCAGCTGTGATGCCTGCTCCTTCTGAGATGGAAATCCTGCTTTAAATAATCGGCTGTCATGTCCAGGGGATGATACCTGAAATGAGCTGTCACTTAACACCCTCATTCTGGGATGCCTTCACTTCAGTTTGCCTTGAAGCAAAGCAAAGCAAAACAAAATAAATAAGATGGGAGATTCTTTTTGAAATAGAGGAATTTTGTTTAACCGTTTTATTCCCTTTTTTTAAAACCATTTTATATTTTCATTTAGTTAAATTTCGTGAATAAAATGAGTTACTATAAATAATAAGGCTTAATTAATTAAATAAAAAATTCAAATTATAAACAGTAAAATATTTAATTAAATTACATTTAATAAAATATTTATCTGATATTGTATTCAAACATTTAGTCCATGATTGCATGTTAATTAGTACATATGCGTTTCAAATCCAATTTTTTTTTGGTGAGAAAAGACAGACTTTCATGTTCATCATTTTAAAAAACATTTTCATGTTTATTCATTGAAGAATTTAAAAATTAATTTTTAAATTAATATTTGTTTGATACTAATTGACGAATAAGTAACAAATAAGGTTTCTTCGGAAAGATATTAGTTGGTTTAATATTTTTAACACCAACGAATATATAATTAATATATTAGCTCATTTTTATTATGCGAATGAGTGTTATTTGTAAAAGTTTTCTAATGACAGCTAAGGTTTTGTCAATTTTCTCTGAATGTTGTCCAAATCGGCATCGATCTTTCTTGTTTGTGAAAGTTGTATCTTCAAAGGACACCATTAACAGATTCAAAGTATGAGCCCTCCTCAGTTCTGCGAGCTGTCTGCTCACATTACCACATTGATGACAAAGATGTATAAATGAAACAAATAGACGTTTCATGAAATAAATCGTTAATAATGCCTGATGTCATATGCCACTTCTCAATGTCCCATGCCATATATCACTCCATAATACCACATACCATATACGAAGTCATAATTCCACAAGTCATATGCATTTTTATAATATGTCTCATACTGTTGTTTTAAATAGTTTACATAGGCTACTATTGTGTCTTTTTGACAATATCCTATGTTTACAGCCCTATGAATTTTCTTATACTTTTTTTCAATATCACATGTCATATACCTTTTTATAGTCTCACATGTTATATTTTTTTTTATAATGTCACAGGTCATATACTTTTTCTATATTGCCACATGTCCCATGCTTTTTTATAATGTCACATGTAACATGCACTCTACTACATAATATGTTAATTGAAAAACTAATTAGTGAAAGTTAAGGCATAGAAGTAGCGCACTTGAATTCATTAATAGTTATTAGATTTTAGGATGGGAATTAATTAATTTATGAATTACAACGTTAAGTAGGGAAAATGAAATTTAAAAAAAATAAATCTTGAGCACGTTGTTAAATCATTAAATGAAATAAAAGTAAAACTTAAATAGAGAGAGAAAAAAAAGGCTTGTCCTCTTTTCCCTTAAGGAGAATTTCACGATTTAATAGATTTTCCCTCAGTTTCTATTTTGGGATTATGCGGAAAGTTTTCGGCTTAAATAGGGTGTAGCGGAATTTTTTGAAAAAGAATATTCTGAAATATTCTTTTCATTTTCATGTGAAATTCGTGACAAAATAAAACTGTTGGGTAAACAAGAGAAAAAAAAATGACTAAATTGTAACCATTCTTCACAAAAAGGTTCCCCTCGAAGGTTTAAAGCCATTATATTTTAGTGTGTGTGTGTGTGTGTGTGTGTGTGTATGTGGCTTAGAGTCATTTTTATTAAATACGCCGGACACCCACTTAAAATATATTCATTAGTTTTAATTAATTACAAAAGTGATGTTCAGATGGAGGTGGGTTGCCGAGATGAAACGCTGCAAAGGGTTTGTTCATTTTGTTTTTTTGTGTTGACTTGCGCTTATTTACGATGTCGTCCTTTAAACTTTGAAAGAAAAAAACCTTATTCTCTTCATTAACAGTAATGAATCGAATTATGTCTTCCAAGAAGGGTAAAAGTCAATAATCGAGGATGTCAAGTTAATTAAAACAAAGAAGAAGATTTAAATAATTGCGAAAAAGGCAGCAGAAATATTTGTGAAACGTTTCCTGCGTTAATTTTCTTACAGTTGTAAATTGCTTTGTCCTGAAAACTGTATTTTTGTTATTTCTCTTCGTATCGGTTATGATTTTAATTAATGTCAATAAAACCTTTATGCTGACTTTGCGAAATTTATTTCAAGATTTAGATTGATCAGGATTCTTATTTCAATATTATTTTCGAGAGATTTGTTGTGAACTGAAATATTTTGCGTATTTTTACTTTACGTACTATGTATTACCATAAATGGCTTTGTGGTTAACTAACGTGTAGGAAGACGAGGGTTCAATTGTGTTAGTGGCGTATTCTGCAATCATTCAAACAAAGCAATTAGATTTGTCAGAGATTTTTAAAATAGCAGAAAATTTTTATAGATACTCAAAGCAGAGAAATTTGTTGTTTAATAGTTGCATTTTTTCTGTTATTTAGGATATATAAGGTTTTCTTTAATAAAACGCATCAATACGAGGAAGTCATTCATAAAAATCTTCCATGGGCTTTACCAAACTATTGCGCAAAGTTGACACTTTAAAATAATGATTGGAGATAAAGTTATTAACATAAATTTCTTAAGTGCAAAGTGCGCAGATGTACCTATGTTGGGGGCAAAAAAGGGTTATCCTTTAGTATTTTAGTATTCCATTTCAAGTCCTTGGCTTGCCCCTATATGTTTAGTAAATTTTTTTTAAAAGAAACAAAAGGAAAATGAATATTTATAATGTAAAACTTATGTTGTTAACATATTAAAAGTGTTATAAGAAATAATTTAAACTCTACTTAATTCTGTAACCATGCTTCCTCCTATCTACTGACAAGAGCTCTCCTTATGACCGTTAGGAGAAATAGCTCGTTTCTGTGAATTCCAAATTTATTTTCTTCAGGAGAAGGGTCCGTTTCTGCATATGATAGGCCTAGAGACTCTCAACTAGAAAGGAATTATATTTAGCGCAATCTGCGAGTAGCCAAGTTTAGGGTTTTCGGCTTAGAAGTGGAGGGCTTCCATGAATCTATAATCACTTGTCTTTAAATGTGTTAAATATTGTATGTATCTAATTGTATGTGTGTAGTATTAGTGAATGTGTAGAGCTCTCAAACGTGTGCTTCATGTATCGCCACTCAACCATATCCAGTTGCAATTTGGTTAACCAAACTGCACACAACAGTTAGAAATTACACGAATTCAGAATCAAGTATATGACATACATAAATAAATAAAAGTTTAAATAAATGAAATCATTTTAAATAATTTCATTTCAATACTTGAAATGACGACCAGATTTGACTTAAAAATATATCTAATGGACTTTGTTTCTGCTTTCTCTATAACATACAAATGATTATATCTTTTAAAAAGCTTTTTTTTTTTAAATTCTGCTTAAAATGGACGATACATAGAATATCGAATAAATTATATCACAGTTAACATAAAACTGAAGTTGGTATTAATTAACAAGTTTAATAAAGCTTCAGTTTTAATAATTTTATCGGATACAAATTTTTGGTAGAAATGAAAATTACAGAGAAATTAGACATTTTTAAAATTATATATTTTATAATTCTCTCCAAATTTATCATTGAAAACTATCAAAACATTTTTACAAATTATCAACGTCGCTTCTTCCAGTGAATGCAAGGAAGTGAATGAAAATATTTCAATAGTCTTCATAAAAATGTGGCTCAAAACACATTGAGTAGAAGGATGCATTAACTTTCTTCAGTTTCGCATACTTGCAAATTCTTAACCCACCGCCTTCATTTCGCTCTTACCCTCGAAAAGTCACGTGCTCCCTTCTACATAATATGTTAATTTAAAAACTAATTAGCCGAAAGTTGGGGCGTAGAAGTAGCGCACTTGAATTCATTAAAAGTCATTAGATTTTATGATGGAATTAATTAATTTATGAATTGCAGCGTTAAGTAGGGAAGGAGGAAATTAAAAAAAAAAAAAAAAATTAAATCTTGAGCACGTTGTTAAATCATTAAATGAAATAAAAGTATAACTTAAATTGAGTGGGGGAAAAAAAAGGTTGTACTGTTTTCCCTTAAGGAGTACGATTACGATTTAATAGATTTTCCCTTAGTTTCTATTTTGGGATAATGCGGAAAGTTTCCGGCTTAAATAGGGTACAGCGGAATTTTTTTGAAAAGCAATATTCCGGAATATTCTTTTCATTTTCATGCGAAATTCGTGACATATTGAAACTGGCGGGTGAACAAGAAAAAAAATGACAAAATTGTAACCATTCTTCACAAAAATTTTCTCCTCGAAGGTTTAAAGCCATCATATTCTTGTGTGTGTGTGTGTATGTGGCTTTGCAGTCATTTTTATTAAATAAGCTGAACTCCCACTTAAAATGTATCCATTAGTGTTAATTAATTGTAAAAAGTGATGTTCAGATAGAGGTGGGTTCCCAAGATGAAACGCTGCAATGGCCTTTATTTATTTTGTTTATTTGTGCGTTATTTTCGGCGGCGTCATTTAAACTTTAAAAGAAAAAAAAAACTTAAAAAATTTATATTTTCTCATTTCGAGGAAGATGAAATATATTTATTGCATCCTAGCACATTAAGGTGACCTAATTAAGGTGACCTACAGACTCTCACCCGGAGAGGAAATATATTTCGCGCACCCTGAGAGAATTAGAGTTTTAGGTTTTCGGCTTAGAAGTAGATTCCTTCCACGAATCTATAATTATCTGTCTTTAAATATTAAATATTGCACGTCTCTAATTGTATGCGTGTGGTGTTTAAAAACGCTGGTGCATGTGTCAATAAAGCTGGGATTTCTCAAACCTGTGCCTCAAGTATCTCAACCCAACCACATTCAGTTACAATCTGGTTTCCCAACCTGCACACTACACTTCTAAAATACACAAATACAAAATTAAGTAGATGAAATATATGCATAACTAAAAATTAAATAAATGAATTCATTTTAAATAATTTCATATCCCTACTTGGAAGGATGATTATATTTGACATAAAAAATGTGTCTAAAGGACTTTGTTTCTGCCTTCACCTTAACATATTTTGGAAATATGACATTATCTTTTCATTATAATCAGTTTGTCTTTAACATCCATCCTTTTTGTCAGTCCTATTCCAAGCAAAGATCGTATACAAAACAAATTTCTTTGTATCCATGTAAGAAATATATCAAGTTGAACTAATTCCAAAACGGAAGTATACCAAAGTAACAATGCATATGTATCATAAAGTGATTACTATTTACTTTTCATTGGACAAATCTTTAAATACAAGCAATTAAACATTTGGAATGACACTAGTCAATAACATACACCTACATCAAAATACCACCTTAATTCCTTTATTCTAGTATCAGATGACAGCATATTATCTTATTTATAATCTTCTTAATTATTTGCTTCATAAGAAACTTTCCTTAAAAAAACATTGAATAGATAGTGAAAGCTCCCTACGTCATTTCCCACCAGAAACTCTCTAGATTTTTTTTCCTTCTTGCAGCTGTTATACCTGCTCCTTTTGAGATGGAAATCCTCCTTTAAATAATCGGCTGTCATGTCCAAGGGATGATCGCTGAAATGAGCTGTCATTTAACACCCTAATTCTGTGATGCCTTCACTTCAGTTTACCTTCAAGCAAAACAAAATAAATAATATAGGACACTCTCACAAAATAAATAATGTAGGAGGAATTTTGTTTAACCTTTTTTTCCCCTTTTTGTAACCATTTTTTTCCCTATTTTAAATTATTTTTCCCTAAAGAACTGGTGACATTTAAATACTGTGTATTGACTAAATGCTGCATAGAAATGGGAACATGTTCTTCATCTTTCTCATTCTGAGTTGTATTTTTAATTTTTAAAATTACTTATTATTGCCAAACTTAAATTGAAATTTCATTTTGCATTTTAATTTAGTTACATTTCGTAAATATAATAAATTGAATTAAATAATAAAGCCTAATTAATTAAATAAAGCATTGAAATTAAAACAGTAAAATACTTAATTACATTTAGTTTAATATTCATGTGATGTTGCAATTAATAAAAAATTTATCTTTTGAATTATTCAATAGAGCTTTGAATTCATTTAGTACATATATGTTTGAAATCTAATTTTTTTTTCTTCTTTTGATTGGAGAGAAGACAGATAGTTCTTGTTCATCAGTATCAAGAAAATTTTCGTGTTATTTTCGTGTTAGAACACACATGCGAGACAGGATCATATGACTGCATACCTCTTTCCACTCGAACGGATGGTCAACTAAGGAATTGATTGGGGGAATAATGATTTGACAAGATATCTGACGTAATTATTTAAGAAATTGATTGAGTTGTGGATTTAAGAAGTTAAGAAACTGAATGAAGTGATGATTTAAGAAGTTAAGAAATTGAAGGAAGTTATGATTTAAGAAATTGATTGTGGATGTAGTGTTTAAAAAATTTTAAAAAGTGATTATTTAAAAATTGATTGAGAGAGTGATCATTTAAGTTTGATCAATAAAATCTGCGCGTCCGTGATCATTGACTGACATAGGCGGTTACTTAAGGAAATTATTGAGGGATACTAACTGAAGATTAAGTAATGAAGATTCCGTTTTAAGAAAATTAGTTGGTGTAATAATTTTAACACCAACGAATTCGGTTAGCAATATATATTAGCTAATTTTTATTATACAAATTAAACTTATTTGTAAATTTTTTTTTCAGTGACAGCTAAGTTTTGGTCAATTTTCTCTGAATACTCCTCTAATATTCTGCTGCATTAAGTTCATCAATCAGATGATATGATAGCTTAAAATATTACGGTGAATGCAGTTAATTCATCTATATTTTGCAGATATATAGAATTTATCTATGTTTTTCCTAACTCGTTTTATGGTTTAAAATTTTTAAATATAAAATGTGTATTTTTTTTATTAAACTTATATAGCCGTCGTGTACTTTTGGTGCATGCCACGAAGTGAGCACTAAGTGAGGATACAAGGAGAACAATGACCCCTGGTAGCGTTTTAAGGAGTATCTGCCTCACATTTGCATGTCGTATGACAGAAAATCTGGAAAACGCCCATCAGCTAACTTGACTATCAATCTATGTTATCCAAATCGACATTGACCTTTCTCGTTTTGAAAAGTAGCGACTTGAAAGGAAACGGATCAACGGATTCGAACTATACACCCTCCTCAATTCTGTGAGCTATATGCTTACATTACCACTGGACCTGGAGTTCTGCAAAGAAGACGTATAAATACAACAAATAGACATTTCATAAAATTAATCTTTAATACTGCCTCATGCCATATACCACTTCTTAATGGCACATCTCATATGCCTTTTTTTATAATATAACATATCAAATACTTTTTTTATAATGTCACTTGTTATATGGTTTTTTATAATGCCACATGCCATATACTTTTTTTATATTGTTATACGTCACATGATTTTTTATAATGCCACACATCACATGCTACTGTCTTTAGACAATTTACACAGACTACTATTGTGTATTTTTGCCAATATCTATGTTTACAGCACTTTGAATATTAGCTAGTTGGATGCCATGTATACTTGAGAAAGTTCACCTTTCAGAGCATAAAGTAAAAGCGGATGGAATAATTGTGTCATTCAACAAAGGCTTTCTTCTTTTATGAAGACTACTATCTCAATAGGATTTTCAGAGTTTTGTAATAAGTTTTTTTAAAAGGCACTCATAGATAGCATGAATTGAAGCGAAATTCCACGTCCTGCTTCCTTATTGATCAACCTCCTTTTCCCATCTGATACAACAACAGTTCGAAACAAACCTAATATGTTTCTGTTTCTGAACTACTCCTCTGTCAAGAAAAGAGTCCTGTCTCGTCCGATAACATCTGTGCTCTTCTCTCTTCCCTTTCAATGCTGAAAACAGTGATGGAGTGGGCTTTCTTTTCTTCAAGAAAGGAACGGGGAGAGTAGATCTTCGTGTTCTTCTCATCGAATTTTATTGTGAATAGAATGCATCCTAGGAAATTCAAAGCAACACAAAGCTTTAAAGAAAAAAAAAGGAACCCTACTGGGAAGTAATAATTTTCTTGAATTTCAGCACTGAAACTCAAGATGGACTAAAAAAAATAATAAAACGGAAATATAATAATTTATGTTTATAATTTTGCTTAATAACACCGGTGTAATAAATTATTTAATTTAGTATTCCTAAATTATTCATTATATTATCCATTCCTCTTCGAAAAAAAAAGTTTTTGTGAGATATTTATATTTATATGATTAACTAGCAAACTGAAATTATGATTATTTTTTAAATAAAATAATGACCTGGATTCAATTGCGTTTAAAAAATGTCGATGTCAGCACATCAGAGAACATCGTCAACATTTCGAGTCGCCCATGTCCCCAATTAGATGTTTGTAAATTTGGATATGATACGGGGCATTTCTTCATAATCTAATTATTATCAATGTTTTATTATCTTGTGTGAAATATTAATTAAGTATGAGATATTTATTTTCCGCTAAAGAGTTAAGTGTTAAGAAATAAAATAAAATAAAAATTATAAATTATTATTCTAGGAAAAGGGCTTATAAAATGCTTTTTGCTTAGTTAATTAATTTTTTTTTGCTTTTTTAAAAAATATTTATGGTATCTTCTGGTTTTGAATTTTTTATGTACAAAATGTATAATTACGAAGTGATTTGTTTCAATTGACAAATATTTACTCGTAAATTGATTTATGAAACTGATTGGAATTTTATTTTTCTCAAATTATGCTCAGGCTTAAGAATTAAGATTAAGATTTTTTCAATTTACTTTTTGTGCGATTTCTGATTGTTATATATATTCATGTTTCTTTAAAAAAAAATTCGTGAGACATACTCCATATAATCCATAGTAGTTTTATGAGCACTTAAAAAATTATTTGTTATTTTTTCTAAAATTATTTGATATTTATCACTTTTCTTACTTATTTTATTATTATTATTATTATTAAAATTTATTCCCTATAAAAATTAAAATTATCCCTAGAAAGATATATTATTTTCACGATCCAATTAAATATTTCCTTTATTTCAACGATTACTTCAAATGTGGTATAGAACTAAATAATCCCGTAAAATAATTGGCAGACTTTTATATCAAGTCTTCTAAATAACATTCTACCTATAAAGTTCAATATTT
>BPLQ01013429.1:0-423147 GCA_021605075.1 Caerostris darwini | reverse complement strand
TCTTCAGAGTAAATCCATATGTGATGTCAGGTCGCAGTTAAGTAATTCAACTGGATGTCAATGCTCGACTTTTGGCGAAGCAAAAATCCGTGAATGTTTCTTTCTCTTCATCCCACCCCTTTTTCCACCCACTTAATAATTTTTTTCACCCCTTTTCTTTACAGGAATGTTCCTGTAAAAATCATAAACAAGGATAAGTACTTTTGGCAGCGTTTGTGGTATTTTGTTAAGTGGTTAAAAAAAAAGTCTTGTTTGTTGTCTTGTAAAGTGGGGTTGTGAAAAAAAAAAAAAAAAAAAAAAAGATACTCATCTTCTTAAGGCTAATATAAATATATATGATTCTTTTTATTATTATTATCATCTAAGTACCTGTTTGAATATGATGTCTCTGTGAAATATTTATTCATTCATTTTGGAGCTGAGATTGCTTGGAAGGTTTAAAAAAATTAAAGAAAAATGTTTTCAGTTATATTTAAAATTGAATAAAGCAGAATTTAATGGTGTATTTAATGAGTGTTTATACTAAGAATTAAAACTGGCTGTGTTTGTATGAAGTGAAATTATGATGGATTGAGTGTCAGTTAAGTACTAGTCGAAAACTCTATAATAAAAGATCAAAATAGAACAGCACGCCAGAACCTGAAATTGTATTAAGAGGAAAATTTTTTTACAATGTTAGTACAGTCCCTTGTAACGCCATCTTATAAGATTAATAATTTTACTAATAAATTTTTTATGGGTATTAAAATGTTTATGAAGAACACAATAACGTTGTAGAAACTGAAAGTCATTTGGAACTTTTTTTTAAGGTAGAATTCTATAATGTTAACTTAAAGATCGAT
The DNA here is from genome assembly GCA_021605075.1 of Caerostris darwini. NCBI lineage: Eukaryota > Metazoa > Arthropoda > Arachnida > Araneae > Araneidae > Caerostris > Caerostris darwini. The sequence goes on along the minus strand of BPLQ01013429.1, from coordinate 422,305 downwards.
TTTTATTTTATTATTATTATTATTATACGTGAAGTCGATATTATTTTGGTATGATTTATTTAATGTCTGCAAAAGTTTTGAAAATCATCAAGTTTTTAACCATTTAGCAGTTTCCACTTTCCATTTCATGCTCCATAGAGCAATAAACACAATATTTACAGAAGTAAACAAAAATCACAGTTCATAAGTAGAAAAACTAAATTGTTGTTATATAAAACTCTTCTTAGACCTATTTTGGTGCATGGCTCTGAAACTTGGACTTTGGCAAGATCCGATGAGGGCCATTTGGGTGTATTTGAGCGGAAGATTTTAAGTTATTCTCGGAGGTCCTAGGGAACGTGACTGCTGGAAAAGGCGGTACATCGCAGAAATTTGTAAATGCTAGAAAGACCCAGATGTTATAAAATTTATTAAGATCAGTAGATTAAACTGGACTGCTCATATAATTAGAAGGAATGATTTAAACCCTATAAAAAGGCTCGTTTTGGCAAAGCCACAGGGACAAAAAGGACGACCCAAGTTGTGATGGATAGACGCAGTTGAGAAGGATTTTGCTCTACTGAAGGTTAACAATTGGAGGACCTTTGTCACCCAGAGGAATGCATGGAAATCTCTTCAAAGGAAAAATTGGCCCACTCTGGGCCGTCGTGCTATTGATGATAATATATGTCAAAAAAATTTATATGTACAAATTTGGTAAAAATATGCAAGTAAAAAAAATATTTTTTTAATTTGTTAAACATGAAGCAAAATTCTTAATTTTAACTGCAACCTATCTAAACTGAGGATTAAAATTTCATGATGTTAATAAGGGAATTTACAATTTTTTAAAATACTATAAAATGCCATTATTAAAAAATAAATGACACAATAAAAAATTGAAATCTCTTACGAATTTCAGTTTATCTTGTGTGAACATTTTATCACTGGAATTATCTTTAATATGGAATGTTAAATAATGGTTCAGTTATTTTTCATAAGTTTAACTTTTCCTTAGATGCTATTTCAAGAAAATTGAAATAATAATCTGTTCAAATTCATGACGTAATTCTTAGAAAAATTGTATTCCATGTAAATTAAAAAAATAATTTTGTGTGTTTGTGTTTATTTATTTTTTTAAATTTCTTTCACAAACTATTCTTATTAGTTTTAAATCACTTTTAAATACTCTTTTAATATAATTTTACGTAGTTTTTTATAAAATTGATGGGAATTTTATAAATTAAAAAAAAAAAAATTTTTTTAATTTCCTACGAGCGATTTTTTTTTTTTTTTTTTTTTTAAATCATGTGGAATTCCAAGGTTCAAAAAAAAAAAAAAAAAAAAAAAATTAATTTCTTTTATGTGCTTTTTTGTAAAATCGTTTGGAGTTCTATAATTGTTTTAAAATAGCTAAAAAATTTTTAAAACTTCCTTTCATGCATTTTTTTAAAAAAATCGTTTGAAATTCTATGCTTTTATAAAAATAAATCTTATCAATATTTAATAAATTTTAAAAATATTTAAAATTTTATAAATTTTATAAGTATATATCTTTTTTTTATTTTCTTTAAAGAGCTATTTTTATTACTCTACTTAAATTACTTTCTCATGGTTTTTTATTAAATTTCTTTCATGTGCTTATTTATAAAATTGCTTGGAATTCTTTCTATTTTTTTTTTTTTTTTTATAATTATAATTATTTAATTTGTTTTCCTTTTTCAATTTTGAACGGTAACTGATGAACAAAATTTATTGCCTAAATATGATTTATTGATACATTTTATTTCTTTCTTTGTTTAAAATTGTTGTCATGCGTAGTCGATGTTGTCATAGATAACCTGTATACAGACCCAGCTGATTGCAAATTTATATATTTTTTTATTAGTTGTTTAAAATAAAGGGAACAATGCACCCTTTTTTCGACCACGATTGAGTGTAAAACCGGTAAGTTACCAAATTGGACAGAAAGATATAGGAGTATCAATAATAAAAAGCATTTTAGTTTTTAATTAAAATTTTAAATTATATATTATTAAAAGAAAAATTAAATTTAAAAAAATTAAATTAAAAATAAATTAAATTAAAAAAAATATTCCACATTAACTACTCAAATTTGTCCTTTTATCTGAATATCCCTCCTAACATGTAATCGATTGGTCCGTTTCCGCTTTTAAAACATACGTTTACCTTTCTCCACAATCGGAGATCGAACTGTATATGCAAGTAGAGCTGAAAGATTGTAAATTTTTATGCGGTGACTCTTCTCTAAAAGAAGATACTCTTATTTTTCAAGAAATGAAACAATCAATTAAAATTCAGCTTAAATTCCACTGGAGGTAATAATTAAGTATTAAAATATGAAAGTGATAGTGGTATTCCTTTATAATCATACACAACAGCATTGGTCTTTATGAAACCAAAATAATAAAATAAATCCTTAATATTCAGTACTCATTAATGAAATTCGAAAAGATAAAGAAATAAAATTCGATTAAGTCAATATTCAACAAATAATGAATTCAGTGAAATTTTAATCAAGTTTCAATAAAAATAATAATGGCCGTTGCGAGAAAGCATTTAAAATTGACTAAAAGAAGGATATTATTAAAAAAGACCTTAAGGTAGTTAAAATAATATTTGTAAATGCTTTTTCCTTATTTTAATTAAAATCTTCAAAAAGACCATTCGTTGAACATAATTAAATGAAAACTCTATTTTTTTTATTTGTTAATAATAACATGATTTATAAATCAAATTTCCATAAAAATAATTAATTTAATATACTATTCGCATCGCTATTTAACGTCCTGGGTATATAATTAGAACATTATATGACAAAATATCCAGACACACAACAGATTTGAATAACTAGCTAAATATTAAAAATAATAAAACATAAGCCATTTATAAAACGTAAGATAATCTTCTTCTTCAATGACGGAATATCCTTATGATTGGCCAAGGCCGTCTACCTACTGACAGATTCCAAAATATGAGAAGTTCTTTTTTTTTTACTGAATAGGATTGTCAGCCCTGCTCTCTACAGTCTGAACACGCAACTGAATACGTCCTAGGAACAATAATTAATTTGAGAATAGTGGTTATCACACAAATGCAATTAATATTCTTCTTCTTCTTCATCGGCGCAACAGCCCCATAGTGGACTACGGCCATCTGCCTACTAGCAGCTTTCGAGACAGCAGATGTTTTCTTTTTATGATGTAGGATTATCAGCCCTACGTTCAACGCTCTACAGTCATTGTAGACCGGGATAAATTTGATTCCGAATCATTACCGAATCCAAAAACATCCATGGTACCCCCGGGACTCGAATCCGAAACCTGTGGTACCGATCTCCAGAGCGCTAGTCACTAGGTCATTCAGGCCTTAAAACATATAATAAAACCAGCTAAATTGACTTTAACGACAGAAAAAATAAAGTACTTTATTATAAACCAAGATCAAGTTTCTATTTTTATTTTAAATAAGCCAAGAAACAAATGTATTCACTTAATTTTATTTATTTATTTATTTATTTTTTTTTTACTTTGGCATCCATTTACAGGTGTGCATAAAATTGTCGGAAAGACGCCTTTGACTTCATATAAATCATAGCTCCTTTTCAATATATTATTTATTTGAGTTAATATCATCATGATTTATAAGTTTACTTATTTCAATAACACGAAGAATGCATATGACTTCACTAAATTTGAAACAAATAATAATATATAATATTTTTTGAAACAAACATTTTCAAGGATTATTGTAATGAAAAGTTATTAGTTGTAGAGTTATAGTTATTAAACTAATCCAAGAGGTCCCGATAAAATATGAATGCTTTCATATTAATTATGAACCAAGAAATGAATTTTGCACCAAGTATAGTATTTTAATTCCATCTAATAAATATGCAAATAAGGTATTAATGTGCTTTATAAGAATTAAATACCACTTTAACCCTTAGGTCTCTGTCTAACATGACTGTACAGAGTTGAGCGTATTCGCTTCGTAAAAAAGAAAGCATCTCTTGCCTCGAAATATACAGATATAATAGGCAGATGACCTTGACCCACCATTTTGATGTTGCTCCAATGAAGAATATAATTAAATCAAAAATTAATTAAATAATTTTAACATCTTAAGTGTTAAAGTAACGAGTAAGTTTTACTAATTTGTCAATGAAATTGAGAACAAATATGTTTTGTCTTCAATTTCAAAAAAAAAAAAAAAAAAAAAAAAAAATATCAGGAAACAAAGTTAAAAATTTCTATATTAGATTTTTTTATGATTTTATTAAAAAAGAAGCTTAATCCAAAATAGTTTACTCACTCTAATATAGAAACCCCAGATTAGATTAAATTTGAACCAAAGACAAAAAAATAACTAATGTATTAAAAAAGTAAAGAATAAATAAAACACATTCAATTAAAAGGACTGTGTTTTATTTTAATAAAAACATAACATTTATGATGATAGTATCCTAATTAAAATACCACTCAAAAGCCATCAGGTTTGAATGAAAATATTCTTTAACTTGGTACAACATAATGACTGATGAATGAATTGCCTTGAACTCCTATAGCCTTTGTTCATGAGCCTTATCTGGCCATTACACTACCACTCATATTTGATGTCTTGTTGACCTTCATGTAGGATGTCATTCTTCCATGGATTGCACTTTTCGACCCTGTCAATATGTGTGTCCATTCAATCCCCTGATACAAACATATGTAAACATCTCTTTACTTTCACCTGGGTTCAAAAACTTTTGAACCCATCAGACTTTTCCAACTTGGATAAACAATTTTGTTTTGACTTTGATCAGTATTTGGTTTATTAGATTCATTTTATTTTTCCCGGCCAAGAAAGATTAGGTGTATTGTTTTTCTCTTGTGTTTGTCTGCATAGGAATTTCGTGAATTGTTTTGGCAAAATAAAAGGGGTGATAGCACCCATCGAGACGAACAGTGTTTGCTAGGAGACCTTGGGTCACTTTCCAATTTGAGTGTCAGACATATGGCATTCCAATACATAAATTGGCTCTTCTAATGCCATTCCTGTCTTGTCGTTGAAGTAGCACATTCGACATCAACCTCGCCATTAATCACCTCTATGCAAATATATGTACTGAAAGAGGCAACATTGAGTGTTGTAGTTTGTAAACTTGCAAGGTTCGTGACAATCAGCACAACCAGCGTGCTGGAGGATCAAGGTTCGAACCGCCTGATGGCATTATGGTCACTACGAGGAGACTCGATGGCAATTGTGATACTGTGTGTATACCACCAGCAGCCCAACGATGGAGTGGGCTGGTGGTGGTATACAAGCGACTCACCGATGTTCCACCCTCCCCTTTCTAACTGGTTGGGGCCTGCAGTCACTTTAGACCAGGACCTATGATTTCTGAACCACTACAAATTTCCATGCAAGTGTCGGGACTTGAATCCGGAACTTGTAGCACCAAGCGCCAGAGCGCAAGTCAGTCGGCCATCAGGCCCCAGTATGGGACCTGAAATGTATTATCATATACATTTTTTATATTTAAAATTGGGATAATAATTTACATCTGTTTATTTCATAAAAGTAAGTATTGTTTGTTAAAATTATTTCATAGATGGTTTCTTGTATTTGATATGTTTTTCAAATTCTAGGAATATCTTCCTTCAATGTTTTAATACTGACGGAATAGGCGGAAAGTATCTCAGAGGGATATAACATTACTGGGTGCAAAAATTTCTTTCTGGGTTATTTTTGAAAACTGATTAGCATTTTTGTGTAACACCAAATAAAATTAACTCCAAGGCAATCATGTTCTAAATACGTACTTCAATATGCAATTAAAGTAGTGTTAATTAGCCAAGACGGGGCAGAACCTGCATCCAAAATGGCAAGGAGTCAGCTCCTTTCTAATGCTGAGCAGTACTCTACTGATAAAGCAAGACTCATATATAGAGTTGTATATTAAACCAGTATTTAGATGTAAAAATGTGCTTCAATATATAATTAAAAGTAGTGTAAATTATCTAAGCCAGGGCAGAACCTATATCCAAAATGGTAAAGTATCAGCCACTTTCTAATGCTGAGCAGAACTCTTACTAGTAAAGCAAGACTCATATATAGAGTTGACGAATTATAAATTAAGTCAGTAGTTATAATCTTAAACTGCTTAAATAATAAGCCTCAACTTTTGTAAAAGTTTCAGTTTTTAAACCGTAAAACTAAAGTTTTCAGAGTTTTAATAAAAGTTTCAATTTTTAAATCAGTTTTTAGATGTGCTTCAATATACAATTGCAGTAGTGTTAATTATCCAAGCCATGGCAGAACCTACATCCAAAATGGTAAAGAATCAGTTCCTTTCTAATACTGAGCAGAACTCTTACTGATAAAGCAAGACTCATATATGAAGTTGACGAATAATAAATTAAGTAAATGGTCATAATCTTCAACCTGCTTGCATAATAAACCTCAACTTTAAGAAAAGTTTCAGTTTTTAAACCAAGTAACAAAAGTTTGGAGAGGGGGAGGGAGAGAAAGAAGAAAACCTTGAACAGTACGACTGCAAAAACAAAAGAACACAAAATGATCTCTCGAGTATGAATGAAGAAAGGCAGTAAATTGCCAAACCTTTAATGGAAGCAGCATCTCCACATTTACTCACTGGAAGAAAAAAAAGATCACCTAAAAAAGCTACCAAAAAAAAAAAAAAAAAGTACAACATTGTTTCTTTTCATTCCTCTAATTTCTCCTCCAGTGGTTAAGGGCAGGCTTGAGTTGCAAACCTCGTTAGCCAAGAAATCCAAACACTCCACCTTCCACCATCCAGCGACGACCAATGGCAAGTGAGAGCAATCTCTGTATCGTCCCACTCACACCCGGTGGTCACCATTAGGTCGGCGCCAACAAGCCATCCCTGGACCAACGAAGCAGAACGCTCCAAAAACAATACGAGTAGCTCGCTCAGTCACTCTCTCTATCTCTTTTTATGTCTCTTAATACCTTGTTTTTTCTCTTTTCGCCGATCAGGGAATTGTCGTTAAACTCGGATTTTTCGCTCACTTACGTACGTCATCATCTCCCCCCTCTTGTTGGCTACTTCTTTGTCTTTGTAAATTTTTTTTGTGGGCGGTGTAAGAGGGGTGTTTGATTTATGGAAGGAAATTCGCGGGTGGCGGAAGTCATGGTATTCTCTCTCCAACTACTGGAAAATACGTCTTTATAAACCTATTTGGGGTGTATGGTAAGGGGGGTCGGCAAGTTCCAAATGGAATTCTTCTCCTGACGCCCACATGACCTGAGGATTCGAACGCGTAACTCGGTGTCAAATGGATTCTTTGTTGGTGCCTCTTGATGATTTGGTTCCTCCAGACTGGTTATATAAAGGCGTCAGACGATAAACTAGGAAGGCGTGGCCAGGGGGATGGTGGCAGAAAATCATTCTCGAATGGAAATAAAATTGCCATACAAGCACAAAGGAACGCATCAATGAAGCTGGTTTTGAGATTATTAGCGTCCACGTAGATTCATTTAGAAACTTCAAATGCACAATAGAAGAGAAACAACGATAACTGATAGTTGCTTTAATCTATCATTAGCTGATGTCCAAATGACTGTCGGTTATGGATATGGGTAACGACAGCTTAAAAAAGACGATTATTCAGTTGATAATGGCTGTTTTCGCCATTCTTAAGAAACAAAATTACTGAGATGCTGCAAATTAATGGTTTTGTTGAATCCAAGTTTCCGTAAATATCTTCCGATACTTATTAGCATTATAAAAAAGATCGTTATATATCCACAAGGAATTTTGATAGAAAGTCACTCTCACAATTTCGTAATTAGAAAATGTGAATGAAAATATTAAATTTAAAAGCCTTTGTTGATAATTAGAAGAATATTCCTGTCCTCAAAGCATCGCTGAAGTGTTTATCCTATTACTACCTATAAATATGCATAAACTTTTCATCAAGAAAATTAATTGGAAAGTTAAAATATGTGTTGCTCTACTTACAAATTAAATGCTTCAATTATGAATCGCTGGATTGTTGTTGTTGCCATTCGAATAGGAATTCATGTTTATTCCGTTTTAATTATCTTTTTAATAATTTAAGCGTGCTCTGCTGGCAGTTAAAAATATTTTTATAACCTCTGTGAAAGATGGTAAACATCAATCCATCAAAGAGATTAAAATTTTAAAATTTATTTTAAATTTAAATTTTAAATAAAAATATTTAGCATTTTTAGTATTTTATTTATTGTAATTATAAGTTATGCTCATAATTTATTACGATTTATAAATGATTTTTATGAAGTATTAATTATACCATACATTTTAAAAATTAAGAAAATTTAATACATTTATAAAAAGTTGCTGCATAGTAATTTTTTTAAAGATTTTTATTAAGTCTTCGTCATTATTATTTTTATTAGATTATTAAATTTTTTTGAAATCTTTATCTTTTAATCTTTTTTTAAATCTGTTTTTAAAATCTTTTTTTTTATTAAAATACAAATTATTTACATAGCTTAAAAATGAAAATCAAATAAAATTATGGAAAAAATTATTAACATTTTTTAAAATTTTAAGAAATTTTAATTGATTTAATTAACTACATTAATTAAATTAATATTTTAAGAATTAAAATTTAAATTTTAAAAAATTAATAATAATTAACTAAAATTTTAGGAACTTCAAAAATTTCTTAAAATTTTTTTGTTTTTAAGTAAATTATTTATTTAAAAGCAAAAATCAAAGATATATATGCACTCACATTTAAATAAACATTCTATTTTAATCATGACAAAATTTAATGTAAAAATTAAAACTTAATTATAATTAATGAGGTATTTTAATATAAATAATAACTAAAATAGTCAATAATAATAATAAATAATCATTTAATTATTAAAATATAAAGTAATAATTTATAATTAATATAATATATTAATAACTAAATGATTATTTATTACTATAAGTTATTAATTATAAGTTGATACGGTTATTCTCAAACTTTTTGAAGTCGGTGAGCATTTAAAATCCTACAAATAATTAGGCTAAAGGCCCACTCTATACAAATTTCTGAATAAATGTTATAATTATTTTTAATTTAATTATTATGTCATATTTATTATGTCAAATATTACAAAAAAAATAATGGAAATGAAATGCACCTTAAATTTATTTACTTTGTCTGACATGAGTCTGAAATGTCCTAACGATTTCTGCAATATTTGGGCATACATTTGAAAGACAAATTCTCATTTCTGCGTGTATAACAGGTGGGCTGAAAAGTTCGTAGGCTGACAATAGATGGCGCTAATAGTATTAAAGCCATATGATTTTTAGTTAGCCCTAACCTTCAAAAGACACGTGTATAAATTTGACAGCTGTTACACTATTAGTATGTGAGTTATAGCATTTTTAGTGAAGCAACTTTTGTTAATTTGAAAAAATGGATAAAAAGGAATTTCGTGTGTTAATAAAGCATTGCTTTTTGGCGAAAAAAAATACTATGGAAGCCAAGGCTTGGCTTGATAAACATTATTCGGACTTTGCACCAGGACAATCTACCGTAGAGAAGTGGTTTGCTAAATTTAAACGAGGCGAAATGAGCACCGGGGACGATGCACGCAGTGGACGCCCCAAAGAGGCTGTTACCGACAAAAACATCAAAAAAGTAAATAAAATAAATTTCTGAAAACCGTAAAGTGAAGATTGAGATAGCTGAGACCCTAAAGATATCAAAGGAACGCGTGGGACACATCGTGAAGGAATATTTGGATATGCGAAAGCTCTGTTCAAAGTGGGTGCCGCGCGAGCTCACAATCGACCCAAAACAACAACGAATTCATGATTCTAAGCAGTGTTTGGAGCTGTTCAATCGTAATAAACACGAATTTTTGCGTCCATTTGGGACAATGGATGAAACATGGCTCCATCATTTCACACCGAAGTTCAATCGACAGTCAGCCGAGTGGACTGCACGTGATGAACACTAAAAATGCTATAACTTCTCTAAAAACGCTATAACTCACATACTAATAGTGCAACAACTGTCAAATTTATACATGTGTCTATTGAAGGTTAGGGGCTAACTAAAAATCATATTGATTTAATACTAGTCGAGCCATCTATGTGTCAGCCTACGAACTTTTCAGCCCACATGTTACATTGAAAATTTCATTTCTTTTTTACACTTCGTTGTGGTGGGGATAGAAAATCCTAATTCATATAAATATATTATTGAAAATTGTAGTAAAATATTCAAAGCTATTTTAGATATTGATTCTTTTATAAATTCTTTTTGTTTTTATAGGAATCCTAAAAGGTTTATCCCTTATGTTTTAATCCTCAATCTACGATCAGGGGATATAGTTACTAGGTATTCTTTAGTTAATGTTGGATATGCCAAATCCATAAATCCTTATAGACTGCGGAATCTCATAAGCTGCAATGGAAAATTTTTTAACATTGAAAATCACATAGATGCTAACGCTCCTAATTTCTCGGAAACATTCTTTAGCGCATTATCGCTGTTTTGTGATTTATTAGAATAAAAGAAGAAAAAAAAAAAAAAAGGAAAGAAATCTGAAAGATTAGTTTTTATAATGAAAACGGTCTTTAAGAGGAAAAACTGACAAGAAAAAGATTAACTAAATTTTTAAAGGACACATAATTCTCTGGACTACTACGGTTTGGTTTGGTTTGTCGCTCTACTGTCATCTTGTACACACTTTAGGCTAAACTGATTGTGTCCTATAGTTTAAAGTGGATTCCGAACCACATACAAACATCCATTCCACCGCCAGGATTCGAAGCTGAAGCCTGTGGTACCAAAAGCCAGAGCGCTAGCTAATTGCCCATCAGACCGCCTGGACTACTATAGAGCACTCGAAAATCTACAGAGGTGTACTAGTGTGGCCCTACACCTCCTTTGAGAACCACTGGGTTAATGTAATAATTAAAAATTAATTTTACATTTGGTAGTGATCATTTTGGAGTACATAAACGAGTTATATTAAAAAAATATGCATCATAGCAAACATAAATAATCCAGTAAATGCAATTATCTTAAAAAATTCAAAATTATTTTAATTACAACTTTATCCTGACTTATAACTTATTGACTTATAACTGTTATCCTGGCTTACAACAGTTATAAGTCAAAAAGTCAATGTTACCTGACTTATAAAATATAAAACAGGGGTGGCCAATCCACGGTCCGCCTTGATTATTTTTCCGGCCCGTGAGACGTATCACATTTTTACAAAATATATTTATTTTAGAATGGCCAAAGTAGTAAAAACCAATGTATTAATAAAATACATTATGTGTGCATCCATCTATTCAAAAATGAACTGTCGAAATCATGAGAAAAAATTAACTTTGATTTTAAAATAATATTCTTAGTGTATGACAGGTATTCACAGTTTTATTGATGAGTTATATGAGTTCGCAGAATAATTAAATTATATTCTGCGAACTCATGATGCACGCGCATCTTGGAACATCTACTACAACAGGTTCTATGTTTCACTTTAAGTGATCTCGGTGGCCATCCCTAGACACTCACAGTTGATTGTTGATAGCAGAGCAAACCAGACTCTCAGTTCAAGTTGTTAGAACTTTAGGTTGAATTTACACCTGCGAATTGTTTATTTTTTCGAAAATGAAATGGACCCAACACAAAACACTCTCAAATATAACGGACGCTCACCTGCAACACCCATTACGATGTGCAAATACCCAAATGGAGATCGATTTGCAAAAGCTAAGTGAAAGAGTGGAGAAACAAATATCGCACTAGTAAAATAAATATGTTTTAAATGATTTCATTTTTTTTATTTCTTTCATATTTATAAATTTTTTATATTTTAATTTTAGTGTTATATATATTTTTTTACAATATGCGTTTAGTGTCCTTATTATTATATTATTTATGTTCACGTGTAAGAATAATAGTAAACACAATAATAAAAAATCATTATGTTTTAATTTTTCACTCCAAAAAAATGTCTAAAGTCTAATGTCTAATAGTGGGTCTAAATTTAATATGGGGATATATAATTTTATATGCGGCCCGCGGAGTTAGGATGCATTTCCAAAGTGGCCCGCAAGATCATTTGGGTTGGCCACCCCTGATATAAAATATATTCTGAGCAAAAATGTAAGGAGATATTTAATTAAAGTAATTTTATTTATTAATGTAACTCATTTTATACGCCAGTCACTCAAAAAAGAAAAAAAAATGCACTATAACGTTAATGTATTTGAGTATAAACAAACAGGTCAACATTAATTTAAGCAACTTATCATATAAACTGAGTAGCATTTTTTTTTCACGTTTATATGCGAATTGCGAACTTTTTCCCTTAAAAAAAAAGTGACTATATAGTGACTGATCATCTTTTTAGTCGGGAATTAAACCTATTTTTTGTTGATCCCTAGCGCACAGTAAACAAATTATTTTTTAGAGAGTTTGTTGTTAAGCAACCAACTTTTGCGCTTTAAAAGTTTGTTGTTTCCTTCTTGTAAAACAACTTAATTTCAGCAACTACTACACTAATTAGTCATTTCTAGATGTTTTAATTAATACACAGTTCATTTAAGTGAGACTTTAGTTTTTGCTGCATTGTAAAATAAAAAAAGGAAGAGCATGTAAAAGAAGGTGAAACAAGAGGGAAAGGTCCCAAAAAGGGTAGACTTGAGAATTTTTTTTTTTTTTTTCTTTACTTCTGAGTTTTTGCAGACAAATGAAAAGTTAGTCGAGAAAGAGTCTCAGCAAAAGAAAGTCTGAGGGCATTTTTATTTTAAATAATAACGATAAAAAAATGATGAACATCTTTACATGGGTAAAAAGAAAAAAAAAATGTGTTGCATAAAATGATACAACAGTTAAAATTGTTCATAAATGAGTGTCTGTAAATTTCTAAAAAGAATAAATTTTTAAAAATGTATTTACAAGGAAAATATTTGAAATGGAGTTGATGAAATATTTATGTTGTTGTTATTTATGGCTTCATTGGAAATCAGTCCCTACAAATTTGGCCATTTATCGTAGAAATAAAAGGAAATAAAAAATGACGAATATAAACATATAAACAAATCAAAATGACAAATATAAACAAAACAAAATGACAAAGGGAAAAGACCAGATATTCTTGACAAAAACAACTCAAAGGCTTTAAAAACAGTTAAAAACAAGTTAAATGCTCTAAGGATAAAAATTAAAAAAGCTAGAAGCACCCTATTAAAAGTCAGTGTGATCAGGACATGTTTATTCTGGCCCTCCAGTAAAGAGTACACACATCGCCATTCTATTTAAGTTATTAAGTCCAGACCCAAGCGAACAAGTAGATGGGCCCTATTCATTTTCTCTGTCTTACATAAAACACATAATCAGAGTTCCCAACCCCCATTTTTGGGAAGGGAATCTTGTTCAGTTCTTTATCTAAAATTGACAACAACCTCTTTGCAAGTTTTTCTACTACTGCTACCACACCACTGTGCCTAGAGCTGAGTTGCCCCTATACAGATTGAGAAAGACGTGGGTGAGAAGAAATCTGATTGGGCTCTGTGACGCTCTACGGTCATAGGAGGCTACGGCTTAAAATGGAATCCAAACCACCACAAACATCCACGGCACCGTCGGGATTCGAACCCAAAACCCGCTAGAGCGCTAGCCACTCGGCCATCAGGGCCCCCTAGTTTTTCCACTAATAAATTTATCTCTAGGATTACCAGAACATGAGATTCCAACTCAACACAAATCTTTTTAATTTCTTGAAATGTAATACCAGACAGGCCACTGTAGTATATTCAATTTAAAGTTCGGATGAAGCACAGTCATTTTTCTGGGGCAAGTAGCCATAGCCTCTAGCCGTTGTCATTTATCACAACCCAGGAGGCACGCGAGACTTAAGGTTATCACGGAGGCGTGTAACATTACCTACCAATAAGAGTAAAAATATTTATATTTGTAACTTATTTGAAAAATAAGTAATATAAAAAAAAAATTTAAAGTCAATTCCTACTTTTTTTTTTCACTCTATTGCAGAAAGTCCTTTATAAATAATTTTCATTCATTTTTTAAAGTTTATCTGGCGCCCTCTATTGGTAGATGTACGCAACTTCAATCTAAAAAAAATTTAAATTAATTAATTAAATTTAATTACTGAATTAATAATTGAAAAAACTAATTGAAAATTTGAACTTTAATTGAAAATTTGAACAAGATATATATAGGGAGAGTGGGAGCTAATAGAAGGAATTGGGAAAAAGAAATATTGGAGAAATATTTATGAATAATAAAAAAATATTCCATCATACAAAACACTTCATTTATAATATATACAGAAATTATATGCCGAGAAATTCAATATAATAAGTTGCTGTTCTAATACAGCTGGCAATACAGAGACAGCTCATCTTTATGTCTTTAGGCAAGGGCTGCACCATTGTTACTCACTTAGCACTACCCAGGCGGCACCTGTAGCTGGAAGACATGCTACAAATGCAAATAACACACCTCACCTAACCTCACAACCTTCTACGATCTTATTAAACCGGAATCCACTTTAAGCCGTTGGTCCCGATCTCATATGACCGTAGAGCGTTGGGCGTGGGGTTGACAACCCTATCCCGTAAAAAGAATCATCTACCTTCTTGAAATCTGCCAGCTGACTGACGGTCTTGGCCCACCAGAGGGCTGTTGCGCAACTAATGATGATCAACATCATCATTAGTCGCGCAATATGACATGATTATATGAATTTAAATATATATATATATATATAAAGTTAATTATGTGTCATGCATTTGTCGGCATTTATTCAACTTTAAAATAGTAAAAACTTTGATATAGAACTGTTATATAATTTAGAAATAAGTCAGGGCTTGAATGGTTGAGTGGCTAGCGCTCTGGCGCTCGATACCACAGGTTTCGGGTTCGAGTCCCGGTGGTGCCATGGATGTTTGTAGTGGTTCGGAATCCACTTTAAGACGAAGGTCCCGGTCTCATATGACTGTAAGAGCGTCACGGAGCAAAAGTCAGACTTCTACCTACGGGTGCTCCATCACAACAGAAGCTACCCATTTCCCTCCATCCATGAGTAAATCACTCATGGGATGTCCGTTGAGGATTAGTCACAACAAGAAATAAGTCAAAACTCCTATTTAGGATAAAACCTAACTAAATTTGGAATGAGAAATTTAAAAAAAAAAAAAAAAATGCATTTTTCTAATTTGCCATATTAGATATTTGTATTATCAAATATTTTTTAATAATATTTCAAGAAATACTGAAATTCGAAAGATATATCTTGGGAAAACAATTTTTTTTCAGTCAATTTTTAATTCTTTTTTTTAACAAAATGTTTTTTTTTCTACTTCAAGTGAAGTTCTTTTTATTTCATTTTAATAAAAAATTATGTAATATCTACTACTTAAATCGACTACCGAGTATTTAAAAAAATCCAATTTAATAATATTTTTAAAAAAAAACATAAGTATTTTTTAAAGTAGCATAAAATTTTACTTTTGACTTTTTTAATTAAATGGCAACAACAGATTAAATGGCAACAGCTATGATTAAAAAATTGCAGTGAAGAAATACAATCCCACGTTACTGTTGTTTAGTTATTAAAAAAAGTTAAAAATAAAAATAAAAAAAATTAATAAAATTTGAATAGCGTATTGTAAATGTTTTTGAAAGTATACCCTCACAAATTAAATTGTTTTGCGTCTTTTTTTAACTTGATTAAAGCTACGCAGGTACATATGTGTTAAAAATAAATAATTTCTTATAAAATGAGCTTTTTCGTCCTAATAAAAAATTTCGTTTGAAATAGAAACTACTAAAATCTTTTAATAATAACTCAGCCTGTTACATAAAAAAAATTATTTTTTTTTGTCCACATATATTTTTAAGTGTTCCGTTTCCTCTTATTTAAAATCTTGAGTTATGAATTAAAACCCAAGAAAATTTGATGCTATCGTAGATATTTTTGCGAATCCGTTGAAACAGAAAAAAATTAAATTTTTTTCTTTAATTTCACTTTTTTTTTCCGTGAGAGAGTTGATGAAAGTTTTTAAGCATATGGATATATATACGTACACTAATAATAAATTCTGTTAAAATTCTTACTTCTGACGCGATACAAATTTCATTGAGAAACAACCAACACAAGTAGTATGAGTGTAGTTTTAATTAATTTAATTAAATAATTAGATTCATTCTTAGCATTCCTCAAAAAAAAAAAAAAAAAAAAAAAAAAAAAAATGCATTCATGGAAGGGTAAGAAAAGTCATCTTTCACGACATGCAATAGCAATTTCGTCTCTCTCTCTCTGATGTAATGAAAAAACGCACCAACAAAAAAACACCACCATAACGAGCTCCTTTGCATTTTTTAATCATTTACGACCATTTTTTATTCACTAACTGTAACTGTTAGATTAAAAAAAAGAAGAAGGAAAAAAAAAAGGGCACAACGCTGGGCACAGAGACATTACAATTAAAAAATCATGGCTTTTGCAAAAATTTTATTTCACACCAATTTTTTTTTTTTTTTTTTTTTTTTTGTTCGTCTCTCTTTTATGTAGCTAACTACTTATTTTCCTTTCTTTTTTTTTTTTTTTTTAATTTTTTTTATGAGTATTTCTGTCAGAGTAGAAGTAATTGTGTATGCGCACCTGCAATTAAACGCGTCCGCATAAAAATCTTTTCGATAGCTTCTTTTAATGTTACTACACTCCAGCTCCAATCCCAAATGAAAAACCTACTTCCATCCCTTAAACCTTAACTTGTTTTTTAACCTTCTTTGTACTTTTTTTTTTTTTTTTAATTTTTTTTTATGTGTGTGTGTGTGTGTCCTTTTTCACTCCTTTTTGCAACGAATTCATAAATTAGGTTATAAAAATTGCAATTTTTTTTTTGTCCGCCATTACCTTAGACGGACGGAAAGCGGAGCTTTATTTTTTTTTCCAGTGTTTTAATTAACAAGTTTAACAAAAAAATAATAAAAAAAAAAGTTGGCAACAGCTGGTTGAACGAGACGCGCCCTCTGCCGGTACGGTTCGCAACTAAAAATCTGATTAGTAGTCAGAGAGGTCCTTGCGAAGAAAGTGGTTTACTTTGATTATAATATTTGCTAACTCTCGTTTTTTTTTTTTTTTTTTTAAAGTTTATTATTATTATTATTTTTTTTTTTTTCCTAACGGAATGCATATGCCTGCGTTGATAAAGCATATCAAGTGGGCTTAAGTCTAAAATATGTTGTCTCAAGATTATAAACATTTTAAATATTAATGCGATTTTTACTTTTATTTATTTTTTTATTTTTGAAGAATTTTTTTTTTTCTTTTTTTTTTTTTTTTTTTTTTTTTTTACTCTTAATTTAACTGAGGACTCGCACGCTACAAGTATTGGCGTTGTATAAAATCCCCTTCCTCATAATGCTCAAGATTAAAATTACTGAAAAAAGGAAAACATCCCATGCTAGTTTCAACAAATGATTTTTTTTTCTTTTTCTTTATTATTATTATTATAATTCTTTTTTCTCCTACGCTCATTCATTATAATAAAAAACGGGAACAAAAGAAAGTTAATGCATTAGTTAGTATATTTTTTTTTCTCTAAGCAAAAAGAAGTAAAAAAAAAAAAGAGTATTATTAAAAAAAAATACCTGTGCCGCCGGAATTAAAACACAACAGCGCTATATCCAATGCACTTGAGAACTACATGACAAACTTATTATTTGGACTGAAATATCACAGTGCAGTAATTTCATAAAGCAAAAGTTGCTCGTAGATTATAATTGAAGAAGATGTAACTGATATTAAAAAAAATGTATATTTTCTAATCTAAATGACTTTTTTAACAGGTAAGGAAAAAAAAAAATACTCAACTTTTTCTTTGTAAAGTAGCAACTTCTCTGAGGGTTAGAAGTGTTATGCTTTGTGTAAGAGAAAATGCGATTTAAATCACTATTTGGAAGAAAAACTTTAGCATCTTTAATAACACTTAGAATGGTATCGGAATGTCTTATATAATTATAATGATTTAAGTCTTTTTGCTTTATGTAAGCTATTAATTCCGTACAATTAAAACAATATTATTATTTAAGCACATTGGATCGAATTTGAATTAAATAGAAAATAATTTCAAAAATTTTTATCTTTTTTAAAAGTTTTAAATTGGGAAAGTTTTTTAAATTAATTAATAATTCTTTTTAATTAATTAATTAAAAAATTTTAAAAAAATAATAAGTAAAAAAAAAAATTAAAAATTTATAAAACAACTAGTAAAAAACCAGTAAGAATAGTAAAAAATAATAAAAAAATCACTAAGAATAGAAAAAATTTAGACAAAAATAGACAAATTTAATTTAAAATATGTAATTTTTAATTGATCGCTATGAAAGAATAAGGAAAAAAAAATTTTTTAATTATTATCATAAAAAGACTAGAAAGATTTTAAAATAAGAGATAAATAAATTTTCTTATCATTTTTAAAAATTTTTAAATTGAGTTTGAAAAAAAGGTAAATTAATTAATAAAAAGAATTTAAAAAAATAAAAATAATAAGTAAACAAATTTAAAACATTTATAAAAAATTAGTAAAAAATCAGTTTTTAATAAAAAAAATTAATTAAAAAAATAGAATCAAAATTTAAAAATTTAATTTAAATTTAGGAAAGTATTTTTTAATCGATCACTGTCACTCCTATCACTAAGGAAAAAAAAATGAAAAAAATTATTACCGTAAAAGAAATAGAGAAATTTTAAAATAAGAGATAAAAGAAATTTTCTTATCATTTTTAAAAGTTTTAAATTGAGATAAAAAAATTTAAATTAATTAATAAAAAAAATTTTTAAACATAGAAAAAACTAAGTAAAAAAAATTGAAAAACATTTATAAAAAAATTAGAAAAAAATAGTAAAAAAATTTTACAAATTTAATTTAAATTTAGTAAAGTATTTTTTAATTGATCCCTATGAATGAATAAGAATTTTTTTTTTTTAAATTATTATCATAAAAGAAATAGAGAGATTTTAAAATAAGATAAAAAAGAAATTTTATCATTTTTAAAAGTTTTAAATTGAGATTAAAATATTTAATTAATAAATAAAACAAATTTTCAAAAAAATAAAAATAATAAGTAAAATAATTAAAAACATTAGTAAAAAATCAGTAAAGAAAGTAAAAAAAAATTAGTAAAAAAACAGTAAAAAATTAAAAAATTTTATTTAAATTTAGTGAAGTATTTTTTAATTGATCACTATTAATGAATAAGAAGAAAAATTTTTAAATATTATTACCATAAAAGAAATAGAGAGATTTTAAAATAAAAGAAAAATAGATAAATGATAAAATTTCTTATCGTTTTTAAAAGTTTTAAATTGAGATAAAATATTTTAATTACTTAATAAAAAAATTTTAAAAAATAGCAATAATAAGTAAAAAAAATTAAAAACATTTATAAAAAAATTAGTAAAAAATCAGTAAAAACAGTAAAAAATTAGTAAAAAAATAGTAAAAAAATTAATTTAAATTTGGTAAAGTATTTTTTAATTGATCACTATGAATGAATAACGAAAAAAAATTTTTTTTTAATTAGTGCCTTAAAAGAAATAGAGATTGAAGTATGGATTATTGTTTGATTGATTAATTAGTTTTTGTTGAAAGAAAATAAAAATCGCACAATATTTTTAGTAAAATCAATTTAGCTTATTTATATGTTATTTATTTAGTTAAACGTCTGATGGCAGGGTGACTAGCGCTCTGGTGCTCAATGCCTTCGTGTTCGAGTCCCGGAGGTGTTGTGGAGTGGTATAGAATCCACTTTAAACCGTAATTCCCCGTCTAATATGACTGTTGGACGTAGGCTATGCCTATCCCTATCCCCTAAAAAGAAAACAGTAGATAGTATGTTTCGGGTACGTACTGGTAATTTCTAACGTTTCTAAGCATTCAAGAATCCTGACAACTTTTACTATAGGGAACAAATTAGAGATGGGTATTTGCAGAATGGTTGTGTTTAATTATCAGTAAATTATCTTTTAGTCTTTTGCGTGGATATGTTGTGTTCTTTATATAATATATATATGTCTAAATAAAGAACACAATATGTACATATAAAGAACACAACATATCCACACAAAAACTAAAATAGAACTGACCAGGAGGGAATTAGAAGCAAATTATATAACAGAACCATCATAACATTCATCCTCAATAGCACGACAGAGTGGGCCAAGGCTTTCCTTTGAAGAGATTTCCACGCATTTCTCTGGGTGACAAGGGTCTTTCAATTCTTAACCCATAGTACAGCAAAACTCTTTTCAACTGCTTCTATCCATCACAACTCTTTGTCCCTGTGGCTTTGCCAAAACGAGCCTTTTTCCAGGGTTTAAAATATTCATTCTAAATATATGAGCAGCCCAGTTTAATCTATTGATCTTAATAAATTTTATAATATCTGGGTTTTTATAGCATTTATAACTTTTTGGCGTTGTACCGTCTTCTCCAAAAATCCCTTTCCCTAACACCTCCAAGAATATCATTTAAAGTCTTCCACTCAAATATACCCAAATGAGCCTCATCAAATCTTGCCAAATTTCAAGTTTCAAAGCAATAGACCAAAAAAGGTCTAATAAGGGTTTTATATAGCAGGTATTTAGTTTTACTGCTTATGAACTGTTTAAACAGATGCCTTAATTCAAAGGTCTTAAAAAAGGCCATATTTGCAGATACAATTCTGTTTTTAATTTCAGGTAAGATATTATTTTGACAATTAATTTCTGATCCTAAGTTATTTAAAACTAAGTACAGATTCAAAAGTTTAACCTAAGGTAATATTGGGTGTATCCGGACAAATATTTCTTGAGAGAAGCATATATTTCACCATGGCATTCGCAATACAGAAATCATGAAGTGCCTCTAAAAAAATAAAATAAATGAATAAATAATTGTTCAAGATCCGAAATTTGCATAATCTGCAGCAATGAAACTGAAAATAATTAGACGAATACAAATATCAAAAAGATTAAAATCCTACAACTTTATTGGCAGATAAAAAAATATATATAAAACTTTATACAAAATGTACAAAGAAGCATGTCGGCCAGGAAATTCGTAAAATTCGAAAGAAATTAATAAAAACCAAAAGGAAAATGTTTAGTATAAAAACCCAACAGAAAATAATATGATTCTGAGAAAAGCTTTATCAAAAAATACATACCCACCCTATGTTAAAAACCATGTTATTTCTGCTCGCTATATATATATATTCAGGGTGATTATAAACAAGTAATATAAAAATAATTTTTTTTAAATCAATTCCTACTTTTTTTCAGGATGTGGATGAATAAAAAGTCTTTTATGAACGATTGAAAATTTGAACAAGATATATATAGGGAGAGAGTGAACTAATAGAAGGAATTGAAAAAAAAAAAAACCCTATCCTGATATACTACGCTCTCGCTTTCATACCGTTCACAGAAAACTGAATAAAAGTTTGGTTTAAGACATTTTAAGATATGCGCTCAAAAACCGTATGAAAAATACAACAGTTAATTTCCAACAGTTATGGTTAGAGTGACAAAATTCAGAATGCAATAACTACTTTTATTTTATTGGAACGTGATCTTCACTGTTAAAAACCATAAATAGCATTGGAGTAGTACACGTAGCACGACGATTGCTACTAATACCGCTAAATTATTTTCATATCTAATATTTGAAAAACAATATCATATTTTACAATTAAAAATACATAACTATCTTTACATTTAAAAAAACCCATAATACACTTGAAATAAAAGTGCTTATTACATGAATCACATTAAAATATATAAATTACCTAGATTAGTAGATTACATTAAAATTTTTTTTGATATCATTTTAATAAGTAATCTAATTTGCATCTTTATATAAATTTGCATTTTATTTCATACATTATCACGCAGCCCGATCAGGGGCCATCATTTATACCAAACTTTTTTTATCTGCGAAATTTAATTAACAAATGCATTTTAAAGAATGCGGCCACAAATAAACGCACCGATATATTTATGAGATTATAAAAAGATGCCGACGAAAACTCATAACAATTAAAGGCACTAGGCGGCGAGAAAGAGTATTTCATTAAATTTTTCATTTTAATCTAATTGGTAATTTAATTTGCATCTTTACTTAAACATCTGCATTCAATTCCCTGAGAGAGAAGTACCAATAAATAATGTCAATTATACGTAAAATGAAACCGCGTCCTCTCACCCACGGCCGACTCGTTCCCCCCAATTTTTTAAACATTTTTTTTTTTCTTTTTTTTACTCTCGGTGCTTTTTCATTCTTGCATACGAATTAAAAATTCATTTAAAAGACTAAAAGACTAAAGAAAAAAAAAGATTCATTCAATGTGCCAAGAGGAGAGAGGGCAAAAACGATGAATCTCCTTTTCAGCAAAGATTCTTCCGAACCGAGTATAAAATATATTAATCTAGAAAGAGAAGAACACAAGAAGATTAAGAAGAAGTAACAGAAAAAAAAAAAGTATTTATTCCTCGGATAGAGACAGTTTTATATATATATATGTATATAAAAAAAAAGGAGTGCTTAATTGGTACGAAACAAAAAGGCTTAGATAGATTAAAAATGATTAATGAAAAAAAAAATAAAATAAAT
This sequence comes from Caerostris darwini, assembly GCA_021605075.1. Lineage (NCBI taxonomy): Eukaryota > Metazoa > Arthropoda > Arachnida > Araneae > Araneidae > Caerostris > Caerostris darwini. Next base: position 399,636 of record BPLQ01013429.1, on the reverse strand, counting down.
AAATTAATACAAAAAAAAAAAAAAAAAGATTTCTAAATGGCCTTTATTAAAGATTCAAGTTTGAAAAAAAAAATATTCTAATGGGAATGATTAGCTACAAAATAAAACTGATGACTCGTGAAAAAATTACATTTAGACCCGAAATCTCATTTGAATATTCATAAAAAAATGACAACAACCCGGGGCTGAATTTGTTCGTAAAAAAAAAAAAAATATTGAAGAGGAAAAAAAGTATATTTATTTCATTTTACGGACCCGATTTAAGATACGAAATTGAAATTTTGTAACTTTGCTACTAATGTCAACAATTTTTTTTTTTTTTTTTTTTTTGGGATGAAGATTGGGTTGGGTTGTTTTTTTTTTTTTTTTTTTTTCCCCCTCTCTCTCTTTCTCTTTAACGAAAAAAAAAAAAAAACATATTACATAAACATATAAAAAAAAAACATATTGCATAAACTTTATCTCAAAAAAATATAAATTTTAATATTAGTAGGGAAATAATAAAAATACTAACTGCACTTGAAGTATATGCTTTAAAGAGAAATAAAACAGAAATGCAATGTGGGCACTTTTAAATATTTTTGCTTAATAACACTCTCTTTTAATTCAAATTATTTAAGGAAAAAAGTTTTGTCTTGAATTAATATTTATTTGATATAGATTTCAAAAAACGGAAATTTAAATTTAAAAAAAAATCAAAATTTAATTAATAATTTTTTTTTCTTTTATTACAAAAATCGTTATGGTGGGCCAAGGCTGTCTGCCTACTGGCAGGTTTCGAAACAGAAGATGTTTTTCTTTTTAAGGTTACCACCTTGTTAAGTCCTACGCCCACCAGTCATATTAGATCGAGACCTACTGTTCAAAGTGGCCTCCATGCCATCGCCGGGACTCGAAGCCGGAGACTGTTGCACCGAGCAGCAGAGCGCTAGTCACTCGGTCATTAGGCCCAATTATTACAACAACACAAGTTATTTTTTAAAAATGCTTTTTTCTTCTACTGAAGAAAAATTTCAAATATGAAATCCACAATGTATAAGCAAGTGAAAGTTTTCATTCACTTTATGAATATTAAAAAATTAAGGGATTTAAGACTACCAAACGAAGAGAGACAATTTTTATTTAATGCTTTTGAATATTAAGCATAAAAATGTATTTTAATAAACCCAATGTACAAGAAAGAGAAAGGCCCTCCAATAAAAACTATATTCCACTATATTCTACTATCCAATATTCTTACTTCCGACAAAGTTTATATAAATTATTGTACTGGCCGTTAAAAAAAAGGCTTAATGAGTTAAATTAGATTAATTATTATTTATTAAAATTTTTTTAGAAATATTTGCCAAATAGAAAAAAATAGGTTATTTTTGAGTGAGATAAATGCGTCGTATACATTGAAATATGCATTTTCTTTTTAGTCTACGTATACGTACGTAGACTAAACACTTTAATTTTTTTTTGACACTTTTTTTTAGTACGTAGACTACGTACACTTTACCTTAAATTAATTTTAACGCATATTTTATTATTAAATTCCTTCTATTAGCTCACACTCTGCCTATATATATCTTGTTCAAATTTTCAATCGTTCATAAAATACTTTTTATTCATCCACTCAAGTTTAAATTCATGTTTTTTAATTTGTAGTGGATGATACTTGATGTTAATACAATTTTTTCAAATATGAATTCAGTAATTAAATTAAATTAATTCATTTTAATTTTTTTTAGATTTAAGTTGCATATATCTACCCATAGATGGCGGCAGACAAACTTAAAAAAATGAATGAAAATTATTTATAAAGGACTTCCTGCAATAAAGTGAGAAAAAAAAAGAAGGAATTGACTTAAAAACATTTTTTTTTATATTACTTGTTTTTAGTTTTTAACTGATCTTATATTTATTTTATTTTGTTGTAAAATGAGTAGAGCAACCAAGATAAAAATGGTTTCATTTCCCGCTGTCCACGATAATCGTTTTTTTTCCTAGATGGCATTGGATATCAATGAAATTAAATCGTCATGAGGCACATTTGAAGACGAAACATAATGTTCATATTAATTCAGATATGAATTACTTTCAAAACTTTATAGAAAAGTTTTGGAAAAAAGCAGCATTAAAGTCTCTATTTACTGCTCATACATCATAAAAGTCAATAAGACTCTTGAAGCTAGTTGTCAAATTTTTTTTATTCAATTATTTTATTTCTTATTTTATTATTATTTTTTTTCTTTATTCTTTATTTAATTATTATTTCCTTATTATTATAGTTATTATTTCTATTATTCAATTTCTTTATTATATTTAATTATTTTATTTATTAGTTCTTTATTCAACACTAAATCTGGAAAGATATCCTACTATAGGAGAGCATTTAAACAAACCATCAATATAAACATATCTTAAAACGGTACTAGAAAAAAAAAATGACTTACCAGCTTTGTTATTTAGCAGCAATACTGTTACCAGAAGAACAGACAAAGTGAATAAAGATACTGAAATAAAAACTTGTTGAAAAACTGAAAAAAAAATCTCAAAACAAATGATAGTATATTTATTAATAATATGATAGATAGATTAGCTAGAATATTCAATCAAAACAGAGGGAAAAAAATGGTTATTTCTCTTCTTAACTTTTTATAAAAATCGTCTGCCGTAAAAATATAAGCACAAAATTATTTTAAAATGTTTTTAATTTTAAATCCAAAATTTTCAATAAATTCTGAAAAAAAGCCCCATTTTTTTTATTTAAATAAAACTTTATAACAAATTATTTAAATTATCTGATATATTATGTTTGTAATTCTACGTTATTATTAGAAATATTTTATCCTTCGTTAAGTCTACATTTAAAAATCGTCTGTTATTTGTATAAATTATAAAACAGTTCAGAAATATTTTATATTAAAATATCATACTTTAGTTTTAATAATTATCTTTTCTATATTTATATTTTAAATGATTTGTTGTAGCCTATTTATGAGATTTCATTTATTTTATAATTATAATTTATTTATCATTTTTCTCTTTTAATTAATTTTTTAAAATTTATTTTGCCAGTTATGTGGCAACGATTGAGTTAATAGTTTGCTTTTTTAGAATTCTTATTACTTTAAAAAGTCAAAAATTTTAAAATAATTAAAAATTCTACGTTTTATAATTAAAATATAAAGAAAGTTGATAAATTTGCTAAAATGGTGCACTTACACAATTTGGAATAAGGGAAAAATATCATTAAAGTAGAAGAAAAACACTTTTGCAGACTTGAAATGAGGAATTAAGAATCCAAAGGTTAGTTATTATAAATTTTAATTTTTAATGTAGAATTTTATAATTAAAAAAATAATTACTCAATTTACATGTTGAATGTAAATAATTTAAAAGGCTTTAGAAAAGATAAGAAATGTTAAAAAAAATTTTTTTTAGAGAATTAATGTGCAAAATGGATTCAATTCTTTGTGCATTAATTTTTTTGTCTCCGTTTCAGAATCACATTACTAGCATTCCATCATAAAATCCAATATTTAGAATAAAATAAATCTCAGTTATTGGAATAATATTCTATATTCGTAGTTATGAATAATTGTAAAACTTAACTTGTTTCTTATTCAAGAAAAATATGTTTATTTGAAAAATTCTACATGAATAATTCATTATTTTGGATTATTATGTTGAATTTGTTATGGTTGATATTGTACAACATTTAATAAGAATTGAACAACCATTTAAAAATTCTAAATTTCATTTGTAAGGAGGATAAATAGTCACTTCTGAACAATGACATAATAAATAAAAGAGTAAAATTAAAAAAAATAATTTTGCAGTTCTAAATTCAGTAAAATTTTGGACTGCAAAATTAGACTATTACTTTAGATTTCGATTTCGAATAATTTTTTTCTCTCTTTCAACAAGACGATTTTCTGACAGAGTTATTTACTACATTAATTTAAAATTCTTTGAAGATAAAATGTTAATGTGAAGTATTGAGTTGTTCCATATGAAATGAACTTTTGTGTACACAATTTTTAAAAGGTTACATACGCAAATTGGTAAGTGTAAGGGCAATTGTAAGTAATTGGCAAATATATATATATATTATATAAATAAATAATATATAAATTTAAAAAGCCACAATTAATTATTAACAAGCTTTAAAACTAGGTTTCTTTTCAAAATCCAGAATCAATGACGCCTTAACAATCTTATAGTGAGACATGTTTTTTTTAATGTATGATCACAGTTTACACGCAAATAAACAGATTTAAATTATTCATATTTTTTAATCTACAAAATCAAATAGTTTAATCAAAATCGTTAAAGATCAAAGAATATTTTAGATATATCATATGCATTTTAAAATTACTTCATTCTAAATGTCTAGCATACATAACCGCTGGTTTAATGGTGATCTTTTTAATCATCTTTTTATACCATGAAAATAAATGTCCCTTTTTTTTTCTTTACTTTGAGAAATTGTTGGAACAAACACAATACATAATTCGTTCCAAATTATAAATCAACGTTTTTGTTTCTCTTTATAATAAACCCTCAGCCTTTAGTTTGTGCTTCTTTATTCTCGAAAATCGATATACATTCAGCTTTTATTTTTAATCTCAACAACCGAATAAAAATTAAACCTTCTCCCATAAATAAATACAAAAATTTTCTTAATTACAGTAGGAGGAGGGAGAAAAAAAAATGCACACTGAAAAGTTATAATAGTTAAAATGGCATCGCAGCAGAGATACCATTCATCCTAGAACATTGCATGTTCCCAATCCATACACGAACCACTAAAATCGGATTTTTACTCCTTGACACATTTGTAATTAATAGAGCCTATATAAATTGCTTCCCCACGGTTTCCCCTATAGGAGAGAGAGAGAACAGTTCTTTATCATATCACTTCTCAAACTTTAACAAATAAGTAAACACAGCGGATGGGGTTTTTGCTACCACACAAATCGGAAGAGGAGCTATTAGCTCTAGTGCGATATCCATCCCCAGACACAAATTAACTCACGCACACCCAATCCAGGTGCTTCAATTATCAACTTTGATTCTTAATTATCCTTCTCGCCTTCCCACCAACCCATTGGGGTTTTTACGCAAAGACCTCGATATAAATATTCTTGTTTGTACTTGCTGACCAGTTGCAGCTTTCCCTGGGATTTCGTGATGCCAGGCCAGAGAGTTGTTAATGGGAATGGTGGGATGCTACTACGACCCAGCGTGTCCTCTTGATCACGCGAATTCACGCGCAGCCACGGGAACACGCGATGGCACGCACGACTAACCCCCCTTTTCCTTTCTTCCGCGGGAAAAGAGGGTTCTCATAAAGTGTCTAATACTCATTAGAAAACTGGAGGGGATTTTTGACGGTTTAAGTACTCGGAATATTTTCCATTTGTCACACCAGGAACAGATGGTCGGGTCGGCAGGAATTTTTAGGAGGAAAGGCGCCTTTTTTTGTGTGTGTTTGTTTGTTCTGGCACCAGATATTTATTTGGAAATAAATAATTCGCGGAGGTTTGTAGTAATACATTGGTTTCTTTGATGGGACTGTTGTATGCAGTTAATGTGATAAAATTTCAATAAGCAAGTTGATGGATTGAAAATCAAATACAGATGAGTTTTTGAAATGGTAGTGAAATTTCTATAATGGTATAATTATCTTAAGTGGTTTTAATGGTAATTATTTTAAGGTTTGTGGCTAAAAAATTGGTTTCTTTGATGGAACTGCCGAAAATTTAGGTATACAATTAATATGATAAAATTTCACGATTAACGGATTGCAAATCAAATGCAGATGAGTTTTTGAAGTGGTAATGAAATTTTTATGATGGTATAATTATCTCAAGTGGTTTTAATGGTAATTATTTTAAGGTTTCTGGTAATACATGAGTTTCTTTCATGAGACTGCCGAAAATTTACGTATGCAATTAATGTGATAAAATTTAAACAAACAAGTTAATGGATTGCAAATCAAATACAGACGAGTTATTGAAATGGTAGTGAAATTTTTATAATGGTATAATTATTTTAAGTATTTTTAAGTGATTTTAATGGTAATTATCTTAAGGTTTCTGGTAATACATTGGTTTCTTTGTTGGGACTGCTAAAATTTAGGTATGCAATTAAGGTGATAAAATTTCAATAAGCCAGTTAATGGATTGAAAATCAAATACAGATTAGTTATTGAAATGGTAGTGAAATTTTTACGGTGTTTTAATTATTTTAAGTGGTAATAATTAATGATATTAATATTAAATATTAAAATTACATCGCCAAAATGGGGAAAATTAGTCAAAAATTGTATATAACAGGGGTTGACAGCCCACGGCCCGCCTTGAACAATTTTCCGGCCCCTGAGATTTATCACCCTTTTACAATATATATTTATTTTATAATGGCCGAAAGAGTGAAAACAAATGCATTAAAAAATACATTACGTGTGCATCCCTCTATTCAAAAATGAACTGTCGAAATGATGAGAAAAAGTAATAATATTCTTGCGAATGTGTGACAGATATTGCCTGTTTTTTGTATGGATTTACAGTTATGAGTTCGCAGAATAATTAATTTATATTCTGCGAACTCATGAGGCGTGCGCATCTTGGAACATCTTATATAATAGGTTCTATGCTTCACTTTAAGCGACCTCAGTGACGCAGTGACCATCCCTAGATATGCACAGTTGATCGGTGATAGAAGAACAAACCAGATTCTCAGATGAAGATGTTAGCGCTTTTGGTCCAACTTACACCAGTGAAGCGTTTTTTCTTTTTTTCTTTTTTCTTTTCTAAAATGAAATTGATACACATTGTTTTGTGTTGGACACATTTAATTCCAACAAAAAACACGCTCAAGCATAACGGACGCAGCATCCATTACGATGTGCAAATACCCAAATTGACATCTATTTGCAACAGCTAAGTGAAAAAGTGGAGAAACAAATACCGCACTAGTCAAATGAATATTTTTTTAATGATTTCATTTTTTTTATTTCGTTTATATTTATGTATTTTTTATATTTAATTTTTAGTGTTGTATATTTCTGTACAATGAGCGTTTAGTGTCATTAGTATTATATTATCTATGTTCTCATGTACGAATAACAGTAAATACAAAAATAATAACTCATTATTTTTCAATTTTTCACTCCATGTCTATAGTAGGTTTAAATCTAATATGGGGATATGTAATTTTAAATGTGGCCCGCGGAGTTAGAATGCATTTCCAAAGGGGTCCGCAAGATCATTTGGGTTGGCCACTCCTAGTATACAACATGATATATAACTGATGGATGGAAATAAATTTTTAATTTTTTAACTAAATTAAAAAATTCATTTATAAGAAACTCATTACAGTGAATCTATTTTTAAGAAATTACATTAAATGTGATCAAATTGGCTTTTAGAATTTAAAATAAGTTAAAGAAAGGGGGCAAAAAAACTGAGAAAAAAAATTATAATACATTGCTCAAAAGTATTAGGGTATATTTTGAATTCGGTATGAAATAACCACATAATCAACAAATATTTTTTTTTTTTAACAAAAACGAAATAGAGATTGAAAAAGAAAATTATAATGTTTACAAAGTTGGGAATGTGAAAATTTTATTCTGTGACGTCTAAAACTATGCGTTTTACTATACATACGTTAAGGAGTGAAAAGCGACCTGCAGCAAACCTTTTATAGGTGTAGTTTAAAAACAGTTGAACACGCGTTGAATGTTTTGTAATAGCGACTATGATGTCTCAGCAAAATGATTCAGCTGAATCAGTAGCTTGGAGGAGGCCATCGGTCATTTAGAGACAGGTTAAAAGCAATCTGTTGTGGCAGAAGAGTTAGGTGTCAAAGTGTCATTTCCAAACTATGAAACCGGTTTTTGGAAATTGGAAATGTTCGACAAATATTGGGACAAGGTCGTACAACGATACAAAATGAGGATCGGGGTATTTAATACTAACGGCCAGAAGAAACAGCATTATGAACATCACTTTCTTGCAACAACACCTTCAGAGGGCTACTGGTATCAGAGTTTGGACTCAGACTGTCCGAAACCGACTCCACCATAGTGTTTGTATACTCGCAGATCTATAGTTTGTGTTTCTTTGACAAACCACCTGCAGGACACACAGCAGACCACAGGAGCATCTCAAATGGGAACTAGATGAGTGGAACAACATGCTCTTCACGGACGAGTCTCTCTTCAGTGTACAACCTGACAATAGAACAGACTTTCACCAGGAGAGAACCTGGTACTCCTGCATTTGTTCATGAGAGCGACCTATTTGACAAAGGCAGACTGGTGGTCTGGGCTGTATTTCTATCAATGGCCACACCAACTTGCACATTATCAGAAAGGGAGCAATAACGACTCAGTGAGATAGAGATGAGATCCTTAGAACCTTGCTCTACACTGCAGCAATCGGGAATGGTCATGCTCAGTGGACAATTTCTTTTTCGACAAAGTAATCCTTCTAATGAATTGGTCAGCATACATGAACCCAACAGTACATGTCTGGGAACATTCTAGAGAGAAGGGTTGCTAATCGCTTATCTACTTCCCGAAACAATTCAGTAGCTGGAAAGCCCTCTTCTACTGGAGTGAGAGATACGAAAATCCAAGCGGTCCTATTCCATCCTCATTGATTCCCTGCCTCTTACATGTGACATTGCTTACAGTCAGGGGAAGCTCTATTCTTGACTGAAACTCATTTGTATCCAAGAAATCACATTTTTAGTTTATTTGTATAATATGCTCGAATTGTATATTTTTTGTTTACCTACAAATATAGTCAATAGAATTTAATTGTTCCTTGTTCATTGCTTCTTTTCTCATATCTTGCGACACCTATTCATCAGTCATTAAAACATTTCCTCATCTGTAGTTTATACCGAAAATCATAACAGAGTTTTTGCATAACGTTTTTTTATCGTTCGATATTTTTTTTCTCCCTAGAGCGCATGCTCATAAGAATAGCTCAGTAGAGCAGTACTACAGATACGCATGCACAATAGGTACAATGTTTCCTATGAACATGCGCGCTAGGGAGAAAAAAATATCGGCCGATAAAAAAACGTTATGCAAAAACTCTCTAATATCTCCTAATTATTTTGAACAGTGTAACAGAGAATGGGTAAATCAATAGTATAAAAATAATCATAAAAAAAACTTTCAGCAATGAAAAAAATTGTGTCAGGTAAATGTATTTTAATCAATCGGCACTTCAAAAATCTTCAATTTAGAACAAAAATTTAGAAAAATTGTACACGTAAAAAAATTACTTCTGCCTTACCAAGCAATATACCCGTCTTTCTTTCGATTTTGGGAAATACAGAAACCCGCAAACAAAATCAGCATTCGGTACATAAAATACGAATATCGGACAGATTTCCTATCGAATTCTTTCCTCGCTGTATCAGAAGACAATTTCGATATCGAAAACCAGATCTGAGGGTGAATGCTAACGGACAAATTAACAGCCGGTGTTTTTTCCCCACTTGTACAATTTTTTTTCTTCCTTCTATTTCTCCCCTTTCGCTTTTTTTTTTTTCTTGTCCCCTTCCAACTTCCCATCTGCCAACTAGCTCCCCCTACTACGACACCCCTTTCTTTTTGGGTTTTTCCGGAAGCCTCATTTATGCGACAGACGACATTTGCATGATGTTCCGCAGGAGGAAATGAAAATGCCATCAGGTGACTCTGCTTTCAACAACGGCATTTTTTTTTTTTTTTTTTTTTCTTCACAGCCCTCTTCTCAATTTTTTTTTTTTTTCCAAAAGACTTTTTTTTTTTTTTTTTTTTTCATCATGAGGCTCGAGTGAGAGAGAGTGAGGGTAAGAAAAAATAATAATAATGAAAACACCAGCAACAAGCTACTTCCTGAAGTGAAGTGAAAAAAATCGTCCTGTTTTCTGCTTGATTTCTTAACAGCTGAACTTCGTAAGGTGGTATTGATTTCTTCTTAGGCGTCTTGTTCTTATTTAAGCAGTTTGTTGTCGTTTTTTTTGCTCTTTTTTTTTTCGTCCTCTGCTTACCTTGCGTTTTTTTACATGGGGTAAAGAAAGAAAGAAAAAAAAAAAAAAAAAAAAAAAAAGCATAAATGCAGGGAGTAAGAACTCATTCACAGCTTTACGAAGTCTGTAAATAGTGCATTTATTTGTGTGCTGCATAGACTATTTATTCCTTTTAGAAGATTTAAATTTGAAGCAAGTCCTTTAAGAATCCTTAATCTCAAAAATTCAAAACACGTTATTAAACATTTAGAAATAGTTTAAAATTATTTTCTTTGAAAATTTCCATTAATTGATTATAAAATGAATCTCATGATATTATGATTTATACATTGGCAGATTTACTATCTCATGATTTAAATGTAATTTCAACTAAAACATTTTAGATCCTTTATATGATTCTCATTATGAAACTGAAATATTTTTACCAACCCAAATGCTCTTGAGGGCCACTTTGGAAATGCCTCCTAACTCCGCATGCCGCATATAAAATGATATATCCCCATATTAGATTTACACCCACTATAGACATTTGTTTTAAATGAAAAATTGGAACAGAATGAGTTATTATTATGCTGTTTACTATTATTCTTACATATAAACATAGATAATATAATAATGACACTAAACGCACATTGTAAAGCAATATATAAACACTAAAAATGAAATCATTAAAAAATATATAAATGTAAATGAAATAAAAAAAATGAAATCATTAAAAATATTTATTTTACTAGTGTGATATATTTTAAAATAATATTCTTGTGCAAACAAATAAGTTTTTTTCTCATAATTTCGACAGTTAACTTTTGAATAGATGAATACCCACATAATGTATTTTTTGAATACATTAGTTTTCATTATTACTCTGGTCATTATAAAATAAATATATTTTGTAAAAGTGTAATAAATATCACTTCCCTCAAAGATATTCAAGGTGGTCCGCGGGTAGGCGAAATCTGCTCTAGACAAATTTTAGTTATAAAAATTTTTAACAAAAGAGTTCATTATTTTTTTGTATGAAATTTTAAATGTATATTTGCATTTGTCATTTCTGAAATAATAAAGTTTTATAGTTTTCTAATTCGTCTCGAACAAAAAGATATGAATTAATGTTAATGGATCTAAAGAGTTTAATGCGAAAAATTCTTTTGTATTCCTTTAATAGTTTGAAAAAAAAGTGTTTAACCATGTACGTTCAAAATCTTATATTTTATACTTTTACTTATGAAATACAAAAATGGAAATTATTTTGAGGTTTCATTTTTCAAAACCATCAAGTCATCAAAAACCAACTTAAAATTACAATTTATTTTTTTCAAAGTTATAGTGAAGGCATTAGGTTCTGAGAGCACAAGAACCAATAAAAGTTCTGAAATAGTATTAGTTTCATTATAATCAGATATATTTCTTTTTGTTAAAAAACTTCTTTGAATGAAGGAGAAATGTTAGTTTATTTCCCGCTTGCAACAAAAAAGTTAGTTCAATTTGTTAACTTTTTTTTCATATAAAAAACAAATTATACAGAAAACAAGTAATATAAATTTTTTTTTTTTAAATCAATTCCTACTTTTTTCCCACTGTATTGCAGAATGTCTTTTATAAATAATTTTCATTCATTTTTTTTAAGATCATCTGGCACCATCTATTGGTAGATATATGCAACATATATCTAAAAAAAACAAAAATTAATTAATTAAATTTAATAAATGAATTAATATTTGAAAAAACTGCATTCACATCCAGTGTCGTCCACTGCAAGTTCAAAAGAAATGTATTTGAACTCGAGAGTGGATGAATGAAAAGTATTTTATGAACGATTGAAAATGTGAACAAGATATATATAGGGAGAGTGTGAGTTAATAGAAGGAATTGAAATGAAATTATATTTATTAAAAATCTTAGCGTTGCTATTCTAGTAATAATTGAAATAATTATTTAGACTTAACGGCACAAATAATATTTTTTTCTCCGATTGGAATACGAAAAATGATTTGAAATGAAATACAATATTGTGTCAATACGTAACGATTAACCTTATTAATAATATTAAAAAAATTCTAAATTACCTCAACACAACACTGCAAATTTATTTATAAAAACAACTTTTGTAAATAAAAAAAATTACGTAATCTAATAAAACATCTCTCGGTTCGAGATAAGCTTGCTTTAAATCGTCATTTCATTCAACATGCATCGAATTTGTGTCATAAACCGAACTGCGAATTCCAAACACCTGCGATTGAGACTTTCGAATCTTCCATTAAACGGGGTAAGCAGGGGAAACTCCGCAGGATTGAGGATCATCGCAGGATGCAAGACGACTGCATCCTTTGTATACTGCAGTCCATTAAAATAAGGAAGCTATCCCCACTCTTAATTCAGTAACTGATAACGCTTGTCTGCACTCCACATCAGGATCATTCCGACCCCACCCCTTCCCTACACCCCTTGTCGTACGTGTGGTGCTCTTTTTCAACAAACATTTGTCTCGTGGTGGGAAAAATTATATTCCAGTTCTCTAAACTCGTGAAATATCCAGTGAGAAAGGAGGGATGAGGGGGTGGGGTGTGTAAGATAGGGATGGGGTAGAATCCCACTCCCCGCATAAACGCCACTTAGCAGCAAAGGCACGGCATCGCTGCAGTCTTCCATTCCTTCCCTACACCCCCTACCCTCCCTCCCGTCCGCTTTCGCTCTTTTAATAGCCCTTTCTCTTAAAATATTCTACCATTATCTCAAGCCGCCATTATCAGCAGCGTTCCTGCCGTACTTTTAGGTCCCGCGAAATGGCAACGCTGGCAACGTCGATGGCATTCTACACTGGCACCCCCAAGAACTCTGTTGGAAACAAACGAAGACCAGGATTTTAAAGAGAGATAAATAATTTTAAACACAAGGTGTTTGTCAGACCACCTCACCCCTCTCTCTCTGTGTGAGCTGGTTTTGGGATTGCAAGAATTAAACGAGTTGAAGAACTTACACTTGGTTGGGGGGTAGGGGGACACCAGCAAACAGATGAGGTGTAGTTTTGTTCTGGGTGACGTTTTAAAAGATTCGGTGCTTTAAATGCCACCAGGACTTATAACTCAAAAGTATTTTTCTGACGCACCCCCTTGAGAGGATTATCAAACAGAAAACGGTGCAGTAATCGTTGAGGTAGGGGGTGTTTCTTTGTTGTCAGATTTCGTGGGACATCGCGACGTTTTCGTTTTATCAATTTGATCTGAGGTGACTTTTCGTGCCCGACGCAGAAAAGTTTAGGAATGCAGAGCAAGTTGTTCGCTAATTGCTATCCAGGGTGATGGCGATTTGCAAGCCCCCACGTGCTTTAATGCGGTTACAGTGAGAGAGCACATTAGTTACTAATTCAAAACTTCCAGAACAAATGTGCTCGCCTGATAGCAAAGAAAATGTAGTTTGGGTTCCTCACTGTTACATATGTACATAGATAAAAGCATTTGCATTTGTTTACGTGCATAATCAATCGGTTTTTTTTATCATGAAAGGATTAGCTGGAGAACTGTAGCATGAAACAAGCCATAAAAATTATCTTGATAAAATTTTAATCCAGTGAGCAAGTGCTGTTTGAGAATAAGCACTTTTAGAGTTGATTACTGTTTTCCGTGATATTTGCGGCATTGTTTATTGGTATGTTCTTAAAATTAAATCAAAATAAGAATTTGAAATATTGTATAGAATAAAAAAATTATTTAATTAATACATTTTATCAGATCCTTATTTGAGTATGCTAAATCAGGGCATATTTTTATATGTTTTAGGAATAAAGTCCAAGTGCGTTATGGTATTAATATTTATATACGTGTGATGAACACATAAAGTCTATTTTTCTTTAAAGTCATACAAAACTAACAAGTGATGCAAAACCGCTGCCGTTTTTAATACCTACTAATATTGTGATGATGATACATTTTATTCGAATATTAAAAATAATAGGATTGCAAAAAAAAAAAAAAAAAAAAAAAAAAAAAGTAATACTAAAGTAATTACTAAAAGATACGAAGATTTAGTGTTTTCAATTAAGGTTTTTATTATCTTTCTAAACTTATTAAAATAGAAATAAAATTAGCAACTTAAAAAACACACTGAAGTAGTTAATTTTATAAAAATGAATTTGAATATTAAAATTTTGTATTTAAAAACATCTTATTTCATTTCTTTCCAAAAAGGAATTAAATAAGTGAGAAAGAAAGCATTGGTATTCCAATAATCACATGTTCTGTCAATATTATAAGACAGAGTGTCTATAAATTTACTTTCCCCTTTAAATCAAGTCTTTTAAATTACTGAAAACACCTAAAATTGATATTTAAGTATCTCCATCTTTTTATCATTTTTTAAAAAAAAAAAATATCTGTATAAATATTTAACCCTATTTATGAAGGATATTTGTATGTAATACAGTTAATTTTATTAGCATAACAATTTATTAAATAGTATAGCAATATTTCAGATTTGAAACATTTCCAAATAATTATTGTTGAAATTTTAAATAATTAAAATTTTTTTTCGAAACAAAATATTTTGAAATTAGCTGGGCAAAATACGTAACTATAAATAAATACATAATAATAAAAAATTTGCCCATTTAAAAAGGTATCAATGGTTTGTAATTAAAAAAATCATATTTTCTTTTTATATGTAATTTTTTTAAATAAAAACATATTTTTATGAAACTATTTCTATATAACAATCCCAAACTTGTTTTGTTGTTTTTAATATCACCGTACTTAAAACGGTAAAAAAAACTATTAACCTACATAATATGTGTAAAAACTAATCATTTTAAAACATAAATAAGGAAAATAATATTTTTTTTCTGCAAATAAGTTATAGTTTTTTGGTGACAAAATTTTATAAATATATATGTACTAGAATCAAAAATTTTTTTGATAATAAAAGTATTTTTCTTTTCCCTTAGCAAGTAATAAAAATTCAAAAAATATTTTACATTTAATACCGAAAACTCTCGAAAACTTAATTTCGAGAATAACAAAACGAAAATTCTGAAAATTCTAAAGTTTAACTAGCATTAACCTTTCGAACAGGAGTAGTAGTTAAAAAAATTCTTTTTGGAAAACAGGAGTTTTCTAACCAGAGGAGGAAAGAAACACAATTTTGGAGCCCAGCTTTCAGAGAAGTTCTTGGTTCTGCTCACTATGGTCACATCTCAAAAGAAAAACAAAGACATAGTAGAAGAAGAAGACCTTAATGGCCTCCGATCTCAGTGAAGCACGATAATCAGAAACAAAAGAAACTTCTTAATTGTGCAAGCCTCTTCTACATGATAAAGGAACCCAGAAGCACAAAAACCGATTAATTAATGTCCGAAATCAACGCTACCTACCCTCCGAGTTAATGTTCCATGATATTTATTCGGAGCGACAAGAAGTTCCACTCTAACAAGTAATTCATGAACTTTTACCTTGTTTGGATTCCTCAAATAAAAATGACGTTTAATACTTTCATATTTTCTTGGAGCAAACCAAGGATGAAATCCATTGCTCAACACAATAACCGTGGCGATGCTTTTCAGCCAACAAAGAAACGAACCACTTCGGACGACAGAGTTTGGGATGCAAGCACCAAAAAAAAAAAATTGCCCATGTCATCAGCAATCCAAACAATGATAAAAGCTACCATGCTACCACTGTCTATTATTCCTCCACACTCTAAAACTAAGTCATTAAAAATCTGGCGAGTGAATTTGAAGAGTGACTTGTCAAGCCTTAATGCTCAGAAATAAAAGAGACTCAAATTCGCCATGCATAGCTCTCTCTCTCTCCGTTTGCTGTTGATTTAAATAATCTCAGTCAGTGAATGAGAGGAAGACATTACCACAGAGAGCTCTTCTACTTGACGCTCACATTCAAAAATTATTATTTCTCCGCTTTTTTCTCCTCTCTCTCTTTCTCTCTAGGTTTTCCAACAACTTTACCTTTTCCCATTCTCTCTCTCTCCTTTCGCTTTTATTTCCTTTTAAAATTTTACTAATTTCATCTCACTCGAGAATGACTCCCCCTTCTATGAATTTCGGGACCTTTTTTTTTTTTTTACACCGCATATCGTATGCATGGTCTTTTGCCTTTTAAAAGAGAGAGAAAAATTAAAATGAATTTTCACTTTCCCCTCTCTCTGTGTGTGGTTTGAAAACTGATTCCGTCGCAAGAGATGGATAGAAAAGATAAAAGTCGCATTTTTGTTAATTACGCTACATTGGGATGGTTTTAAAAGAGAGAGAGAGAGATTCTTCTTCCTTTTATTCTTTGGGAAAAGGGAGGAAAATTTTTATATAAAATAATAATAATAATCGCTTCAACATTCAGCAGAACCTCTTATTTCGAAAAAGAGTGTTTAAAAATATTTAAATTATGAGGAATTAAGGTTAGAGAGTGCCGCATATGTATGCATAGATTATGTGAATTGCTACCGACCTTTTTTCTTTTGCTACACCCCCGAAAAGTCGTTTGCGTAAAAATGTCAAATCGTCTGACCGTTGGATTGAAATAAGGGGCTCCGGGGAGCTTGCAATGAGACCCCGATCCGGACATCTAAAGGGATAATAAAGGGAAATAAAAATGGCGATATGGTCCAGCAAATGGCGAATTGTCGGCGATTATTATTTTTTTCGCCGCCAAGCGCGATTATTATTTGTGATGAAATTTAATCGCAATCGTTTTGGAGTGCTCTTTGCCGTCTGATGGCTTTTTATATAACGCTTTTCCTGCCATAATGTGGCGACTAAATCATATCAGGAAATTTTCTGGAAACGGGAGTTCCTGCCAGAATAGTGGCATATGGGGAAGTGGAGAGTTTCTGAATGATTTATATAATATCTTTATCTTTCTAAATTGAAATATATAAATAAAAGAGTAGTTTTAATTTTATTTTGAATTATAAGCCCTTCAAAAATTCTGATGGATAAAAAAAAAAAAAAAAAAAAAATAGTGACTTATGGGGAATTAGAGGATTTCTGAATGACTCATATAAGACGATAATCTTTCTAAATAGAAATTTATAAAAAAAAAAGAGTAATTTTAATTTTATTTAGAAATATAAGCCCTTCAAAAATCCTGATGGAAGAAAATAAAACGTTAGAATTCTTGATCCAAATTATTATATATTTTTTAACTAAAAATATAAGCAAAACTTTTTTTTTTTTTTTTTTTTTTTTTTTTTTTTTTTTTTTATAAATTTCCTCAAAACAAAATATTTTTTTCGAAATACATCTTTTTTTTAATCACGTGAATAGTTGTTATTTTCGATTAATTGAAGCATTATCGTATTAATATAATTTAAATATGTACATTATGTTAAAACATGTGAATTATGTTAAAATACGTAATTATTAAATATAATATTTAAGTTATAATTAATAATGCAATATTTAATTATAATTAAAATATTACATTTAATAATATTAATGTTTTGATACTAGTATCTGTAGTTAAATATTTTTAAAGATAATAATTATAATTACTTTTGTCAATTAAATATAAGTAAATTTTTCGTTTAAAAATTATTTTCTTTATCCATTTTATATTTAAAAAAAGTAAAAAGGGAATTATCATTGATATTTCAGAAAACTTGGAAGGCTGTAGTTTTTAATAAATTATTTCTCTCTGAATCTTTCAAACGAACTTTTTCCATAAAATTTTTTTTTCTGTAAGACATATATTTCCGAAATACATTTAAAGTGAAAGAAATTTTTTCCTTTACAAATAGGAGCATGCTGAATTAGGAATCACTAGTTAGGTACATAACTGATGAATGATAATTAAATGCAATGAATGGCATTTCTAAAATTGAAGTAACTAATTTTTTTGGCACAATTAATTTAAATTAGTTTCCTATATCAAATATCTATGAATCAATTTGGCAAAAAAAAAAGTGTTCGCCAAAAGTTTAAAAAAAAAAATAGTAGTAGTATAGTATCGAAGTAGAAATAAAAATAAAAAATAGTATCGAAGTAGTACTAACTACAAATTGCAATTTGCAATATAAAGTTCTTCTAAAAAATCTTTGAGTTTAAATGCAATGCTTTTATTATAATTGCAATATCATTCAACAAAATTTATCATATTTAATCTTTGAAGCAATGCAATAGCTATTAATAGATCTTTTGTCATACACATATGTGTAATTTAAGCCTGTAAAGCCTGTTTTATGCAGCTTTACCTACGTAATTATAAATTTCTATTTTTGGAATATTTTAATCTTTAATTATAAGTATTTTCCGGGCGCACCTAAATAGAAAGCGATACTAAAAAGCGAATACTAGAAAGCGAATTAAGGATATTAGAAAGGATATTAAAGGATACTAAAAAGTGAATTAAGGATAAAAGAAACAACAAAATTTAATAATTTGATGGTACAAAATGGGTTTTGTTTTTATTAATACTTTGTTAGATAAAAAATATCTTCCAGCGTCAAATTTTAATTTGGTATTTCAAGTAATTGTTTGTGGATACACTATTCTGGAAGTTTTTACACTCAAAGAAGGTTTATCGCAGGTAACTAATGTGAAACTTATGGTTTATTGACATTTTTTAACCCCTCCCCAAAAAAAAATAATAATAACTCCCACTTTTAAAGCTGGTCATAGAAGAAAGAAAACTGGAAAGTCCATTGGACGTTAGCATCTATAAAAGTTGCTCAACAAAATGCATCTGAACCCTCTCATTAAATTAAAGGAATCAAATAGCGAAAATCATGAGGAAGAAGAGAATCTCCAAGTAGCATAGTAGACCGTAATTTATTTATGCGACAACCTTAAAAGCATCTGGTTGAAAAAAACGGTGAATTTTTATAAAAAATAATCAGATTTTTAAATTTATATATTAAGTAATTACTTTAATTATAATTATTAACTTTTACAATAATTAAAAGTAAGGATTCCTTTTATTCCTCTTTCCTTAAAATAATTGTCACATGCTGTCAAAAGTTGGTAAAAGTAAACTATGGACACGGTGACCATTCAATTTAAATTAGTGATATAATTTATCTTTATAAATCATAGCGTTGTTTTTTTCAAATTCCGGGCACTTTGACTTGAGATCACTCGCTATTTGGCCGAGTGACTAGCGGCTATTGACCGAGTGACTGTGCCACGGATGTTTATAGTGGTACGAAATCCACTCTAAACCATAGATCCCGGTCTAATATCACAGTAGAGCGTTGATCATAGGACTGACATCCCTACTTCGTAAAAGGCAAACTTCTCCTATCACGAAATCGGGCAGTAAACAGATAGCCTTGGTCCACCATGAAGGCTGTTGAGCCAATGAAGAAAAAGCATTAAGTGCTATCAGGCTACCACTACTACTGCACCACACCACACCACATCGCTGTGCATAGAGCTGAGTTGCCCCTTTACAGTTTGGGAATGATGTGGGTGAGAAGTCTGTTTGGGCACTGCGACGCTCTTACAGTCATATGAGACCAGGACCTACGGCTAAAAGTGGATTCCGAACCACTAGAGACAACTATGGCACCGCCGGGATTCGAGCCGAAACCTATGGTACCGAGCGCCAGAGCGCTAGCCATTCGGCCATCAGACCCTCTGTGCTATCAGTCTGCATCAATAAGGACTCGCTACCATTAACCCACATTGTTTCACCAAAATTTTGCATAAATATTTTCAGGAATGACATTTTTTCGTGTCCTATGAAAAGTCATATGATTCAAAGTCATTTATAGTTCTATCCACAACATAGACAATTTCGGTTTGATTTCGCTGGTTGGATTGCAAACTGAATATTTCCAGTTCTGAAGCCCAACGTGGTCTGTAGTGAACACACTAAAGTAATTGCTATCAAAGTACATTTCTGTTTAGTTATTTATATATGTTTTTAATTAATTAAACTAACATTTAAATATCCTATTAATCGTAAGACCATTGGTACCAAGGCTTCAGGCTGCATCCTGGCGGTGGCACGGATAATGTTTGTGAGGGGTTCGGAATCCACATTAAACTGTAGGTCCCGATCTAATTAACATAAAGTGTGCACAAAACGACAGTAGAGCGACAAGCCAAACCAAACCTTTTAATTGTAAAGACTTTGAATATTTGATAAGAAAAACTTTGAGCTTCATGCAAAAGCTTTTAGACTTTGAAAGTAGCACTTAATGTACTTCTCCTTTTTCTTCAATGGTACAACAGCCCCATAGTTGGGCCAAGGCTGTCTGCCTACTGGCAGATTTCAAAACAGGAGTTTTCCTTTTACGGAGTAGGATTGTCCGTCCTACTGCCAACGTTCTACAGTCATATTAGAAGAAGAAGACTTGACTTTGAATCTCATTGAATTTGTAGGAACTATCATGTTCTTGTCAACTTAGCAAATTAACCATTTAAAAATTTCTCGCGTTACGTAACAAACTGATTTCAGAATCTTTTAAGCAAAAAATTAAATCATCGAAAAATTAAAAACCGATCAGAATATGCTTCATCAATGATTGATAATTACTAGAGTTGTAAGTTCCCAGTGTTCCTGATGCCCTCACTCCATTAAGTGGCGCTATTCCGAGACAGTGCTTTCCCCGGAAAGGCGGAATTTATATTCTCTTCAAAAATATCTCGAAACGAATGAGCAGATTGTCGCAAAGAAGCATCTCCATTGTTTAAAACTCGCATTTCAGTTTTAATGTTTGAATCCCCCCAACAACAACCCTTTCCTCGTCGTCGTCCTCCCGGTTTGCGTTTAATGAGAGCACATACCATTTGTCACAACCTACCACCAGGCTCCACTTGCTCCTTGGTAGGGGGGAGGGCTGCATTTTTATGGCCCACCCCTCCCCCCTTGTGTCTTTTATACGAATAGTTGGAAGTTTAAGTGAGTTAAATGACACGACACTGTTGGATCGTAAAGTTTAGTTAAATTATCCAACAGAAACGGTGGGGAAAGAGAGAAATATCCTGTAAAATCACTCGCCCAACCCCCCACCCCCTTCCACAACCCTTTATTTTTTAAATTACCTGCAATGCTCGAACTCCAGAAAGGGTAAAAAGGAAAGAAAAGGGAGTGAGGGGTGGAGAAGACAAGGATGAAATCAGTGCGTAAAAGTTTTGCTTGTTCCACGCGGCAGGATCATCAAAAGCGAACGCTTTTCTTTCTTCTTCTTTTGGGGGCTTTTTCCGGGTCTACTGTCTTGGAAGAAGGACTCTCCATTTCACAATGAAGGCTCCCATTCTCTTAGCCATCCAAAAAGAAATGAATGAGGAGTTGGAAAGTCAAAGTTTTTGACGAAAAAAAAAACGGACCAAAAAGAAGAGGAATGGATAGATAGATAGATGGATAGAGTGAGTGTGGTGGAGAATGAGATAGAAGAAGAAAAAAATGGGGCGAGTTTTCATGGTTGTGGGCTTTTCAGCATATTTAGGGTTCCCGATGGCTTCTCTCTCTCTCTCTCTCTCTCCGTTCCTTTGTTTATATTCAGGGGAGTGTTGCAGCAACATTTAATTACCGGGCTAAGCGGGCATCTTTATTCATAAAAGGGGAGCAGCATGGAGAAGCAGTCAGCCGGAATGATTGAAAATTCTCAGGCTACTTGCCACTCCGCTTTGCCCGGATTGTTATATTAAACGGAGGGATTAATTAACGCCCTGTTTTACAAGAAAATGTTTCCAACTCGGAATTCTTTTCTTTGTCTGTGCGCGCCCTTTTCATAACTCGTCTGGATTTTTTTCCCTCTCCTATAGCCGCTGCTACACCCCTTCTCTCCATCCCCCTTTCCTTTCCACTTTATTATTATTGTATTCTTTATTATTTTTTTTTGTTGAGGGTTTTAATGTTTTCTTGTTTTTGTTAATCCCTCTTCCTGAAACCCATGCTCCTTGGCTTCCCTTTAAATTACTCGGCGAAAGGTTTTGTCCTCATTTTTGGAGCTCCCCCTAGCGGGGTAAAAAGAAAGACTGCCCCCCTCCCTTTTCTCTCGTCTTAAATTAATTTGGGAAAATGAGCTGCTGAAGCGGTAAAAGGGAGGGCCCCGGCACCATTATTGTTATTATCATTTGCGCCCGATTGCCGCACCACCCCCTGTCCCACCCCCACCCCCTTAGTACCCTCCGGCCAGAACCGCTAAATACTCAAGAATGTGGCGATAACAAAAGCGCAGACGATTTTCGTTGGAACGAAGAAGAACACCGACCAGCAGCAGAAGCATCGTGCGCCTCTGAGCGAGCGAAAGCGGTACTAATTCTTGTAAAAGGTGTTCCCAAGAACTGTACCTCCCGCACACTACACCCCGGCCAATAAAGAACAGGATCAGCAGCAGCGCTTTTTCCTTTTTTCCCAGGAAAACCCCCGGATTCATCACGGCTTTATGGCGCGCTAATTCGCATTAAATCGTTGTGGGCTGGGGCCCGACGAATTCCCCTCATCAAACGGCGCTTAAATCTTCAAAGAAGTGCACCCGGAATTTTCCCCGTGTCGTTTTCCCTCGTGCGGTGTGGTGGGGTGCCAGCAGCGCCCCCCTTTTAACTGGCGGCCGTTTCGTAAAACAACTGTGGCGCGAAAAATCTCCGATAATCGTTTGGGCCGAAGAAACTTTTTGATTGGTTCAGGAATGCCTCGCTTTTACAAACTTCATGGCAGAAGGTGTAGGTCGTTGGGATTATTCGAGTCTTCCCCCCTCTACCCCCTATCTCTCTCTCTCTCTGTCTCCGAGTCGTTTGGCATTTGTTCACGTGTCCTGTCATCTGGAAAATCCCAATTAAGACGAGAGACTTTTGCCAAAAGGAAGAACAGTGGGCATGCCTGCAGAGGGAAGGCCATCATCCCCCACAACCATATCTTTCGCTCCATGAAGTTTTTGCAACAGAAACGGAAAGTGACTTTAGGAATTTAACAGAAGCAGTCTCACTTAATGGGAGGTGGAAACTATGGCGCTTAAAAATTATTCGGGAAGAATTTTCTCCCCGAGCAGCAGCAGCAAAATATAAAGTGTTAGAGAGAATTCAGTTAATTAAGAACGATTTAAACCTCATATGAGTTTAATGTCTTAATTATATTGTTTCAACCATCTTGACAGCGAGTTTTCAAGTTGTGTGAACGAGACAGATACTTGCACTGCAGTTATTAAAAAAAATTAATTGATAAAATATGTGCTTACGAAAATTAATAAATAAAATCCTTTTATAAACAGATTTTAGTGCGACTAACAAAAACTAAATTTTTTGCTTAAAGAATTCATGTTTTTCAAAAATGGCTAATATTAATGTATAAGGGAATTGAAACAGTCTGGTGAATTTCAAGTAGGTTGGTGTTAGAAGCGAGTTTGAAACCCAAAAGTTCAAATGTCCTTGGAGGACACGGTAAATTCTTAGTCTGGAAAGCAGCCTGATGGAAAATCGGCCAGCGCTCTGGCCTTTGGTACCACAGGCTTCAGATTCGAGCATGGATATTTGTGACTGTTTCGAAATCCACGTTAAGCTGTAGGTCCCCGTTTAATTAGCCCAAAGTGTGCACAAAATGACCGTAGAGCTACAAATCAAATCAAATCAAACGAAACCTTAGTTTGAAAAGTCCTTCCTTTGGTCTGTTGCTGTTATTTCTTATCCCATCTAGACATATAGACCAAGCCCACGAACTCGTATGGATTCATGGTTGAAGGGAAGGGAGTAGCTTGTGTTGCGAGGGAGAACCCTTAGGTAGAAGTCTGACTTGGCTCTGTGACGCTCTACAGTCATATGTGGCCGGGATCTACGGCTTAAGTGGATTTCGAACCACTACAAACATACATGCTACCACTGGGACTCGAACTCGAAACCTGTTGGCCAGAGTGTTAGACACTAGGCCGTTTAGGGATTCCTTTGGTCTCGAGATGGAAATTCAACCTCCTATATATTTATTCAAAATTATGGTGATCAAACATGGATGTATATAATATGTAGGTATATCAAATGCCCATTGTGCATCCTGGATAAAGCTGAATCTGTTAATATCTGATGGTCTAGTAGCGAATGATTTAGGTCAAATTGCTAGGCATTCCAAAACAACATCGGCATGATAAAGGTTGAGTTTTTTTTTTTTTTTGCTGTGAATTTAAAATACCTTTGTTAATAATTGTTGAGATTGCTATGGTAATATTTCATTGGGAAATAATAAGGAAAGAAAAAGAGGTTATAAATCTTTTTTTTTTTTCAATACACCAATTTGTTAGTAAAAGTAAATCACCTTATCCCTAAAGTGAAAGTTATAGAATATCAGAATATTGTTTTGAACTACACAAAATCAAATAGCAAAGAAAATCCATTTGCCAAGAAACAGCAATCCCACTGTATATAAAAATGTGAATTAAACCCAATTGTAAGCAATGAGCAATATAAGTGACAACGTATTGAATGAACAATATTGTCCTGCCAAATAGTTTACATAATTTAAAAATAATCCAAGGTCTTGAAAATAAATATTAACGTGTTTTATCATATAATTACATCGATTTTCATAATTTTATATAAGAAAGAGTATTTTCGTTAACTGTGAAAGTTACGAAATTTGAAATTATTTTATGCATAAATGTTTCTAAATCTTATTTCTTAATCCAACGAATCAACGTTACTCAGAAATGGAACGAAATTTATTTAATCTTACATATTGGCTTTCATTCTAAACTGTTTTTTTTTCTTCTATTATGTACAAAATAAACATCTTCGACATAATTTTCAAATTACATAAGCTGTTATTGGTCAGGTTTTATTGGAAGAGATTTGGATTGGCCACTACTGATAATGTTCGTGTAGCACAGGATGTGTCCAAAATGTGGGAACATTCCCTTTTTTTTTACCTATAAAATATTTTGGCATTTTTGGGGAAGGGGTGGTCAAAATGATCGAGCGATGTCCTGGATCCATTTCAAAGTTTTTTATTGGTTTCTTATTTTTTTTAAATTTCTTTCGCGTGCTAATAATAATATAATTAAAGAGTTTTTAAATTTTCTTTTGAGTAATTATTAAATAATTTTGTGTGTAACCAGTATATCGGACAGCCTATTTTTATCTTCAGGATAACATGAGAAAGAGAGACTTTATTTCTTATTTAAAACTCTAAGGGCCTGAATGGCCGAGTGGCTAGCGCTCTGGCGCTCGGTACCACAGGTTTCGGGTTCGAGTCCCGGCGGTGCCATGGTTGTTTGTAGTGGTTCGGTATCCACTTTAAAAAGTAGGTCCTGGTCTAACAGGATCCTAGAGCGTTGCGGGGGCATTGTGACTCCGCGTCCGGGGTTTATCTTCAAGTGACACGCGCCCCCTGGGTAATGCAAAGGGAGTAATGTCTGTGCAGCACTTGCCTTAAGGCATCTAAGACCAAGCTGTCTAAGTGTTTGCCAGCTGCATTAAAAAGAAAAAAAAATTTAAAACTCTAAATGTATCATTTCCTTCTGCTTTTTACTTTCTTGTTCAAAACAAACAGGCTTTCATAAATTTCGTGAAATGCTCTCATCTCTCATGCTTCGATTTTGAATGCTTATTATTAGTAATATTATTATTATTATTGTGGTAATTTTTAATAGGGCTTTTGTAGTGTGTTTTTAAACCTTTATATTGTTACCTTCATACTTACTTTGACAAATAAAAGCATATACTTGTAATTAACATATAGTAGTTCCGTATAGATTGGGCCATGGGAACTAATTTTAATTTAGCATTAAATTAGCATATAGCATTTTTTTTCTCACGAGAAGATTTTTGGCATTTCATTCCTGAGAGAAAGGAATGTGTGCTATTTGACAAATATATAACAAAGCCATTATATTGTTTTGTACTAATGAGAACAACTCTTCACTCAAATCTGATAGCAGATATTCGGTAACCTGTATAATGAGGAAATTAGCGAATGTCACTGATACCTTCAGAGTTCGAAACAACTACAGATTGAATATGATATACTATGAGTTGTTTCATCGTGATGGGTGATAACCCACGAGTTGAGAAATGTCTACTCCAATAAGAATTGAGGAGAGTTTACTCCCCTCGAGTAGTTCCTCTTCTCGATTCTACTTTGTAGACTCAAGAACTCTGAAAATCTCCGAACTTGGAGTGAACTGCACTTGTGTATCTAATTTATATCCTTAATTTTCACTTTTGTAAATAGAGTTTTGTAGATAGATTATATGTTTGTAAATAAAATTAAAAATGTTTCCCATGAACCTGAAAGCGACCATCTGCTTGAAGCCGTTGTAGGTATAGTATAGCCCGAAACGTTACACTGTTAATGTACACATACAAAATACACTATTTTTTACATTCTATCTCTGCCGTAAGAGGAAAGGAAGTTGATGATCACATGTCATCGTCCATTTCTTCTTACATTGTGGCAGATTTTGTGTTTGTAATAAACCGTTTGTGTGAAATAAACCAAACAATATAAGGATTCGAAATTTAGAGAATAAATTCAGAGAAACTGGCGATGTAACTGACAAACGTCGATGACAAACTTTTAAACTTCCTAAGTGAAAAAAGGAAGTGCAGAAAAAGTTTAAGGAATGCTTAATGGAATCTCCCAGAAACATATTGAAATGCTTACCAGGCGAAGCTAAGAATTTTGTACCGAACTACTCAGCACAGGGAGCAGTTTAAATTTCATGTGCACATTAAAAAAGCAGCGCAGGAATTGAAAGTGGATGCACGACTGAGACCAGAGTGAAAAGACGCTTTAATTTACAGTGGTTCCGCTTGTAGAGCAAGAGTTGATCCATAGACAACTGTGATAAGTATGCGCTTTCACTTGATCAATATATAAACTGTGGATCACTTACGACTGTAAGGGATACAGTATGATCCAGTGTGACAGTAGGAGTATTTTCTCTTCACAAACAAGTAATATAAAAAAAAAAAAAAAAGGCTTAAGTTAATTTCTACTTTTTTTTACTCTATTGCAGAAAAGTCCTTTACAAATAAAGCTGCAATTTTCCTCTTACATCTGGAGCAATCTATTGGCAGATATATGCAACTTAAATCTAAAAAAAAACTAAGATGAATTAAATTTAATAAATGAATTAATGTTTGAAAAAACTGTATTCACATCCAGTGTCATCCACTACAAGTTCAAAAAAAAAAAAAAAAAAAAATGTATTCGAACTCGAGTGAATGAATAAAAAGTATTTTATTAAAGTTTGAATATTTGAACAAGATATATATATAGGGAGAGTGTGAGTTAATAGAAGGAATTGAAAAACCCATAAAAATAACTAAACAGAAATGCACTTTGATAATAATTGCGGTCCACTTTGGAAATGCATCCTAACTCCTCGGGCCGCCTATAAAATGATATAACCCCCTTTTAGATTTAGACCCACTAAAGACATTTTTTTGGAGTGAAAAAATGAAACATAATGAGTTATTATTACGTAATATTATTATTTATATTACGTGACACGATACTCGCTAATTGGTATAGTGCTGCTACTATTGGTTGCAATAATTTT
The DNA here is from genome assembly GCA_021605075.1 of Caerostris darwini. Taxonomy (NCBI): domain Eukaryota; kingdom Metazoa; phylum Arthropoda; class Arachnida; order Araneae; family Araneidae; genus Caerostris; species Caerostris darwini. The sequence goes on along the minus strand of BPLQ01013429.1, from coordinate 372,168 downwards.
AAATTGAAGGTGAGCTTTTTTTTTTCTTCTAAATGTATACATCAGCCACTATGGGATAAATTGTTTATTTAGTCTGGTAGTCACATATATAATAGATGCCAATTTAATTTATAGCGTTGTAGACATTGGTGAAGGAAGTTCTGGACTTAAGAAGGTCCATATAACGTTAAAATGGTGATTTCGGATGTAATTGATTATTTTGGTAATTTTTTTTTTACAATTTTGGGATAATATACATTCCGTATTATTCTAAAATTGAGCTTTTAAGAAGTTATTCATATAGTTTTCCTTAAATCTGAAGCAACTTGAAAATGCTTTATCATGAAATGTAATGAGATTTGTCATTTGCATCCTCTTTGTTCGATGCCTGGTAATTTGTTAATTGAAAAAAATGCATTTTGTAAATTATTAATATTGGAAGATTTAGTGAGATTCGAAGATGCTAGAAAAATGACATATACTGGAAGAAACTTAAGTTATTTAAAATTAAGTTATAAAAATTAAAGTATAAACATATTATTACTAGAAAATGAAGAAGAACAATCTATATAAAATACTGTATAGAAATTCTTTTTAAAATAAGAAATATAAATTCAAATTTCAATTCCACATAATTTTTGCTTAAGAGTTATTTTATTAATGAACAAATTAAAAAATTATTACGCTGTGCACCTTTAATTGTTTATTTTAATTGATTTTCTTCAGTTGCATACATACATGATATTTGATATAGAACTCTGTTATTTAATACTTTCAAATACTTCCTATGCTTTAATTATAATAATTTTTTTTCTTTTGAAAATTAGAAAATTCTAGTTTGATTTTGAAATGTAAAAATGATTTAAACTTTCTATGTTTAAGAAGAATGTGAGTCTTATTGAACTATTTAATAACATCATAGCAAATAAGTTAAAAAAGAGTAGATGTCTGAAAGGAGCACTAATAAAATATTTCAACAAAATTTGTCAAATAATACTTTAATTTCTTGCAGTATGACCTTGAATTGAGTTAATTTTGTCCGGTCAATTTTGGTTTCATAAGGAGCAAAAAGTGTATATGTTATAAACGTTTAAATTCAGAGGGGGGCAACGGGCGTACCTGTTACGGAGTTCCTAGGTGGTTCTAAGAACCACAATACCTCCACATCTTAAGTTAATATAGAAAATTTGCATAAAATGAAGATGCTTCAATTAAAGAGTTCAGAGGATTACTTAATTAACTTGCATTTCTAGATTTCCTGGTTTACTGAACAAATTTGAAATTTAAATGTAGCGCTCATTAAAAAAATGAATAAATTATAACTGAAATAATGTAACATTTTTTTTTTGCCTAAAATAAATTAAAATCAGGGAAAGTGCTGTAAAATAAAGTTTATACAAAAAGTAAATTCTGTTGGAAAAGACTGAACTAATCCAACAGGAGCGAGAAGTCGCCAAATCTGTAAACCTTTTTTATGCCATCTGCGAATGTATTGTCTTAGTAAGATGCAGATATATAATAGTTCCTGTTAAGTACAGTATCATAATTGTGTGTTTTATATCAACCGCTCTTGAATTAATTCTTTTCGAATCGAAGATCTGAAAATGATTTACCAGAATGAAAGGCGCTTAAAGTTTCATTTCGAAATCAATCCATAAAGGATAAATTCCGCCCTTTTTGGACATTTCAAGACCCATTTTTGCTGGAATGTTTCCACCAAAAACCCAATGCACAGGCAGAAAATCACTTATAACGCCAATAAATTCAACGCGAATTTGTACACGCAGCGAGAAAGTACTTCTTGCAAATTAAGAGAAAATATATACATGTGTATATATAAACATCGAAGATGAATCGTACACATTCTGCGCCTATCCCATTAATGAGGTATCCGTAGTATTACTTAGTCAAAACAACAAAAATTAAACAAACGAAAATTTTGCTATTGAATGGAGTTTCAAGCCGTCATACCACAAATAAAAATTATTGCCCATATATTAAAGTGGTGTCTTACTTCGAATATTAGAATCGCAGATGGCTTAGAAATAAAAACAAAAGGGACTGGAAACATTTTCAAAAGAAAACGTAACTGAAGTCACACTGTCGCAAACATTACTTGTTCCTAATCAGGAGCCTAATTTGATCTCACTGTAAGAAACACTGAAAAAAGTGTAATGGCTAAATTTGAAGGAAACAAATGTATTATTGCTAGAGTTGATACATGGCGTCGTAAATTAACTACACCAATTACAACAGGTGCAAACAATGAACCTTTTTATAAATTCCGGAGGTAATTCTTTTTCCGGTGTCATTCTTTTACAATTGTGTCGTATCAATTGGGAATTGAACAGAGTAATAGAGTAGAGATAAGACTGTCCTTTATATTTTAACCTAAACAGCTTTATCACGCACAAATAAAAATTGCATTAAAATTTGACATAGATGCCTAGGCCACAAAAATAATGATGCTATAATGGTATCCAATAAGATAATTGCAAACATGTTACTACGTGTATAAAATGTATAAAATATAAAGTGACTGACCTTTTTCTAATGAAGGAATCAAATTCAGAGCGTCAGTACTCCTGCAACTCGTCCACACTTGCCTACAGACCAATCGGAACACACATAATTGTACTTCGGAACTTTCGTAAATCAGTGATTCTCAACAAATAATTGTAGGTGCACTATATAAAATTTTTTGTCACATCCTCTACTAACCCCTCGCAATTTTATATCCAAATGGTTAACTCACAGACGGCGGAGTTTCAAAGGCTGCAATGGAAATTTTTTTAACATTGACAATCACATAAAGGCTAGCGATCTTAATATCTAATCTTGGAAGCTATCACTCCTAGTTCCTCGGAAACCTTTTTTGGCGCCTTATTGCTGTTTGGTGACATTTTATGTGAAGAAAAAAGAGAAAGAGCAAACAGAAATGATAGCTTTCATTACAAACAACTATCTTTGAACCGGAAAACTGACAAAAAAAGGAGTAACCATATTTACTTTTATATCTGGGGCATGTATTTCTCTGGAATCCACAGGCGGCCTGATGGCCAAGTGGTTAGCGCTCAGGCCCTTCAAGTTCGAATTCTGGCGATGACAGGGATGTTTGTGAGTGGTTCGGCATCCACGTTAAATTGTAGGTCCCGGTCTAATTAGCCCAAAATATGCACAAAATGACAGTAGAGCGACAAACCAAACCAAACCTGGAATCCACAAAACGCAGTTGGAAATCTTCCAGAGCGCACCGTTTGTGAACCATTGTCACAGATGATCTACATTTGGTTTTCTAATGAAAAAGAAAATAGAAGTGACACAAAAGCGTAAGAAATTTTTTGTTCTCGTCAACAACTAATTTGAAATAAATAAATAAAAACTGTAAGAAGCGTCAACGGATGGGAATACCTTAACAGAGAATTCTCTAGATATATTGAAAACTGAGTAACATCAAAAGGCATACGTCAGCAAAAGAAAAAGTTACAGAATCCTGCATCTTGAAGACAAGATAAAAAATTCCCAGAACAGTAAAGTTAATCGAAAATAAAAAAATATCGGAAAAGAATATATTTTATCTCTTTACCCGAAATGATTCGACAGAAGAAGAATAGAAGAAAGAAGAATAGAAAGAAGAAATGAAAAAAGTTGCTAGTTCTGCTAGTTCGCAGTACTGTTGATATTAGTGTCAGGAATTTCCAGTAGGTGGTAGAAGAATATAAAAATAAATATAATATCATTTATAGTAGCAATATAAGGAAAACAGTCCTTTGGAGAAGTGCAATAAAAATTAACACAGTTCTGTTAAAAGATACTTGACTAGTGGCAGTTTAAAACCCATTAAAATTAATGTCCGAATGAAAATTGAATAAGATGACATACGTTTGCCACCACAACAAGTGTTTGAGTGGATTAGAAAATTCAAAAAATGGTGTGACCTTTGTGAAAGTTGTTCCTGAGACTGGTAAAGAACATGGAGGTATGTCACGGGAGAGATTGCTGATGTTACACTGCAAGAAAAAAAAAAAAAAAAAAAAAGAATCTTCAAGTGACTACGGATAAAATAAATATGGGTGGAGAGGGGGCAATAATATGAAGAGTTGAGCAAACGATGTAGGATTAATTAGGCAGTAGCCCAAAAGAATTTAGATCGAATCTTGTTTCGAGCATGGTTTGGTTTGTCGCTCTACGGTCATTTTGTGCAATTTACACACTACAGTTTAAAGTGGTTTCCGAACCACTCACAAACATCCATGCCAGAGCCAGGATTCGAATCTGAAGATTGTGATACTTAAGACCACAGAACTAGCTACTTGGCCACCAGGCCTCTGTTTCGAATAAGACCGAGAATATGTAGAAAAAATGATGCATGCGTATTTGCACTATAAATTATTTCTAAAAACGTTTTTATTTGACTGAGTTTCATAACGGAAAAAAGTAAAGTACGTAATAAAAATTGATTTGGTAAATAAAAAAATAATTTAAACTAGTTTTAACAGACAAGATAATGAATCAAACTTAATTAAAGCACATAATAAGTGGTATGAGTTTGGACGTCCCCGCTAATAGAAACGCCCCAAACAAACGACCTCTTGATTAATGTCCACTTCAAATAACCAGCAGTCCCTTCCATCGCAAATACTTCATACTCCATTGATCCAATCTTTCTTTATGTCCTTCCATACAATCAGGCGGTGTACGGTCACAGCAGCTGAAACTCTTCCATCCCACCCTCACTCAGAGGAGGGGGGGGGAGTTATAGCAATTTTTTAGCTATTCACTAATTAGTGAGGAACCGTCCCCAGGGTCCACCAATGAGACCGGCAGTCCCGATAAAATATGCAACTCTATTAATAACGATCCGTTCAGTGGAAAGGATAGTTGACAGTGACAAATGCACCGTCCCAGTCCCACCGGAGGGAGGGTGTCGCGGGGGTGGAGGTAATCTCTTTAATTTCCAAAACTCAAACCCACATGCAAATCCGATTGTACAGTGAATTGTCAAGTCTCTCTCTCAGAATCTTTGGCTGTTCCTCTCCCCTCTCCCTTCTGTCTCTCTCTTCTTGGGGAACAGGAAAGTTTTCAGCGTATGAATGATAAGGGTGAATGAAGGACAGGGGTGGGCTGAAGCAAACGATTTGGTGGGGGTTTCTCGTTCTCTTGAAGAAGTGGTGCGATTGCCTTAAGGATCAGGTGAACGATCGAGTCGTTAGATTATATGCGGAAGAAGAATTCTTCTGAGGAATCTTTTGCTTCCTCTCGGATTTTCTGAATTGATGAGTTGAATTTCGGAGCGATCTTTCAAAATAAGTTTGACATTTTTGTGTGAAAAATGTTGTCCTGGAAGAGATGTGGGTGGTGTTAATTATTTTAACAATACTTTGATTAATTAAGGTGCATTGTTGAGAATTTATTGTGCATATAGAGTCATGGGCTTGCAAGAGAAATTTCTCGTAGGTTTATTTATTGTTTTTTTTTTTTGTTGTTGTTGTTTTGAATTTCGTGAAACTTTTGAATCTTTCTTGCGAACTTATGCAAAAGTTAGTATTTTAATGCAAATGGCTTTAATTAAAGAACATTAATTTAAATAGATGTTAAATCGTTATTGATGGAAATGATATGCGCTCGATAAGTGTCATAATATTCATGATTGAAGATATTCGAATTGAATAAAGGACAAGGGGTGAACTATAGCAAATGGTTTGGTGTTCTATTTTTTTAATAAGTGACGCATTTTGAGCGTTAGGTAACCAAACGCTCTAACTCTAAATTATATGCATTTTCTAAATTCATTCTAATTTCATTGTCTTCATTCATTTCATTTCCATTCAATATTCTCATCAATTTTAAATCATTATAAATTCATCTATGAATTTCAAAGTATTTTAATTAATATTAAAAAGGAACAGTATCGTGTGAATGGAAAGTGGAATTGAGAAGGGTGGTGATAGAACAAATACTTTCGTGAGGTTTGCAGTTTGAGTTTGGTTTTTCGCTCTACTGTCATTTTGTACACACTTTAGGCTAACTAGACCGGGACCTACAGTTTAACGTGGATTCCGAATCACTCACAAACATCCATGCCACCGCCAGGATTCGAACCTGAAGCATGTGATACCAAAGGCCAGAGCACTAGCCAATCGGCCATCAGGCTGCGTGTTCTTGAAGGGATGGTGCGATCCTTTTAAGATAGACGACGGAGAATATTTTATATTATGGAGAATGGACGATGAATAATTATTATTATGGACGATGGAGAATTATTATATTTTTATCAGGCATCACTTCGCACAAGAAAACTTAATATATTTTATATACATATTAGTGTTTATATAATTTCTTAGTAACTGTGTTCTTGTGCGGAGGGGGGGGTCTGATTGCTGAATGGCTAGTGCTCTGGCTCTTGGTGCCACAGGTTTCGGGTTGGAATCCCGGCTGTGCCACAGATGTTTGTAGTGGTTCGGAATCCACTTTAAAACGTAGGACCCTGTCTCATATGACCGTAGAGCGTCACGGAGCCCAATCAGACTTCTTTTCATTCAATAACTGTAAAGGGGCAACTTCGCTCTAGGCACAGTGATGTTGTGTGGTGTAGAAGTAGCTGTTCTTGTGCGGAGTGGATACTGCATGGGCGAGTTAAATTTTGCAATAACCTTTCAAAATAAATAAAATATTTCAAAATAAGCAGATGAATAGAAATGCGCTCAAAAACTTTGTTTTGATTATTGAATAGATTTTGCAGGAGAATTGTTATATATATACAGTGAGCCACAAAATTGAGTATACACCTTTAAAACGTTTAGACTTCTTCCAATTACAAATTAAATATCAATTTAAATAGATAATTTTTTTTTATCCTAGATACTTTAACCTCTGCTTTACCATCCTATAATAACACAATTCTATAGTTAACTTATTCATTACGAAAAAAGTTAAGCGATTCGAAGAAAAGATAGAAAACCATGCCACAAAATTGAGTATACACTTCTTATATTTGTAAATTATGCCACCACTTTTTTTAGTTTCAAATTTTCTTTAAAGAGTTTCAGGAGTAGTTGCTGCTTATAACACGTGCTATTGCACTTCAACGTTTTTAAATAGTATTTTTTCTCATTAAAAATCGTAAAATGAGCTCTCGTTGAGAAACTACCAAATCTGAACGTTAATTGGTTGTAAAATGGTCGAAAGAGGGCAAATCTCTTCGAGAAATCACTTCGTTGATTGGTGTAACTCATGGTTGTGTCCAAAAAATACTACAGAAGTATAAAAAAACTGGATCTGTGGCCAATATTCCTGGAAGAGGAAGTAAAGAAATACTGAGTACTACAGCGAAGAGGAAGATCATTCACTCAGTAAAGAAAGATCCGAGGGTGAGTGCCTCTAAACTAGATTTATCGATGTCCTCTACAATCGGGAAAACGATCTCAGTTGAAACAATTCGACGTACCCTTCACCAATATGGGTTTCATGGCCGTACACCAATACGAAAGCCACTCATCAAGTATGTGAATAGACAAAAGAGAGTGATTTTCGCCAAAGAACATCGTTTAAAGCCTATTTCTTTCTGGAACACTGTAATATTTTCTGATGAAAGTAAGTTACGGAAGCGATGGACGATTTAAAATATGGAGAGAAGCTGGGAAAGCACTGGCACCTAAAAACACCATTAAGACAGTCAAGTTTGGAGGTGGATCTGTCCTCGTTTGGGGTTGTATGTCGGTTGGAGGAGTTGGAGAGCCTGCTTTTATTGATGGTATTATGGACAAACATGTATATTTGGGGATTTTAAATGATAACTTGAAAAAAAGTGCCAGTAAATTGGGGCTTGGGTCAAGCTTCATATTCCAGCAGGACAACGACCCCAAACATACAGCGAAGATTGTGCAGTTATACTTGCTGTACCATTGCAAGAAGCAATTACACACTTCAGCCCAGTCTCCAGACCTAAACGTCATCGAAAATTTGTGGTCGCAATTAGAGAAAGCTGTACCTGAGCACGAAATCACAAGCAAGAAAGTTCTCAAGAAGGTTCTGAGAGAAGAATGGGCTAAAATTTCTGTTGAAAACACTAAAACACTAGTAGAATCTATGTCCAGAAGATTACAAGCTGTAATTCAAGCAAAAGGTTATGCAACAAAATATTAATTTGTACGTTAAAAGGAAATTAATAAAGGTGTGTACTTATTTTTGTGGTGTTGTTTTTCCTCTCGTCTCAGATCTTTTATTTTTTTTCGTAAAAAATAAATAAACGTAACAATTTTATAAGTATAGTACGGTAAAGCATAGACTAAAGTATATAAGGTAAAAAATTCAATCATCTTAAAGCAGTATTTAATTTTTAATTGCAAAAGGTCTCTAAGTTTCTAAGGTGTATACTCAATTTTGTGGCCCACTGTATATATTTGCGGGTAAGTGGAACCAGTGGTGAACGTGAAGTGATTATTTGAAATGACGATGTAGTGTTGAAAAATGTATAGTATGATCCTAGATTTAATTTTTCATTTTTAAAGTTATTCTTTTTACTTAAGTTTATTTTTAAGTTTAATTATTTTGATATTAGTTCAAGTACTTTATACATCGTACTCACAACAAACTGTTTTTAAGATATTCAATTAACTTCTCATATCATTTAAGGATAAATGAAAAATGGTATTAAGATGCGTAGATGTGGTGATAGAACAAATATTTTCATGTTCTTGAAGAATGCTATGATTCTTTCAAGGTGAACGAACGATAATTAAATCCTGTATATTAAGGTATAAATTCTTTAATGAGTGTGTGCATGCGTAAAGTGAATTCTGAGTTAAATGATTAAGGGATGATTTAAATTTTATAATAATCTTTCAAAGTAAGCAGGATTTTTTAACAAATTAAAAAATTGCCAGAAACATAGTGAAATACTCAAAAAATGTTGCTAAGTTATTTAATAAGTATAGAAGAATTGTTCCTCTACATATATATATTTTTTGTAAATAGTATCCGGAATTTATAATTTAAGACACTCGCATAATAACTATCGCTACAATTTTCTTATTGGGAGTTTTTAGCATTGTACTGAGTTACCATGCAATATTTGAGCGAGATCTGTAAATCAGTGTGTTTAAAATTGCTGTTTTTGTAAACCATTTTGAGTTCCCGGCGATGCTTACTAAGGTAACATTTTGAGAGAAATGGTCAAGGAATGCATGCAAACGCTGATTATTCTTACATGACATATTATCAAATAATAAATATTGTATTGTTTCGCCCTGAAATTCATTAATTTGAGTTATAAACATACTTCTAATGCAAGTTAACTTTTGAATAATAATTAACAAAAGTAAAATTTCAGTAAATTAAAACAAATAGCATAAGTGATTATTTGAAACAATGTTCAGATAAAAAGTGTATAATATGATCCCTGGCTTAATTATTTTCATTAAAAATTTTCTTTTTACTTAAACTTTTTTACTTTAATTTTATACTTTCATTATTTTTCTAATCTGTTTGTTATGGTCATGAATTTCAAAGTATTTGAAATAATATCAAAAAAGAACAACATCTTCAGGTGCAAGGTAACCTTCTCACAACGTGGGATAAAGGGCCAAGTGACTAGCGGTAGGTGCCACAGATTTCGGATTCGATTCCCGGCGGTGCCATAGATACTTTTTATTGGTTCGGAATCCACTTTTAAACTATAGGTTCCGGTCTAATAGGATCGTACAACGTTGTCTTAAAGTTTCGTCAGTCTTCAGCCCTCGTGGTTCCTTGCTGAAACTGCATATTACCCTTAGCCATGGACCAGTCGTCTGCGACGGGGTCTTTTGGACATAATGTAGGTTTTCCTGCACCAGGGAGATTAAAACGTCTGAATGGAAAGTGGAATTCAAAAGGGTGAATTAAATTGTAATAGTATCGTTTCGAATGTACTTACACAATTTAAACAGAACATTTTTAATCCTAATTGATTTTTAAAAATGTGTTCAAATAAATACCCGCCGTTTAAAAAAGAAATCTGTGTAGAAATACTCACTTCTAATGCAGCTGGCAAACACGTAGACAGTTGTGTTGGATGCATTAAGGCAAACGCTGCGCCGACCTTATACACTCACTACCCTGGAGGTGCATGTAGCTTGAAGATAAGCTACGGACGCGGAGTAACACTACCCCCGCAACGCTCTATGATCTTGTTAGACCGGAACTTATAGTTTAACGTCGATTCCGAACCACCAACAAACAAATATCCATGGCACAGCCGGGACTCGAACACGGAACCAGAGCGCTAGCCACTCGGTCATCAGGCCTCAGAATGAAAATACGAATCAGTTTTAAAATTATAATTTTAACTATTAATTTTGAATTAAATCGTAATAATTCAAATGTAATAAATAAAATTATTAATTTTGAATGTATTTACACAATTTAAACAGAACATTTTTAATCATAATTGATCGTTAAAAATGTGTTACCCACAGTTTTAAAATGAAATCTGATTAGAAAACTGCAAAGTGAAATTTATCCGACATCATTTTAATATCGCAAATATAGAAATAATTTAAATGTAATGAAAATATTAACTAATTACTAAAATATTCTTCCCGGTTTGCTTAATCATTCTATATTTTCCTACTTTATGGTTTTGAATAAAACCAAAGCTTTTAGGGAGTAATAATGACTCCAAATCTCAAATTCCAATAACTCTCAAATTTCAAAACATTTAGCTTTCACAGTACCTTGGTTGATCCTCCTTTCTTTCTGGTGAGTTTGCTGTTTTCACAATTAGAGATAAAGGGTATTCTTTAGAAGAAAAATACCCTATTTATTTTTGGCAACCGGAAATATTTTTCTTGGAGACTGATAGCGAGTGTCGTGGCGCTCGGTGCCACAGGGTTCGAGTCCCGGCAGTACTATGGATGTTTGAAATGGCTCGGAATCCACTTTAAACTGTAGGTACCGGTCTAATAAGATCGTAAAACTTTGTTCCGATATTACCCTTAACCACGGACCAGTCGCCTGCAACAGGGTTTTTTTGGATCTGGTGTAGGTTTTCCTGCACCAGATTAGTGGCAATAACAACGTCTGAATGGAAAGTGGAATTGGGACGGGTTGTAAATTGTAATAGTATCGTTTTGAACGTACTTACACAATTTAAACAGAATAATTTTAATCATAATTGATCTTTAAAAATGCGTTCAAATAAATATTCACTGTGTGCCTGAATGGCCGAGTGGCTGGCTCTCAGTGCTACAAGTTTCGGGTTCGAGTCCCAGCGGTGCCATGGATGTTTGTAGTGGTTTGCAATCCACTTGAAACCCCAGGTCCCTGTCTAACAGGATCGTAGAGCATTGCGGGGGTAGTGTTACTGCGCGTCCGTAGCTTATCTTCGAGCTACACGCACCTCTTGGGTAATGAGAAGTGAACTCTAAGTCGGTCCAGCTCTTGCCTTAAGGAATCTAAGACAACTGTCAAAGTGTTTGCCAGCTGCATTAGGAAAAAAAATATATCCACTGTTTAAAAACGAAATCTGATTAGGAAAAACAACCGGAAATTTATCCAACATCATTTTAATATCGCAAAAAGAAATAATATAAATCAATATAAATTATATAAAATATTAATTAAATCTAAAATGATGTTTTCAGTTGCTCTTACCTGCTTTATGAATCTATATTTTCCTAATAAATTTTGAATGAAACCAAAGCTTTTAGGGAAGCCACAACGACTCCAAATGGAGCGGAAATTTCTCTCAGAAATCCCAAATTTCAATAATTCCACCTGAACCTTGCGAACAAAATATAAATTTATTAACCCCTAGTAAAAGGCACAAAAATGAACGCACCGCCCGTAATTAATTACCCTAATCCTGAATCCTTTGCACCGTATCAGGATCCAGCCAAAGGCCATCGCAGTTCGCTGATCATTGGAGTATTATAGGCTATTAGCCAAAACTTTAGCCTTCCTTCGCCCAAACTTCCAAGGAATGATTGCGAGCTCTTTTAAAAGCGAACAAACACCCCTTTTAAAAGGAGGGTGTAGGGGGAGGGGAGGTGGGATTTTTGAAAACCCCGGGAGCTGCTATAGGGGTCGCGTGTTGAACACCCTAGAGTAATGGTTTCGGCGCGAAATCGTGGGAAGTCGTCATCTTTCGGTGGGAAGCAGTCTTCCTACATATTAATCGACTTAATTAAGCAGCCATCAGAAGCGAATACTTTTCCAAATATCGGGAGTTTCTCTTCCCCACCCCCTACCCCCTACAACTCAGACTATTTGCATACAGAACGGTGGTACGGGGTGGGGGAACAGTGGCTCATGCCCAAGATCTTGAAGTAATTTTTGCACGTGTTCGAGTGGTAATGATGGGATATTTGTACTAAGCATAAATTCTTAAAGGTTGGGGGAATGCGAAATTTATCATCTTAAACAATGAAGATGCATTTAGTTATTATGTGGAGTTATTTTTTTGTTTCTTCTATTTTTCATATTTGGAAGAAGTATAATTTAATGTATAAGTAAACATCAAGACGTTAAAAGAGCAATAATAATTAGAATTATGAAAACTCCAAAGAGCTTAGAGCACTATCCTATAAAATAGTAAGTAATAATATAAGATTATTATAACAGGCAACATAATTTTAATGTACATTATTACAGAATTTTAATTAGATTGTTACAGAACTTTAATTTAACAGAACTTGAAGAGATCTTTAGTTAGATTATTGTTACTGAACTTTATTGTAGATTATTGCAGAATAATATAATGCCCAAGTTCTTGAAGTTATTTTTGATGAGTGGTAATGATGAGATATTTGTAATCATAAATTCTTAAAAAGGGAATGTATCATCTTAAACAATGAAGATGCGTTTAATTGTTACGTGGAGTTATTTTTTGCTCCTTCTATTTGTCATATTTTAATAGGCATGCAAGTAATATGATTTAATTTGTAAATAAACATCAAATTAGTAGGCGTTAAAAGTGTCATAATATTTAGTAACATGAAAACTCCAAAGTTCTTAGAAGTTTGGTTTGTCGCTATACGGTCATTTTGTGCACACTTTAGGCCAATTAGACCGGGACCTACAGTTTAACGTGAATTCCGAACCACTAACACACATCCACGCCACCGTCAGGATTCGAACCTGAAGCCTGTGGTACCAAAGGCGAGAGAACTAACTAATTGGCGATCATACCACCCAAACAGCTTAGAGCACTATCATATAAAATAATTAAGTAACAATATAATATTACAGTAGGACAGTATAATTTTAATGTACATGATTACAGAATTTTAATTTGATTATTATTACAGAATTTTAATGTATATTATATAGAAGAATATAATTTTAATGTCAATTAATGTAATACTTAGCATTATAACATGGCACAACTTAGCATTAATACAACAGTATATATTATCAGCAATGAAAAATCCAAAGAGCTTAGAGAACTCTCCTATAAAATAGAAAGTAATAATATAATATAATATTATTGCAACAGAACAATATAATTTTAATGTAGATTATTACAGAACTTTAATTTAAGAGAACTTGAACAGAACTTTAATTAGCTTATTATTACAGAATTTCAATTAGATTATTATTACAGAATTTCAATTAGATTATTACAGAACAATATAATTTCAATGTCAACTAATGTAATACTTAGCATCATAACAAACCGCAACTTAGCATTACACAACAGTATACTATATATTATCAGAAATAGCTTAGAACACAACTTAGCAACAATAATTAACATTACACAAACTCTAAACAAAGTTTAACGTATAGTGTCATATAGATTCCAATACATTAAAGGTCCCAAAGTTGTTTAAACCAACAAATTGAATTCATTTCTTCTTTGTTTAAATAAAAGATGGAACTTGTTTTTGCATTTCGAATTTGTGGAAAAGAAACGAAAGGCTGTAGCTTTCTAAAATCGAATTTTAATTTTAATTTAACAGTCAAGCAAATTTTTGAGGAAATAAATAGTGAGTGAGAGGCTTGATGGCCAAGTGATTAGCGCTCTTGCGTTCGGTAGAACAGGTTTCTGGTTTGAGTCCCGGTGGTGACATGGATGTTTGCAGTGGTTCGGAATTCACTTTAAACAGTAGGTCCCGGACTAACATGACAGTTGGGCGTTGGGCTGACAACACTACCATATCAAAATAAAACATCTAATGCGTGAAAATGTGCAGGTGGCCTGATGGCCAATTGTCTGTCGCTTTGGCCTTCGGTACCACCGGCTTCAGGTTCGAATCCTGGCGGCGACATGGGTGTTTGTTAGTACTTTGGAATCCACGTTGAACTGTAGGTCCCGATCTAATTGGCCTAAAGTGTACAAAAATTACCGTAGAGCTACAAATCAAATCAAATCAAAATCTGCAAGTAGGCAGACGTGGGCTGTGTTGACCCACCATGGGGCTATTGCGCCAATGAAGAAAAAATAGTGAGAGAAGTTAACTGTCAATATGAGATGAGGTGAAGTTAAAAACCATTAAAAGAGTTTCTAACTGTTGGTTTGTATATTACAATAAATTTATTAATTTTACTGAAATATGTTTATTTCGATTCATTATTTGGTATGAACTTATCAAAATAATACATTTAATTGCTTGTATTAAACGCTATTCCCTATGAATTCCTGAATCTTAGTTCAATTCACTAACTTTGAATACAAATAACAATGATTAAATTTTTAATCAATGTATTTTTTTAATTATACACCTTAATAAATTTTTTTTGTTCTTGAATTTCAAATATTAACATATTACTCAAAGAAGCCACGCTTCCATAAAAAATTATCTACAACTTAAAGGATTTATGAGCTAATTTTTAATTATTAGGAAAGCTCAAGTCAAAAAATTTTTTTTTTTTGAGTGATTTCTTTTTTCTTTTCTTTTTTTCTTATAAATTTATCAACTGATGCCTGTTTAAAAAAATTACATATTTTATTAAATGTACAAGTGAAAAAATTAAGACTTATCTTAAAAAAACTTTAAACTTAACGTTAAACTTAAACTTAATTAAAAGACGACAACTATCAAACGTAACAAATCAAATATAAATTTAAACCTTACAAATGTATCGAAATGTAAGAAATCAAATGTAATTTTAATACTAACATTCTAAAATGCCATAGTTCTATCGATTTTTAAATAATATTAATGAATAAAGATATCATTACGATTAAAAAAAGTTTAAGTTTAAATGTCATTTAAAGCAAAATAACTCAAAAAAAAAAAAAAAAAAAAATTTAACCTAAAATAATAAATAAATATTATCAGAATATCTCTTTGTTAAATGAAAAAAGTAATGAAAAAAATATTAACTATAATGGAATAATATTTGATTAGAAGAAACAATTGCAATTTTTCAAATCCCAATTATCATAGTTTAATCAGAAATGTAAGCTTTTCTGATTAAACTATGATAATTGGGCTTATGATAACTTAAGCTTTATATGCTATCTGATAGTTAATGTAATTAACTCATCTATTAGTTTTATATACCTCATTCGATTTATCTCTCGCATAATATAATACTACAAATTAAAAATACTCCATAAAAATTATATTTAAAGAAACTATGAGGAAATACATTTAGTGAGAAGTAGTGTGGGGACTGAGGGCCGAGTTACTAGCGTTCTGGCGTTAGGTGCCATAGGGTTTGCCATTTCCTGTGGCGCAATGGAGGTTTGTAATGGCTCGGAATCCCCTTTAAACAGTAGGTCCCAGTCTAATATGACTACTACACCACATCACTGTGCCTAGAGCTGAGTTGCCCCTTTACAGTATGGGAATGATGTGGATAAGAAGAAGTCTGATTAGGCTTTGTAGCGCTCTACGGTCATATGAGACCGGGACCTACGGCTAAAAGTGGATTCCGAACCACTATAAGCATCCATGGCACCGCCGGGATTCGAATCCAAAACTTGTGGTACAGAGCGCCAGAGAGCTAGCCACTCGGCCATCAGATCCCCTAGTCTAATATGACTGTAAAGCGTTGGGCATAGGGTTGACAACTCTACCCCATAAAAAGAAAATCATCTTGTTCCTCGAGATCTGCCAGCTGGCATTCCACCTTGACCCACCATGGTGCTGTTGCGCCATTGAAGAAGAACATTAACTTTGGCAAGAGAAAATGACGAGCTCTTACGAAATCAAAACAGTGTAAAACACACACAAGAAAAAAGAGAAAAAAGTCAATGTCTCATCAGCAAAGTTCTAATATTCCAATATCTTTTCATCTTGTAGCCCCCGCGCAATGGCCTCGTCTTTCCCACAGAGCGGGCAATTGATTCATCAAAAATGCCAATGCACCTGTCAGCTCACCTGTCATGGCCCACCACGCGGCCTCATGGCCAATTGGCTAGCGCTCTGGCCTTTGGTACCACTGGCTCCAGGTTCTAATCAGGAAAGTGGCATAGATGTTTGTGAGTGGTTCGGAATCCACGTTAAACTGTAGGTCCCTGTTTGCTTAGCGCTCGTGCGCACAAGATCACCGTACAGCGACAAACCAAACCGCTCCACCCTGGCCCGCTGCAAGTCAAAATTCAGCGACAGCGTTTTCGCAAGATTTTCCGTTATACCCTATTCAAAAATGTTCCCCCAACTCCTCGAGGAGATATAAGCAATGAGCAATGCCTTCCATCTAAGTCTCATTTGATTTTTGATATAAAATTTCATGGAAGGAAAAAAGTTGCAATTATTTGGCTGTTGGACAATCCATGTGCCCTTCTTAGTCAGCAAATCTGCCTGATGTCACAGTGTCCATGAATCCCCTGGAGTACGATGCGTCGTCCCTGTATCGTTATTCTTTCAAGAAGAGCTCGATATTCATAGAGAATATTCATCTCCACTTTAACTGGTTGAACACATTTTGACTCCTGAGTGAACGCATTTGTAATAATATAATTTCTTAATGTTACTATTCCTTTTAATTGCTACACAATATTCACATGGAATTTTACCATAACGCATTCACATAAACTTATAGAATGTTACCTTCTTCACAATGTTATTGGCATGTTCCTTACCAAATTGTAGCTTGATATAGGATAATCTTCCAAATGGTTTTGTGGTTAAATTCCGAACAAACTTTCCTTAATATTTTTCTGCAATTATTTGTACATCTGCATATTGTAAAACCGATTTTTGTCAAATCTCTTCACTGAATTTCAAATTGTTCTTGGTTGGTTTATTTCTTGTTTCGAATTTCTTTCCGTTTAAGTTTACAAATAACGTTCCAACGGACTGCAATGGAAAAACGGCCTCGTTTTTTGATGCACTTTAGAATTAAAATGAATCTTGTAAATTGGACCCGTGGAACTATTTGCAGAACGTAGATCGACTGATAAAAAGCTATTGGTAGTTATCCGGATATATCGGCCTATACGTTATAAAGTTTGGACTCACAAACCGCAACAAGACTGTTGTTGGAGCAAATCACGAGAGTGAATGACTCAGGGAAAGACGAAAAGTAAATTTTCTTCAATTGCGTGATAATAAGAGCCATACTTTTAAATTATTTCCAACTTTTATCTCATTCGCTTCCACCCAGCTGTGTGTCTTGATTCACCAAACAATCACGATTCTCCGAACCAAATTTTCTGATAGCACCTATAGGCGTAGGGGCAGGCAGGGATGAAACGACTAACTTAACGGTGCCCCTGCACGAACGGAGCGGGGCTTTTCGATGGGGGAACAGTGTCACGTCAAATCTTGAACTTCATTCAAATGCTTGTGCACCACCCCCTACACGCGATTGTAGGAGAAGGACACACGCTGGCGACTGTTGTGCTTATTTTTGAATGGGGTAAGGGAAGGGAGGGAATTGGATAAATTAATTTTATTCAAAAATGTTTCTATGGAATGAATGCAGCGGGTGCAGATTGCAGAAAATACATACATATGTTTTTTGTGATTTGTATTTCTTATTCAAAGTGGATGTTTTTTAAAATGTATAATCAATTTAGAAAGAGTACAAAAGCTGTTGGATTTCGTTTTAAATTTGCATGCGAGGCTTTATGCCGTATTACAGCTTCTTTTCCGCACAGTAAACTTTGCTCGTAATTTGCATGCTAAAGTTATGTAAATATATATATATATATATATTTTGCAATGTATTTGAGGTTGTTGATCTTATGAAACAAAATAGATATAATATTCTTAGCTTTTATGTATGCTTTTCCAATTAACAAATTCAACCTCATTAACATTTTTTCCTAATGCAGCTAACAAACACTTAGACAGTTGTCTTTGATGCTTTAAGGCAAGCACTGCACGGACGTTACTCACTTAGCACTATCCAGGAGGTCCGTGTAGCTTGAAGATAAGTTACGGATGCGATGTAACACTACCAACGCAACGCTCTACCATCCTGTTAGACCGGGACCTACGGTTTAAAGTGGATTCCTAACCGCTACAAACAACCATGGCACCGACGGGACTCTAACCTGAAACCTGTGGTACCGAGTGCCAGAACGCTAGCCACTTGGCCATCAGGCCTCAATTTCATTAAAAAATTTCAATAAAATGCACGTACAAAAGTGTTAAATACAATAGCAATTAAAACTATTTTTGTTCTTATTTTTAACTATAGTTTTATCTCTGTACATGGATGAAAAAAAATTTTTTTTGTACATTTAATAACCTTAATATCCAAAAGAAAGTTATCCAATAATTCCTTTTTACTGTATTATTTTTTAATAATCATTTTATCTCTATTATTTATTCTAGAAACTTAAGTTAATTTTGATCTGTCCGTGTCGCCTACTACATTGGAAACAAGTGGAAAAGCAATTTTGCTGAAAATATTTGCAAATTGAATATCATAAAGAATATAGTATTTTAATAGTATATTTATCATTTTAGCATCCTATTATTTATACTTGTATAACATTTTATTTATTTATTTTGCGGGTTTGGGTTTTGTTTGTCGCTCTATGTTTATTTTATGCACACTTTAGGGTAATTAGACTGAGACCTACAGTTTAACATGAATTCAGAACCACTCGCAAACATTCATGCCACAGCCAGGA
Source organism: Caerostris darwini (assembly GCA_021605075.1). Taxonomy (NCBI): domain Eukaryota; kingdom Metazoa; phylum Arthropoda; class Arachnida; order Araneae; family Araneidae; genus Caerostris; species Caerostris darwini. The sequence continues at coordinate 353,171 of BPLQ01013429.1, read as the reverse complement.
TTCGAACCTGGAGCCTGTGATACCAACGGCCAAAGCGCTAGCCAATTGGCCATCAGGCTTGTTGTGTGGGAGAGCTTTGTTTTGGCAGAGGTTGAGATAATAGTGTATGTGAGATTCTTATTCAATAAATCACGATACGAACTGACTAACAAAGTTAATCAACAATAAATATCAGAGAGTTTTTGCATAACGGAATCCACTCGATATTGATCATATCTCATGCGATCACTGCGCATGCGTCCATCATAAATAGCCGAATTACCGCGGCTCATAAAGAAGAGTCTTGGCATACCGTATCCGCTATTATGGACGGTATTTTAAATGCTGCTATACTACTGAATTTCAACTAGTTGAATAGCTTATCTGTCAGTTCTTATATATTATTTTAAACAGATTTTTATAACACCTATTTGTAAGAATTGTAATTATTATTCCTTTAAGAATAAAGGAATTTACTTATATTTTTATTCTTTTTATATTTTTTTATTATATAAATACTTTTTAGTTCTTGAATTTCATTCTAAAAACCAAGGACAAAAATTGGAAGAAAAAAAATTAAAAGCGGTAATCATTTATTATAGGATTAAAAATAAATGATTCTTTCTGTTATTGTTTTGTTATGATTGACCTCGATGTCAGCAGCTGGTTTCATTTTCAGCTGCTGAGTTTAAAACAAGCAATTGAGTCTCAAATTTCGAGAAGGGAAAATCTAGCAATGAAATCACTATTAAAATTATTACTAAAGTCCTTAGATGAATGTATTTTACTTTTAACTGTGTCATTTTGTCTATTTCAGATATTCTTAATTTTAAATGCATTCTCTTCTATTTATATTTTCGCAAAAAACAGTATACAAATAGCTTCAACTTTTTCTTTTGTTTCGGTGAATTTTAAGTACTTTTTTATAGATAATTTTGCATTTAAATTTTTGTACTGCTTTCTTCTTCTTTTTTTATTTCGTAATTCACGACACTTTTTAAAATTAACAACATGCGAATTATACTTTTGATTTATGCGTATCAAATAACATTTTTCAATAAATGTTTCTTTATAACGAACAATCTTAAAAATTAATCCCTGTATAATAAATTTATCAAATCTTTTCTCATCGTGCTCCACAGAGGTTATATATGTCTGATCGCAAATTTTTATAATTGTGTGAGGTTTTGTAATAAGTAGAGAGTCTATATAAATTTACTAAGTGTTACATTGCTGCCTAATAAATATGAGTATGCATTTATAAGATTATTCTTTATTTAAAAAAGCAACATATCGTAAGGAATTTTTTTAATATAATTTATGCGCTAATTTTCAAAGAATTAACGCATAGTAAAAATTAAATATTTATTTTTACTTTTCTTTTAATGTCAGTTTTCTGTTCAATTTGTTGAAAAATATAATTTTTTTTGCCTTCCGAATTGATTCTCATTTCTATTACTAATAATTCTTCATGTATAAAATAATATTTTTCTGCAACGAAATTCTTTCTGTAATTTTCAATAGTGTAAATTAATTCTGAAGAAAAAATTTCTAAAATTATTGAAATTTTTTTCTCTCAAAATTTATATGAATTGTGATTTGTATGTTTAATTCTTTTTCTTTTATACAGTTTTATAACAACTTGAAGTTTCGTCGGATTAATGCAATTTAATATCAGAAAAGCTTTGAAAATTAATTTAGATTAACAAGTAATTGCATCATTTTCATTACAAATATGTTCTCCTTTTTTGACAAAAAGAAAGCAGATATTCTTCTTTTTTTTCCTTTTTATAAATCTGAAAAATATAAACTATGGATTATAAATAATTTATTCATTATTAAGTATAATTGCAATAATTTATTCTTTAAAATAAAATTAATTAAATAATAATAATTTATAAATTATTCTAAATTGCATTAATTTTAAATGTTGAACTTTTTGATTTATAATCTTTTAAAAAGGTGCTTTGTTATTTTTGTATTTATATAATTAATATCCAAAAAAGATTATTATCTGCACACTAGTAATTCTACTTATTACATTCAGACCAATATTTATTTAAACATATCCTGTAGAGTATGATTTTTCATTTGTGTTGAAAATATGCTTTTAAAACATATAAATAAACTAATTTCCATTTCTAAAACTAATTAAAAATTAAATTAAAAAAAAAGACTACTTAATCCAATAAATATTTTTCAGTCTCATCTCTTTCCTCTACATTCTTTCCATTTTTTAGCCAGGATCTTCAAAAAATGAGTTCAGATATTTTAAATTTTCTTTACAACAAATGTTTATTTTCATAATATCCCTTCTTATTAACCTGAATTGTTTAATGCATGAAACTAACAGAAAACTATACTTAAATAATAAATATTGTAACTTAAATTTAAAAAGTTGCACAGAAATAAATATGTAAATTAGATATACTACTTTGTCCAAAAAGTAAGACCAATAATTCTTGAAAGAAAAAAAAAAGACCAAGACGTGACAGTTCTGTAACTCAGTAACAATACTGTTACCAGAAGAATAGACGAAATGAATAAAGATTTTGAAATAAATCTTGTTGAAAAAAAATTATCAGTGCAAATAATGATAAAATATTTAATAATGGAATATTTAATAGACATAAACAGCTTTTTAGTTTCATAAATAAATAATCCCCTCTTTCGGTTATACATATAAAAAATCTTAACATTTTTGATGTTCTTAAAATTATTTTTATGAAAGCGGATTAAAAAAAATAAGTAATAAAAATTTTTTTTATGGGTGTCGCCATTTTAAAATGTGCTTTAATTTTATTCGTCGTTATTTTATTATAATTTAAGAATAAAAAGAAACTTCATCTAACAGAGAAAATATTTCAAAAGTGCTGCGTTTTGAAATTCTTAATGACATTGTATTAAAAAATTTTTAATAAGAAAGTGTGAAAAGATTTTTAAATATCTACTTAAATATTTGTAAGATACGTCTGAAATAAAAAATAAGCGAATAATTAAATTGAAATTTATATATTGTTTCATAGGGGCCTGATGGCCGAGTGGCTAGTGCGCGATAGCACAGGTTTCGGGTTCGAGTCCCGGCGGTGCCATGGATGCTTATAGTGGTTCTGAATCCACTTTAAACCGTAAGTCCCAGCCTAATAGAATCGTAGAGCGTTGCGGGGGTACTGTTACTTACTCCACGTCCTTAGCTTATCTTCTTCCTGGGTAGTGCTAAATGAGTAACGTCGGTGCAGCACTTATCTTAAGGCATCAAAGATAACTGTCTAAGTGTTTGCCAACTACATTAGAAAAAAATATCACTTCATATGTTTTACAATAAAAAAAATCGATTGTAATAGTAGTTAAAATGTAATTTAAATGTTTTGTGAAGAAGAATTTTGTATTTAAAAGTTTTGTATAAGAAGTTTAATAATAATTGAAAGGTTTTGTAAGATTAGTTTAATCAGAAATTTAAAAAAAAAAAACAATATAAATATGTTGTTTTATATAGTATTTAATTCCAATATCAAAAGTGCCATTCCTATAATTGATTAAATTTAAGCACTAAAAATTTAATAAAAAAATGTCGCTGGCCTTAAAAATTTTTCTTTTATACTGTTATAGAAAGTAAGAAGAAGTAATATTTAAAAATAAAAATAAAAAATTAATTAATTATATGCTAAAATAGTGCAATAATTTTTATTTGAAGAAGCTACAAAGAAGTCTATTCTTACAGATATTGGAAAGTATAAAATTTAGTTAATTGGTCGGTACTGAAAGGGAAAATATGGTTAAACAGAAAACAACTCTTCCGTATCAATTCATTTTCATCCAGATGATTTCAATTAATGCTCCCATTGAAACTTTATTCTTTTGTTTAATTTTAATAACCAAATAACCTCAAGACTGGATTTGTGTAATTATGCATTATTTTTTCTAATGTAAAATAGTAAATAATATCTATGATGTAAAATTTTGAAGATCCCCCTTAAATAAAAATGATTTTTTTTTTAATTCCCGATGTTGTACGTTGAACGGATTTATTGAGATTGCATTTAAGAATTAGCAAACTGAGAAATTCAATTGCACCGATAAAATTTTAATTATCTGTAAAAAGTGAGAGAAAATTATAAATTTTCGAGCAATAGTTAAACGTGAGAAATTTTATTTTAATTAAGGTTAATTTTTGAATAGGTGGGTTTTTTGTTAGAATATTAAATTAAAATCTTTGGATTTGTCACTGCAGCTAAATAAATAAGGAATAGTCCAAAGAAAGCACTGATAGTGTCAAGCATCTGCCCGAATTAGAAATTTCAGGAAAACTTTACTGTAAATGAAACAATATTCGTCTAACAGGATTAAGTAAACTTAATTAGTAACTAGTTTAATCAAATTAATTAATTATTAATAATTACAGTGCAAATGCCAGACTCGTGACTTAGCGGCAACGTGCGTCGCTGGTGAGCATGAGGCCTGAGGTTCATCCCGTTGGTGGTCTTGTTGAAGACACTTGTTGTTTCAAAAAAGAGGAGACTCGATGGCGTTTGGGATGTTCAGCTTCTTACCTTGTGAGACGGACTACCCAGTGGGAGTTTTTCAGGTTTTCTCCCGTATGATAAGCAAATGTGGGGTAATTCCCTCCTAACTGTGCTCTCGGAAGGCATTGCCCTCCTCTTTCAGCTACACGGAACCAAATCAGCCTCTCACCTACGGGTACTCCATCACAACAGAAGTTGCCCCTTTCCATCCATCTATATGCAGACTATTCATGGGATGTCGTCCCGCACTGCAGGACACTGAGGATTAGAGGATTAGACATAACACGCCCTATGTAAATTTATTACTTTCTACAACGTTTAATTTCTCATAATTAAAATAATTTCTAAATAAATTATAGCTATTTTACTGCTTTATTTATTAAGACTAATAATATAATACTAAGTTATTAATATTAAAAGACTAATAATATAATACTAAGTTATTAATATCAAAAGACAATTTTTAACAATTTAATAAGCCTTGAAAGCATGTACCACATCATTATAAGCTCATTGCATCCCAGAACACCACATATGCGCGACCCACGTTAAACAAATTTATCCCAACTTTATAAAGAACCAATTCGGTGAGACCACCAGAGGCTGAGAAAATGCGAACCTCACAGACATCTTCTCTCTTACTAGAAACCAGAGCAGCAAACGTTAATAGAAGAAAACCTCACAGTTTAGTAGACGCGCATAATCAATCTGCCCCTCTAAATACATCACCTGCAACAACCTGTGTTCGTTCCGCAAAGTGGATTCTCATTTTACCTTACCCTACCTACGACCATTCAATGCCGAGCACCAAGCACCAGCCCACTGTGCCCCGCACCCTACTCAATAGTTCCTGTGGCAAGCACACGCAATGCTTTGCCAGTGACAAAGCATGTGACATGGGTATACCAGAATTTTAAATCACAGTCACGAAGAATTGTCACAGTGTGTGCTGTAGCAGTTAAGTTTCCGGTTAAACAAAAGGGTGTTAGGGGGGGGGGATGAGGATTTGAGGCAAAAGTTGGAACAGTTTTACAGTGACCGAAACCGCGGTTGACATCCGAAGTACCTGCTAAACCGAGACATCCAGTAGATGCATCACCGTGACGGGAGATTTATTCTGGGAAGTTATTGTCTTTCGGAGCGGTGAATTTCCAATGTAGGGACATGAATAATCCATATACCAGGTCCCCTGTACACCCCTGTCCCCGTGAACACTAAATTACACTATTCCATTTATTATACTTTGCGAGGTCGGCTTTAAATTATGCCAAAGGGTTGCGCAAGTTCGAGATTTCTTCTGGATGGAGTTGTTGTCCCTTTTGATGCTCGAAATTTAGATCAATTCGATATTCAATCTCGATTTTTGTATCTGATGCTTACTATCCATAACATAATATTGTTATATTTATAATAAAATATTACAATGGGAATAATATATTGCATTGAGAACTGTTTGTCGATATATAGTTCAATATAACTTATTTTGTTTTCCTCAAAAAATAATTTAATTAATTTTCCATTCAGGCATACACAAATTTCTCTCTGGCGCTCGGTGCCCCAGGTTTCGGGTTTGAGTCCCGGCGGTGCCATGGATGTCTGTAAGTGTTTGGAATCCACTTTAAACTGTAGGTCTCGGTCAAATGGGACTGTAGAGCGTTGGAAGTAGGGCTGATAACGCTATCCCTAGATAACATCTCCTGTCTCGAAATCTGACGGTCAGCAGACGGCTTTGGTCCACCTTGGGGCTTTGAGCCAATGAGGACGAAGAAGTCTATATTTTGCGCTCTGGCTCTCAGTGTCACAGGTTTCGGATTCATGGGTGTTTGTAATAGGTTTGCAATCAACTTTAAACCATAGGTCTGAGTCTAATATGACCGTAGAGCGTTAGGCGTAGGGCTGACAACCCCACCGCGTAAAAAAAGAATCATTTACCGTCTAGAAATCTTAAAGCAGGCAGACGACCTTGGCCCACCATCATGCTGTTGCAGCACGTAGATGATGATACACTCTGGTTTTGGAAGAATAATAATAAACAGAATTTTATTTATAATTATAATGTCATTCCAAATAAGTGTAAAAAATATGCCAAACAATAATTTTACTTGAATGACCTTTAAATTCTACATAGTTTAATAATTATCTTATAATAAAATATTGTGTTACTAGCCTTTTATATTTACCTTTTTTCCAAGACAAATAAAAAGTAATATTTCAGTCGCAGCGATGTATCGTAAGGTACTTTCGGAGTTCTAGAAGGGAATCAAAAGATTGTAGATCTTACTAAAATTTACAATCCGAATTGATAAATCTATACTTGTACTTTTATAACAGTAAAACAAGATAAGAACTAATTAATCTTAATTCTATCAATGCAAAATTTTGATTTTAGTAAAAAGTTCTGAAACAAAACTGTATTTAAATTTTATTTAAAAAAATTGATCCTTTAATGAATTAATGTACAAAGGAATTTAAAATTGTACAAGACCTAAACGAAAATATTAAGAGTAGCTATTCATATCTGTTTAAATTTTTCATATTAAGTAATTAACTAACTCCCCGGCACTACAATCCATGTTGGACCATGGCCTCCTTGAGAATACGACTTCAGAATCGTCTGCTTCGAACTTTATTTTTCCAGTTTGAAATCTTTAGGTTCTTCAGATCCTTTTCCACTTCATCAATCCATCTCTTTTTTGGCATTCCCTTTTTCCTTTGGCCGTGGCATTTCCCCTTAAAAATCTTCTTTGTGCCTCTGCTATCTCATTTTTTCTTTGGCTTGTTTGTTTTTTGTCCATTGTTTGTGTCCTAGCCTTTGAATTCTCTTTGACTTTACATAATGTATGATATCCTTTTCTCCAAACAATTTTGTAACGTCTCCTCCAAACAATAGGTCCAAATATACCTCTTAAGCTATTCATAAGGATATCTGTTCAAATTTTTTGGCATTCCCTTTTTCCTTTGGCCGTGGCATTTCCCCTTAAAAATCTTCTTTGTGCTTCTGCTATCTCATTTTTTCTTTGGCTTGTTTGTTTTTTGTCCATTGTTTGTGTCCTAGCCTTTGAATTCTCTTTGACTTTATATAATGTACGATATCCTTTTCTCCAAACAATTTTGTAACGTCTCCTCCAAACATCACCCTCCCTGATAGGTCCAAATATACCTCTTAAGCTATTCATAAGGATATCTGTTCAAATTTTTTATAGTGACTAATTAACTAACTCCACAGCGCTACAGAAAATTGATCTGAAAACAAAAAGAAATTAAATTATATAGGGAAAAAAGTTAACTTTTTGTTTCATCACATTATCTTAAATTCAAGTAATCGATATTCTCTCATTAGTGCATTTGTACAGATATTTAGAAGAATCGCGACGAAATCAAGCACTGATAATCTGTGAGCACTTCCCAAGGAAATTAAGAAACTTCCTCTTCTCTCTCCAAAATAATAAGTTTTCACTTCTCTCCTGAAGCAATAAAATTAGGACCACAAAAGCCACCGTTCCCGATTTTAAGCATCTGCCGCTTCCTGCCACAGCCATCAGGCCCACTTCATTAGGAAGCCATACCTCCTCCATAACTCTCTCTCTCTCTCTGAAAACTCTTTTCCAACCGCAGCTTTCACTCACCACAATGGCCTTCCCTTATAGCCTACCGAAAACCATAACGGGTACGTCCGAATCGATTCTAATTATCGATACAAAAGACCACTAAATCACCCCCAATAGTACGGAGAGGTATCAAATTCATAATCATCAGATAATCACGGCGATGCTCTAGTCCCTCTTACACCAGGGTTTTGCTGGCAGTCCAGGAAAAGGATATAGTCGGAGCGGTCGTTTTAATGGGGCGTCGTACGTCGAATTGAATGGGCGAGGGTTCGCGGAAATTATGGTCATAGAACCTCGTCCCTAATGGGCGCGGGGGCATCGCCCATGGAAGGAGGCTCTGGTGCATCCGCTCTACACCAGGGGCTGCTTTTAATGATGGCCTTGAGAGGTTTATTGCCTGGTCAGCGTGTGGGCGAAGCAGAGGTTTTATTTTTTTGCTCAAGAAGTTAACGTCACCTTAAGCACAAAGATTTCATAAGGCACTAGGTCAAGATGGGTTGGTGACAGGAGTGGATTAATGGCAAAACTTTGCCGGTTGCTTTTAGCTTATGATTTTTAAAATTTAAACATTTATTTTTAAAATATTTATTTGAGAATTATTTCTATAATAGGATCATACGATAGAATATGGAAAAGAGGCTCCATTTTAAAGCTGGGGCATATAATACATATTACATATATAATTTATATGCGGTCTGAAAGGCGGGGTGGCTGGCACTTGGGCACTGGGTACCACAGGTTTCGGGGTCGAGTCCCGGCGATGCTATGGATGTTTTTAGTGGTTTGGAATCCATTTTAAACTGTAGGTTCCGGTCTCACAGGATCGTAGCGCATTGCGGGGATGCTGTAACTCTGCGTCCGTAGCGTATCTTCAAGCTACATGTACCTCCTATGTAGTGCTAAGTGAGTAACATCGGTACAGCGTTTGCCTTAAGGCATCAAAGGCAATTGTCTAAGTGTTTGCCAGCTGCATTAGAATGAAATATATATATATATATATTATGTTACGTATTTAGACAAATATATTATTTTCTATTTACATTTATTATATTACATTTTGCGTTTATATTTTACACTTCATTTTCAAGACTTTTCTGCAATGTTATCGTTCAAATGTTCATTTTATTTTCTTAATACATGTCCGCGGCTATTCGTGCCATTCCTCATCAAGAATTGTTTAAATTAATTGTAGTTTAAAGTAAGTCGTTGAGTTTACAATGCTACAAACATTACAATCAAATCACAGTACGGATTGAAATGCTAAAAAGTAAGTAAAAAGTAAATTTAAAAATTTCGCAAGTCGATTAATAAATAATAACGTATGTACAATTTAATTTATTCAAGTAAATTAACTGTATAATATTTCCAAAAAAAAAAATGTTTTCAAAAATTTAAACAATTTTGCCTAATGTGCAAGTTTCATGATGTTTGCTAATTAATACTGTTAATTTAATTATTGCATAAAATTATAAAATTAAATTAATGAAAATAGTCATCTTTAGTTAAAAGTTAAAGAAAGGAACCAAAAAAAGATATCAAAATGGGAAAAAAATATTGAAACAATTTTATGTGTATGACATTATGTTAATAAAAAGTGTCTAAGTGTTCAAAGTGCAAATTAAATAAATTTTACACTGGGAGAAACTGCATAAAATTAAAAAAGTATTATAGAACAACCACATCTTCAAATGGAGTTTATTCTGTTATAACTAATGTATTAAGCCTTTTTTAAGGGAATTGCTTTAATTCATACAATTAAGTGAAATTAAAGGAATTTTTAATTTGCTCTATTTTCGTAATTATCATTTTTACATTGAATTTTAAGCTCTAAAACAGTAACATTTTCTGTTTTAACACAAAATTTTGAATTGATCATTTAACACATACATTACTATTAATTTAAATTACAATTTTTATGTTACAGGAATAACTGGTAATTAATTATATTGATACACCAGTGTTTTAAAAAAAAAAATTTCAAATATTATATAATATGAAATTATAAAATACTATTTTTAAAACAATTATTCAATATTCTTATAAAAAAAAATCTATGCATATTTTCATTTTATATTATAATTTAATTGCATTTTTTCGGTATTTTCACTTACTAATCGAAAGTGACTAGTGTATTGCGGTTATTAGTCCACTAATATAAAATAACCAAGCCTCAAACAAACTCACCCTCTAACTATATTACCATAATTGCTAACTTAAGTTTCTTAAAGAGTTTAAAATTACTAAAAATTTCACTAAAATATACAGAGAGACAGCTCCCTCTCTTTCAATGATCTTAAAATTTTTTATATTTCGCTGGTTGCAAATCAAAGTGATTTATTTTATTTAATAAAGAAAGATATATATTTAAAATATTATTATATATTATTTCATTTACATTTTCTAGTTGGAAATATTGGATGAACATGATAGAAATTAAAATTTTGAAACATGAAGAAGTTGCATCACAAATAACCGTCTCATTTAATGACTTAACAAAATTGAAAAAATTGTATTCCACCATAACCTACAATCCCTATTTTCTAACGTCTCACCACTACTAGCTAACTACGACTTTCCCATAAAAATTTGTAACATAAAATCTTATTTAATTAGCATATGGCAAATCTATTATTTACTGAATAAATACGTTTTTCTGAATAAGCCTTTTATAAAATATTCCCACATTAAAAATATTAATATTTTCGTAATTTCAAATTAAAAGCCTTTAATGAGTGTGAGAGAAATAAGGCAAATCGCCGCAAAACCGAAAGACAAGTTGTACCACCAAATACCCGCCTCATTCATTCATCCAGCCAAACTGCAGGGGAAAATTTTCAAAAACCGCACCACACCGAAAACAAATCAAAGCGTATTGTTTTACTGAATAAGTAATTTACAAAAATAATCCCACATCAAATAAGTTAATATTCTCGTAATTTCCAATTAAAAGCCTTTAATGAGTGTGACAGAAATAAGGCAAATCGCCGCAAAACCGAAAGACAAGTTGTACCACCAAATACCCGCCTCATTCATTCATCCAGCCAAACTGCAGGGGAAAATTTTCAAAAACCGCACCACACCGAAAACAAATCAAAGCGTATTGTTTTACTGAATAAGTAAGTAATTTACAAAAATAATCCCACATCAAATAAGTTAATATTCTCGTAATTTCCAATTAAAAGCCTTTAATGAGTGTGACAGAAATAAGGCAAATCGCCGCAAAACCGAAAGACAAGTTGTACCACCAAATACCCGCCTCATTCATTCATCCAGCCAAACTGCAGGGGAAAATTTTCAAAAACCGCACCACACCGAAAACAAATCAAAGCGTATTGTTTTACTGAATAAGTAATTTACAAAAATAATCCCACATCAAATAAGTTAATATTCTCGTAATTTCCAATTAAAAGCCTTTAATGAGTGTGACAGAAATAAGGCAAATCGCCGCAAAACCGAAAGACAAGTTGTACCACCAAATACCCGCCTCATTCATTCATCCAGCCAAACTGCAGGGGAAAATTTTCAAAAACCGCACCACACCGAAAACAAATCAAAGCGTATTGTTTTACTGAATAAGTAATTTACAAAAATAATCCCACATCAAATAAGTTAATATTCTCGTAATTTCCAATTAAAAGCCTTTAATGAGTGTGACAGAAATAATGCAAATCGCCGCAAAAGAGAGGTTGTATCGCCAAATACCCGCCTCATTCATCCATCCAGCCAAACTGCAGGGGAAAAATTTCAAAAACCTCACCACACCGAAAGCAAATCAAAGCGTATTGTTTCCCTTTTCCCTGCCGCCTCGCTGAATAGAACGTCATTCAACTCCCGAAGTCATTAAGAGCCCAGAAGCCTGATAACACCTTTTGAAGAGCAAAGGAGAAAAAGGGGAAAATTGAATGGGGAAGGAGTACTTAAAAATAATTATATCCTCGAAGATTCTTCCTCTTAAAATAATAATCTTCGGATATTTTCCCTCTCGACGGCTTCTCAAAAGATCGCTTCATTTCCTTCACAACGAGCATCGGATATTAATAGCTGTTCGCGTTCATTTAGAGGGAGAATGCTCCAAGGGAGCAGTTAGTGTGAAAAAGGATGGCGGCCCGCTGCAGCAATTGGAGATAAATGCAAATGAAAAACTTTGCAAAGTGTATTTTTAATTGCTCGCAACTGATTAGTGGATGCCACCGACGAGGTAATGATATTCAATTTTTGGAAAATGGTGTTTGAATGGAATAAATATGTATTCCAACAATGCTGGGCTTAATGGTAGATGCCGAACTGGGATTTGGAGATAGAATTTCGGCTGTAATGAAGATGTTTTAACTGAAGAAAGAAGTCATATACAGTCGAGAATAATTACGGTAATTTTTAATTACATATAAGAATTCATTGGTGTCTAATAATACAAAGTTGATTATTTAAAAATACATTTTTTTTTCATTATTTTAATATTATTTATTATATCTAAAAATGCATTTCTTTTTTTTAATATTAATGGTCTACCAGTTGCTAAAATCCCAAGCGGAAAACACCAATCAATTAGAAGCCTGATCTTTTATACCAATACCCCACGTTCTACTGTCGGTTTCATCTGGAATTACATTTAACTCCACGATACCAAATTTCTAAAGAACACAGGTAAAATTATTCTTTAAACCTGGATTTGTTTTGAAAAGTTAGCTTTTGATATAAGCCGGCAGAAAAAAATGGTTCTTTTACTTAGTGTTCAGTTTTCGGTGAGAATCCACTTTAACTCTTTCGCATGTCCATCCATCTTTGCTGATTACCTTACAACAGAAGTTTTAGTGACATAAGTACATCGAAATGTTAACGTTGTAGGCTACCTTACAACCGGATGTATAATGGGTCATCTTTAGTTCTTCGACTCGATCACTTTTGTTGATCATCTTAAAAAGAGAAAATTGGTGGGTCAACTTTAGTTCATAGACTCTGTTCGATAGCTCACACATAAAACAAACTCCAAGAAATACTCGACACAGTGGACTGTATATAAATAAAACTCCTTTATTTTGGCAGCCATCAAACTCGAAGATGAACTGACCACACAACCTCTCTCTGGGGTTACACTTATTGAACTCATTTAATTATGCAGCCATCGCACTCATGGATGGACTGCCACACCCAACCTTTCTCGTTGGTTACAGAAGTTCAACTCTTTTAATTATGCAGCCATCATGCTCGAAGATGCACTGCTACACGACCTCTCTCTTTGGTCGCAGTTGCTCAACTAATTTTACTTACATTCCTTCTTTCTCTCCCTGGCCCACACCCCCCACCAGACACCCCCACAGACAGGGTGTTTTTCTGGGCATAGGGCGTTGACCTCCCCTAAGCAGGGGGACCTGGGTTTCGACGTAACATACCTCCACCCATTAATATGTTTACTAAACATTCAATAATATACAATAATCATTCTAACATACAAATTAACAATTCTAAACATATAATAAGTCATTGAAAAAATGAATATATATATGCATACATTGTACTAAATTTAAACAAATTACAAACATAATATCATGAATATAAATAAAGTACTCTAAAGGAAATTACTCTGGCATAGGCAAAACACACACATTTTGATACTGTTCTCTTAAAAATTCCACTCTGGGTTTTTATATTAAGTACTCTGATTTTATTATCAACACCATAATAAATATCAATTATTCTGCCTAGAGACCATTTGTAAGTAGGTAAATTATCATCAACCAATAGCACTAAATCACCAATGTTTACATTGTCTTTTTCAAAGACCCATTTGTTTCTTTGATGCAATTCACTTAAATAGCTACGGTGCCATTTTTTCCACATTAAATGAACTATTTTAGTTACCCTTTGCCACTTATTGAGATTATTATCTTTTAAATCAATTAAATTAGGCTCTAAAATAGCGTTCATTGATCGATTAATCAAAAAATGGGCTGGAGTTAAACTTCGAAGTTATCACTATCAGTAGAAATTGGACTCAATGGTCTAGGATTTAAATTACTTCACTTTGTATACATACAGTTAAAAACTCTTCATAATTTAAACTAGCACCTTTAACTACTCTTCTAAAATGAAACTTAAATGATTTAATGGCCGCTTCCCAGAGACCACCGAAATTTGGGGCTCGAGGGGGAATAAATTTCCATTCAATACCTTCTTCACATAAATATGAAGGTAACTCAGTATCAGGATTAATAACTAACTCATGAAACCTTTGAATTTCTCTATTCGCATCTACAAAATTCTTTGCATTATCAGAGTATAATTTAGCACATTTGCCTCTACGTGCAACAAATCTTTTTAAAGCAGCTATAAAGGATTCGGATGTTAAATCAGAAACACTCTCAATATACACTGCCTTAAACACAAAACCAATTTAAGTTTACCAATTTTAACCAAAAATGGTCCACAGACATCTACTCCTGAAACATTAAATGGATAATTCAAGGTAACTCTATCTCTTGGTTAACTACCCATTAATTGTGTTTACACTATAGGTTTTACTTTAAAACAAATAACACATTTATGCACTATTTTTCTGCAAATAGATTTTCCACCTATAGGGCAGAATTTCTCACGTACATGACACAAAAGAGCAGATAATCCTACATGATAATATTTTATATGGTAATAAGAAATTAACATCTCAGTAAATGCATGATTTTTTAGGCAAAATTATACGGTGTATTTTATCACAACTACATTCCGCATTACTCAAACGTCCACCTACTCTTAAGATTCCATCTAAATCTAAAAGGGGATTTAAAGATTTTAATTTACTCTTCGACATAAGTTTCTTATCTTTCAATAGACTTTTGAAAACTTTTCTTGTTGAATAGATTTTACTAGAAATATTTCAGCAATATTCATTTCTATCATGCATGAATAACTAAAAAATAATAATATATAAATTATCAATTGAATAATTTAGTTTAAATGACAAACACTTAGTATTTTTAATAAATCTAAATATGTAACTTAGATACTTAAACTTTTATATAATTATTACTTAAACTCAATAAATAGTTCATGAAATTTTAGTCACTTGTTTCATAAACAATTTGTTCTCACCAACACTGGATCACTCAGTTCAGAAAAGTTCTCGTCCTGTATTTCAAGGATCTGGATCGGTTGATCAGGATACTTTTCTCCAGACAGGAACTCTGGTCTCAGCTAATGTGGTATCACTGGAAATCAGATGACAATCGATGAATTGTAGCAACTCTGATGAGCACGAAAGTCTTTTAATCACTTGATTTCGAATCACTCCAATAAACTACTTAGATGTCTTAAGCTTCAAGGCACACTCACAAAGGTAGTTGATGAATTCTCAAAATTAAACGTTGAAGACCATTGAAGCATATTAAACACCAACTGTAACAGATGTTATACTCTCACACGAACAGTTGAGGTTCGGCAATGGCACTTGCGGTTCAGGGCATATTCCCTTACCAGCCACCTCTGTTTCTTCGACGGTCCCATAGTTGAACGGCTCCTGTAGCTTGAACTCCTATAGACTCCGCCACATCCATATGATGGTTTACCATATCTGCTTCCTCTATCTCCTCCATAACGGAAAGCATCTCCTCTGACTCCACGGTATTCTCCTCCTCCACAGTCTCCTCGTTTATCTCCACTGGAATAGCCACCATCTTTACTACCACGGATGTCTCCATCACCACGGTCTCCTCGTTTAACTCCACCAGCTCGGGATGGGTCCACTCTTATCTCTGATCCGTTGATAGTAGCTCCATTCAAGGTCTTTGAGGAACAATTAAATACTCGTAATTTCTCAGGCCGGTAAACGCCATGATGAGTTGAATAAGTAGCATCTGGTACTTTTTCCTCAATTATTTTCTCGCATATAGAATTTTCACTATCACTTGTTAATTCCAATTTCTCAAACCCTTCTACAGGCCCAATTTTTCTCAATGGAAAATCAACTATATCTGTGGATAGTCCACAATGCTCTCTATTTACATTTCCAGTGGTGCTGCACCCAGACACCACAAAGCCAAACACAGTATTCTGAAGAATAAGATTTGAATTTTCTATTTCTCTCTCCTCAATATCATTTTCTTTCACAGAAGTACGTGGTTGATTAGAAATCATAGGCTTTACAGGTAATGAAGGCTTAGAAGGAACTACAGGTTTTACACTGCGAGACTCAATAGATTTAGGTTTCTCTTTACTTGCTTCTAACACAGATGATGTTGTTGAGGGAATATGAGAGGTTCGAGTTTGGTGGAGAGAAGTGTTGCTGTTTGAATCACTTGATTTCTTAGATTCGTTCAAGTTCTCTTTTGTACTGACTTTGTTAGAAACACCTTTTTCTGGAACATTGTCAGTTTTTGCACTGTTTTGCTGTGCAGTATTATTTGACGCAAAATAACTTGAATTATAAACATTGGAAAATGGTCGGGGAGTAAGATTACACACGTTTGATGTTGGCTTCACAACTGATAATGGAGTAACATTTTTCTTATTAGAAGTTGAAGAATCTAAACTATTGGGCCATGACTCATCTTCAGTTGAGGAACACAAAGAGTCATCACTCACTCCTTTATTATAGCTAAATTGGGAAGTTTTAGCTGAATCCCTTTTCCATTTTGCAAGTTCCAACTCTTTTTCAAGTTTGGCCAATTGAATTTTCTCTATCTCTAAATTTATTTCACCTTCTCGTTTGTCCCTCTCGAATTTTTCTTTCTCTAATTCTAATTTTATTTCACTTTCTCGTTTCTTTTCCCTCCTTTCTTCCAAAATATCCTCTACAAGATTGCGCACTATTTCAACCCTGCTTCTATAGGCATGACTGGATTTGATCAAGTCAATCAAATCTATTTTTCTAGCATTGACTGGAATGGTTAAGCCTATCTCTTCCGCTACCTCTTTTAGCTCATCCTTCTTTAGATTTAAAGTAACAGACATTGTTTATTCACTTAAATTCACTAAAACAATGCACTGCAGAACTTAACAAAACCTGTCAAACTAAACACTCTAATTCAACTCCTTAATTAACCTAAATCAACACAACAAACAAAGGCGACTAACACATAAAAACTCAAACTAAACAATCGACCATGCTAATTAGGCAATATCCACAATAAATACACTATACTTTAGTAATAGACACACTATACTATATACTAAATCAAGCTAAATGTCCAACACTTTAGAATTATTAAAACTTCACCTTCCGAACTCATGGTAGAATGCAGCCAACGATTCGTGGAAACCCAATGGATCACTCTATTTCACAACTAATCCGTCTCCGGCTCGACGGACCAAAATGTTCGATAGCTCACACATAAAACAAACTCCAAGAAATACTCGACACAGTGGACTGTATGTAAATAAAACTCCTTTATTTAGGCAGTCATCAAACTCGAAGATGAACTGACCACACAACCTCTCTCTGGGGTTATACTTATTGAACTTATTTATTTATGCAGCCATCGCACTCATGGATGGACTGCCACACGCAACCTTTCTCGTTGGTTACAGAAGTTCAACTCTTTTAATTATGCAGCCATCATGCTCGAAGATGCACAGCTACACGACCTCTCTCTTTGGTCGCAGTTGCTCAACTAATTTTACTTACATTCCTTCTTTCTCTCCCTGGCCCTCACCCCCCTTCCCCGCCAGACACCCCCACAGACAGGGTGTTTTTCTGGGCATAGGGCGTTGACCTCCCCTAAGCAGGGGGACCTGGGTTTCGACGTAACAGACTCAATTTTACTTACAGAATACTTTACAATTGGTGGTTTAGTCTGTCATCTTTAATACATCAAAACGTTCACCTTTGTTGATTTCATTACATAGAGAACTTTAGTTGGTCAGCTTTAGTTCATCGAATGTATCATCCTTACTGACCACCTTACAACGGGAGGTTTAGTAGGTCAACTTTAGTTCGTCGATTCGTTCACCTTTGTTGATCTCCTTACAAAGAGAATTTTGGTGGGCCAACTTTAGATCTATACTCGATCATACTTACTGAATACTTTACAATTGGTGGTTTATTCTGTCATTCTTAATGCATCGTAACTTTCACCTTTGCTGATTACCTTACAAAGAGAACTTTAGTTGGTCATCTTTAGCTTATCAACTCGATTACCCTTGCTGACCACGTTGGTTTAACTTTAGTATATCGAATCATTCACCATCATTGACATCTTACAAAAAGAATTTTAGTGGGATGAACTTTAGTTCGTTGATTCGATCATATTTGCTGACCACTTTACAATGGGAGGTTTAGTGGATCAACTTTAGTATATTGAATCGTTCACCTCCTTATAAAGAGAGCTTTAGTGAGTTCGCTTTAGTTATTAATGTGGCTTTATTTAGTAAATGAAATCTTGCATTTTCCACTCACCTTTCCTCATCTATCAGAGAAATTGTCCTACTGATTCAACGTGATACTGTTTGGAGTAGATGAGGGAATCTTCAGTTCTGTTCATTTTAGGGTTTTGAACGGCACAACACGTCGTTACTCATCAGAGTTCCTCAAAAAGACTTTAACTAACTAGACTCAGTTAAAATATCCCTTAAAATATTTAAATTTCTGCTTACTAGTTCATTTTGTGAGATTTATCATCTGATTAGATTTTGAACTGCAGGTATCAAATTTTCTTGAAAAAAGAAACTAAATCAGCCTAAAATGCTAACTCAGTGCGAAAAAATATGTTGCAGTTAGAATTAATAAAAAAACCTTTGAGATTGCGTTTTTAATTTCATGCAACCATTGTGCAAGGATGACACAAAAAGGAGGTATTAAATTAACGGAAAAGAGTAATTTAATGGAATAAATAAATACCGAACGTTACCGAAGTTAGACACAAATACTTGAATGTGACATAAAGATCATAGTACAATTATAAAATTTGAATGAGAATTGCAAAATGTTAAAAATAATTTAGATTTATTATAATATTATAGAAAAATTAATATTATATATGATAATAGCATAAAAGATACAATTCTTTGCCTTAGTATCAGGCAGGCCAATACTTTTTTCAAATTTTATCATCATAATATCTGAAAAAAAATTGGAATCTTATTGTTAATTTTTCATGTACACCTTTAGTTAATTACACCTTTAATATTACAAAAGACAAAAATTAAAAAATTTAAAAAAAAATTAAAGATAAGATTTGCGAAAAAATAGTGGAAAAAAGCTATTAATAAATGTAAGAAGCACCATAAAAAGTATAAGAAACATTTTAAAACATGTAAAACATTTAACATTTTTTGCTTCGTTTTACGCTGATGTAAACACGAACAACCCACCGACAATGAAAAGAGGAGCACACATTGTAAAAGAAATTGCTTTATGGAGGAGATTAAGGGAACTGCCATATTAGAGGAAACTCAGAAAACACTCAAAAAGTAATCGGACTATCTTTCGAAAAACTAATACACGTTGTCACAATCACCATCTACGCTGAAAGTAATGGCTGCAATAAACACCCTTAACGCATTTGAACCTCAGATCTCCTGCACTTTATTCTCTTGGTATGTACTTTTTTGTTGAACTTGGTATGTACTTTTTTGTCATCAGTGGGCTTCGTGTTCCACTAATGTATGTCAGGAACACTGCTCCTCAAGCAATGAAAGGAAGGCATTGCTTTATGGGTGAAGTTGAGGGAAACTACCTATTCTCGATGACGATGTCATACAAGAAAGAATGAGAAAACTTCCAAAAATCAGTCATAATTTTACCATAAGATAATACACTTTGCATCAATCGTCATTTCTGAAAGCAATGACTGAATTGAATGCCACCTGCGCATTCGAATCTGACCGTCTTGCACGTTACCAGTGAACCAAGAATTGGACAAGGATTCTCTGTCTTCAACGGCGGCCTGTTGGCCAATTGACTAACGCTCTGACCTTTGGTACCATAGGCTTCAAATTCGAATCCTGCCAGTGGCCTAGATGGTTGTGAGTGGTCCGAAATCCACGTTAATGAGTATAAATGTCCCGGTCTAATTAGCCTAAAGGGTGCAAAAAGATGCCCGTAGAGGACAAACCAATGAACAATTGGTTGAACAATTGACAACACTTGGTTGAACAATTGAACTTCACTCTCTTGAACAATTTTAAATTTATTCCGAGTGGGTTTTTTTATTGTTGTTTAATCGGCAAACTTAGTTTTTGCATCTCAGACATTCGCCAATTTCTGTCACATGGCCAGCGGCCTGGTGGCCAAGTGGCTATCACTCTGGCCTTTGGTACCACAGGCTACAGGTTCGAATCCTGGCTGAGGGGCATGGATGTTTGCAAGTGGTTCGGAATCCCCTTTAAACTGTAGGTCCCGGTCTGTTTAGACCTCATGTGCACAAGACGATAGTAGAGCTACCAACCAAACCAAACCATCGCCAATCTCCGTCACATACCCTTACACCACTCTGCATTTCACTCCACCCTGGGAGCTGCATCTTTTGTCTCTGCCCTCCAAACAGAGCAACGAACGATACTCTCTTTTGTGCTACTGGGCCCTCCCTCCCCTCCCCTCCCCCAGTCCGCCCCATTAATCCGAATCTGATAAACAGACGATCGCGAAGACTTAAGTGCAATTAGCCGCACAACAAAAGCCGCCCACTCGATGCCAAAGCGCCTAAACAATTCTTCTACCCGGATGTTTTACACGTCGCCCCTCGAACAACATTAAAAATCTATTAATGAAACGAGTCGTCTTCCCTCGCCCCCACCCCACCCTCCGATAAGCATCCCTCTCTCTCTCTCAAAGGGGATGGGACGCTCATTGATAGTTAAGAAGTGGAAAATTCGGGAGCGAGGAGGAACGGGATATTCCCCGATTTTTAAAAGACGCTCCCGCCGAATGTTATCGGAACGGATCTGGGATGGGGAATCATTCCGCTCGGCTGGATCCTTAATAGGGATGGTTTTGTGATATCTGCTCTGTGCCGTCGTTGTTCGAAAATGGTTCTCTCGTTTATTTTGTGTTCCATAAATTGTTTCATTATGATTGCGCTTTTGATCTTCCGATTAATAAGTTATCCTCTTCAGGGACATTGACATAAAATGTATAAATTTATTATTTTTCAATTCCTTCTATTAGCTCACACTCTCCCAATATATATATTTTGTTCAAATCTTCAATCGTTCATGAAATACTTTTCATTCATCCACTCCACGTTCAAATACATTTTTTTTTTTTTTTTGAAACTTTTAGGCTTTACTAAAAAATTGGATGACACTGGATGTTAATGCAGTTTTTTCAAATATTAATTCATTCATTAAATTTAGTTTTTTTTAGATTTAAATTGCATGTATCTACTAATAGAGGGCGCCAGATAAACTTAAAAAAATGAATGAAAATTATTTATAAAGGACTTTCTGCAATAGAGTGAAAAAAAAGTAGGAATTAATTTAAAATTTTTTTTATATTACTTGTTTGTTCATAAATTGTTTCATTATGATTGTGCTTTGATCTTCCGATTAATAAGTTATCCTCTTCAGGGACATTGACATAAAATGTATAAATTTATTATTTTTCAATTCCTTCTATTAGCTCACACTCTCCCAATATATATATTTTGTTCAAATCTTCAATCGTTCATGAAATACTTTTCATTCATCCACTCCACGTTCAAATACATTTTTTTTTTTTTTTGAAACTTTTAGGCTTTACTAAAAAATTGGATGACACTGGATGTTAATACAGTTTTTTCAAATATTAATTCATTCATTAAATTTAGTTTTTTTAGATTTAAATTGCATGTATCTACTAATAGAGGGCGCCAGATAAACTTAAAAAAATGAATGAAAATTATTTATAAAGGACTTTCTGCAATAGAGTGAAAAAAAAGTAGGAATTAATTTAAAATTTTTTTTTTATATTACTTGTTTGTTCATAAATTGTTTCATTATGATTGTGCTTTGATCTTCCGATTAATAAGTTATCCTCTTCAAGGGACATTGATATAAAATATGTAAATTCAATATTATTATTATTTTTCAATATTTCGATTGCTCGTTTCATGACCCAGTGATAATTTATATTGTTGTTGTTCTAATGCAGCTGGCAATACAGTGACAGTTCATCTTTATGCCGTAAGCAAGGGCTGCACCGCTCATACTCATTACCCTAACAATACAACGCACTACGTCCATATTAGACCGATACCTACGATGGATACTGAACCACTAAATGTAGAGTTTAATTCCGAACCACTACAAACAGCCATGGCACCAGAAACCTGTGGTACCGAGCGCCAGAGCACTAGTCACTTGGTCATCAGGTCCCGTGATAACTTAATTAGCGATTAACAATATTATAGTGGACAGCAGCTACCATGTATATGGGCAAACCGTTGCAATATCTGCTTTCAGAAATGACGAGATTCATTGACAGTTGTGATAAAGCGTCTCATATCAATATTCTGGCTTCCCGGTGAGAGATGTTTTCTCATACTACATTCAAAGATAGAGTAGTTACTCCTAAAATTTCTTCTGGATGGCAATGTCCTTCCTTCCCTTTTAAGTCGCCTACTCTAATACGTAACAATAAAGATTCAAGACCGGAGAGAGGGAATGGATGGCACTTTTTCCAGAAAAAAGGTGAAACATTTTCGAAGATCGACAAGTTGTGCCGAACTGCAAATTCCATATTTATGTCAAGCATGGAAATTATACATCTGTAGACCGGGGTGTCGCCTGCTGAGCTTGGAGAGAAGGGGACGAGCCTTTTAGATGTCCTCTTAAGAGCTGTTCTTCTAAAGAGGGTAGTGATTCATTAAGCAAGATGCGAAATTCCTAGATATCATCCTTGGGTGTATGTTCGTTCTAAATTGCGGAATATGTCTATAAGAAGGGTGCGAAGTCTATGAATATCCTCCTTGGTGGATATTCATTCTAATTTGCAAAGAAGTTGGGTAGAGAGGGTGCAAAATACACGTATATGATCATTGGGAAAGGCTTGTCCTAAATTGCCGCGTAGTTGGATATGGAGAGTGCGAAATGCCTATATATCATCCTTGTCTGATGTCCATTCAAATAAGTTACAGATAAGTGAACATTATTGCAAAGTATATAGTTAAAATATAGACGTATATAGTTAAAATTCTAATTTAATTTAATGCATCTCTATGTGGGTTGCTCAAAGCATATCAAGATGTGTCATGTTCGCTGTAGTATACGCTCATCGATGGTGGCAGTGCCGTCAATGACTCTTTAATTGAGATGAGTCCTGTCCCGTACCTTTGTTTGATACACAATATCTTTAACAAAAAAGTCGAAGGGAATGATATCCAGGATTAAGTTAAAGAGGATTAAGTATCAAACAAAGGTACAGGACATGACTCATCTAAATTAAAGAGTCATTGCGGCACTGACGCCATCGATGAGCGTATACTACAGTCAGGGACGGATTTTTCTATAGGCTAACTAGGCTTCAGCCTAGGGCTTCAAGATCAAGAGGGGCCTGCATTCAAATTGTTAGCAAAATTAGAATGGCACTATTCTAAAAACAGTAAACACTCAAACACTGAATCGAAAATAAGGAGAAACTCTACACATAGGATTAATAAACAAACATAATATGTCATTTGCAAACTTAAAAATGGGAGGTGAAAGGGCCTCATAAGTGGAATAGCCTAGGGCATCTTTTCATCTAAGTCCGGCCCTGACTACAGTTAATATGGTACGAAATCGAGTACCATGTTGATGTGTGACTCATGGTGAAAAAAAAGCAGGTATACATGGCAAGAAAAAGGAATAGATAAGTCTCATTTTGAAAGGATTTCTACTTATCTCTCTTTGCATTTGTTTCTGCAATAATATTTTGAAATTGCAATACTCTCCATAAGCAGTAATGGGGGTAGTCAACCAAAATATTTTCGACTTGTGAGCAGGATTTTTTACACCAACTCTTGACTCTTTTCCGTAATTTTATGTACATACATCTTTGCTAATGGATATAAGAAAAATTTGCGAAATAAATTCAACGATTTTTATTGAAACCATATATCTATAAAAACAGATTATTTTTTTTGCAATTTTACAAAGTGTTGCTGTTTTGTTATTGTACTCCATTAAAAGACATCCTCGAACTGTAAATTTGTTTAAAAAGAAATTTGTATTTTATATAAATAATAGTGCTAAATTAACAGGTAACGAAGTATTATAGAATAGCTGAAGTCACCTAAATGAAAATTTGTACATTCTTATCCTAAAGATGCAGTATTTGTAATACATTGCATCTCCTTTACTCTTAATAATAGAATAGTTTCTATAAGATCTTCTTTCGCGGTTGAGCCAAGGCTGTTTTTTATAAGCCTCAGTGCTAAGAAAAGTCTCTCCCCGCTAAACAGTCACTGTCTTTGCTACTGGTTGTACAATTGCAAGATATCAATGAATTGCCTCCTTAACATTTGATTTTAGGGGATTCTTTCTTTGGACCGCCGAGAAACCGCCAACGACCGCCAAGAAAACCAAGTGGTCATTTGCAGACTTGTTACTAGATCTTACATGGTGAGAGCCATCAAGTCTTCTACTACTACACCACATTACATCACTGTGCCTAGAGCCGAGTTGACCTTTTACAGTTCGGGATTGATGTGAGTGAGAAGAAATCTGATTGGGCTACTTGACGCTCTACGGTCCTACGAGACCGGGACCTACGGCTTAAAGGGGATTCCGAACTATTACAAAAATCCAGGAACCGCCGGGATTTGAACCCGATACCTGTCGCTCAGCCTCTCGATATTTGCTAGTATTGCTAGTAGACACCGCTATATATTTGCTAGTAGACACCCTTGGTCCGAAATGGAGCTGTTATGCCAATGAAGACGAAGAAGAATCATCAATCGAATAATTTAATTCATGGCCATTAATTAAAAATTTTTTCAAGGAAAACACACACACTCACATACACAGAAAAAAAAGAAAGAAATTGTCTATAACAATAAACCAGATATGGGTAAAAATGTGAAAAGAAAAATAGGATTGTAAAAACTTGTCCAAATGTAAAGCATAAACAACTAAAGAAGATATTAGACAAGATACTTTTAGTAAACGGAGCTTCAAAAGAAAATCCCAATTCGTCAGTTTGTTATTTCCAACTTCAATTACACGTGAACTGAAAAAACGGCCCTCCCATACATTTGGCAACGGAAGAGAAAAAGCATTAATATCCGTAATATATGTGCACTCTAATGTCCCCGGCATTAGGAGATGCAGAGACAGAAAACCGCAATTCACTGCTGCCGGGATGTTTATGGCCGCATTCTAACAGACCGAACCGCACATTCGCTGAAGTGAATCAATTAATTCTGTTCCACAGATTTTTACAGTAAATATTCAAGAGAAAGAGTTCATTCGAAGCAAGAAAAAGTAGGAAATCATAAAAGGGAATTTAAAATGCTCTCGTACATCAAAACTTTCCAACCTCAATATTGTAAGCTTTTTGTCTCTATATCTTTTGCACAACAACAACAACAAAAAAAATAATAATAGATGTGAAATCGGATATTTTGAAATGATGCCCAGCATATTAACTTTCTTGAAGCCAGTGATGTTTTTCTGCCTGTAGATATTCAAAAGAAGGGGGAATTCCACAAGAAATGCAGTTTTCTTTATTAATATTAAAAAAGAAGGGGGGAGAGGTGGAAAGGGTGTACAATGTGGGGTGGGAATGAACAGTTTGTAATATGTAAGGGCTGCTGCGTAACCGCAGAAACGACAACAACAGACGACATAATTCAACGGTTATTGGCACATCCCCGATCTCATTTCCGAATGCTGAAAAGGGGCCGTGTAGGTGTTTACATTCGTAGTTGTAGGTCACAATAATTGTTTTTGTTTTAAAACAGGGGTGGCCAACCCGCGGCCTATCTTGAATATTTTTTCGGCCCGTGAGATATATCACACTTTTACAAAATATATTTATTTTATAATGGACAAAGTAAACATCTAATATAAGAGGTTTTATGTTTCACTATAAGTGACCATCCCTAGATACGCACGGTTGATTGCTGATAGCAGAGCATACCAGACTCTTAATTCAAGTTGTTAGCACTTTTGGTTAAACTTACACCTAATAATTGTTTTTTTCTAAAATGAAATGGGCCCAACACAACACAATTATTTAGTTTCATGTAAAACAAATTAAAAATATTTTTCAAATTTGTGTCAATACACAATTCTTTTATAAAGAATGAAATTTTTAAACATATTTTGACAGCAAATTGCTCCAAAAATAGTTTGATTTATTTGTTGACTCTTCCGAATTAAGAAAGATCTTGATACCTGACAAGTGACGTCAGGAATGGACACGATAAATCCATAAATCAAAAGACTTTTTTTTTTGCCCGAAGTGTTAAAAAGAAGGAGAAACGCTCGAAAGCTATCCTTAGAGGTTCTTATTATTCGCGATACTAAAATGTGGGTGCAGTTAAACGGGCTCCTACCCAAATCCTGAGCCTAGATAATGCAGAATTTACTACATATATTCTTAATATATTTATTACATATAATTCCAAAGACGTCGCTTAGGATACCCCCGATTTTTCCATCCAATTAAAAATGCCATTTTAATTTTCAATTATTCAAAAATAAATAAATAAGGTGTTTTTTTACCTCGTGTTCCACTTATGTATGTCATGGAGTGCCCACTGATGGATGATGAAAAAAGGACATTGGTCTCCGGAAGGACTTTTAGGGGTAACCTGCCCCGCATTTGCATGTCGCATGGAAACAAATCCCGGATAAACTTCCACCTAGCACTCTAATAAAAATACACGTTTTATTTGTTGCATATATACGTCACTTATATGCGTTTTCAAGTCTCCATCGATTCTCCTCGCTTCTAAAAATAACTTCAGCTTTTGTAACGTATGCCACCAGTGAACTACAACCTCGGCTTCCTTGCATGATAACTCTTTTTTCTTTCTCCATACCTGTACCTAGTGCTATAGTATGCTTTCCCCTACATTTTACAAAGACGAAGATGAAACATCAGTGGGCTTCACGTATGCCTTCCAAAAAATTTTAGTTTTTTTTTCAGTGGTAACTGCCCCGCAATAGCTTGTCATATGAGAGAAAACCCAAAAAACTTTCACCAATCAGCCTAACTAACGATGCGACAACTGCTATCCAGTCTCTTCGTTCCTGAAAGCAGCGATTACAACCATGCCGCCAGTGGATTTGAACCTCCTCTCTGCACACTAGCTGCTCGTGTTGCCATTAGGTCACGAATCGGGTTTGCACGATAACCGAGTACGTTGCCACTGGATGACATAAAATATATGCCTGCTACTGAATTTTCCATAATAATAACAAAAAAAACATTTAATCAGTTTCCAAGGAAATTAATTAATAAAAACTATTAATCAATAATATTTTAATCCTCATTCGTTTTCTTTTTTTTTTTGTTTGGTGTTGTCTTAGTTCTTATGTCAATTTGTCAGTATTTTCCGTCTATATAATCACTAACACAAATCTGGCAAAAAGCAAAATATTATGTTACTTATCAAACAATTTGGCATTGTCATGTGTGGGAACTTTCACAAGGAGATTTAGCTTCCTACTTGCTAATCTTCGTTTCCCGTAAGTCCTTCACTTCGATGGATTCATGCCTGCAGAGGATTGCGGCGCCAGCTTCCTAGAATAAAAGGAAATAGCTCATTTTTGCTCAACTTCCTTATTAATGGACCACCCATAAGAGAATAGAAAGTGCTATTTGAGGTTCCCAGTAAACTTGAATTTTAACTAAGATATAGAAGAGATATATTGGGAAAAATCTTCTTTTTCAAATGACCTGAGGTTGTCTGTCAATCTAAGAAAAGATTCGTGGTATACCAAAGGGGTTCTTGCTTCTCTGCACTTGCTTTGTGTCACTGCAATGTGGAGCAAACGTACCAAATGAGGGAACCCTTCGTACCCTTTCACTCCTATCGAAAAGATTTTCTCGCTTATGGATTTATCGTGTTATCACTTGTATGGAAACGGAAGTTCTATTTAGCTCATTGGATTTTGAATCATTCACTCGACGTGTTGTCTGTCTGTCTGGTTTTCCAAGATCCTAAATCTTTAATGTACATAATTTTCAAATCCGCATGTGCTTACGGTTATTTGGCAGCGAGTCGCTTGTAATGATTACTTGAAAGCGGGACACACTGGCAGTATATCGCACGGTTACTTATAAGTGGGTCGCATGCACTCACTTACTTGACAGTGGATCACACGGTTATTTGGCAGTGGGGTACATGTATTCACGGTTACTTGGTGGGTCGCATGCACATATGGTTACTTGGCAGTGGACCACACGTAGTCATGGTTACTTGGCAGTAGGGTGCATGTACTTATGGTTACTTTGAAGTGGACCACATGTAGTCATGGTTACTTGGCAGTAAGGTGTATGCACTCATGGTTACTTGGTGCATCGCATGTATGATTACTCGTACTTGTCAGCCGGTAACATGCAGTCATGCTTATCTGGAAGAGGACCGCATGCACTCATTGCTACTTGGAAGTGGGCCGTATGTACTCACAGTTACTTGTCAGCGAAGTGTATGTATTGATGGTTACTTGGCATAAATCCGCATGTACTTACAATTTCTTGGCAGAAAGCCCCATAAATAGAAAAAAAACTTAATTATTAAAGATTATCAAAGATTATAAGAATAAAATTATCAAAGATTATACAAATATTTAATTTCTTTATGTATAAAAAGAAAACAATGATGTAACTTTAATAAAAAAGCAAATAGAGTATTAGGGTGATGTTGCTTATTTTGAATAAAATTGTTGTACTATTGAGACACTTAACAACAGATATATATCACTATTTTTCATGAATTGTATGCCTCCGTATAAAGAATAGTTTAATCTGCAGTCAGTGAGAATTAAAAATATTAAAAAGTTTTTTCTCAAACCCCGTGGATATCTTGAACCAAACCAGTGGAGTCCCGGTGAAGATTCTGTGATATAACTAGTTTGATTTTTCTGATGGATGATTTTCGACCTTGCTATATTTTTTTCCAACATAACTAACAAAAATGATATACACTGAAGTGACAAAAGTCATGGGATACCTCTTAATATCGTGTCGGCCCTCCTTTCGCCCGGCGAAGTGCAGCAACTCGACGTGGCATGGACTCAACAAGTCGTTGGAAGTCTTCTGCAGGAATATTGAGCCATGCTGTCTCGATAGACGTCCATAATTGTGAAAGCGTTGATGGTGCAGGATTTTGGGCACGAACAGACCTCTCGATGATGTCCCATAAATGCTCGATGGGATTCATGTCGGGCGATCTAGGTGGCCAGATCATTCGTTGGAATTGCCCAGAATGTTCTTCAAACCAATCGCGAACAGTTGTGGCCCGGTGACATGGCGCATTGTCATCCATAAAAATCCCATCGTTGTTTGGGTACATGAAGTCCATGAATGGCTGCAAGTGATCTCCAAGTAGCTGAACATAAGCATTTCCAGTCAATGTTCGGTCCAGTCGCACCAGAGGACCAAGTCCATGCCATGAAAAAACAGCCCACACCATTACGGAGCCACCACCAGCTTGAACAGTGCCTTGCTGACAGTTTGGGTCCATGGCTTCGTGGGGTCTGCGCCACACTCGAACCCCACCATCAGCTCTTACCAACTGAAATCGTGACTCATCAGACCAGGCCACGGTTTTTCATTCATCTAGGGACCAACCGATATGCTCACGTGCCCACGAGAGTCGCTGCAAGCACTCGAGTCGGTCTTCTGCTGGAATAGCCCAAGAAAGCCAAATTTCTCCGCACAGTTCTAACAGACAAGTCCCTTGTACGTCCCACATTGATTTCTGCGGTTATTTGACGCAGTGTTGCTTGTCTGTTAGAATTTACGACTCTTTGCAGACGTCGCCGGTCTCGGTCGTTAAGTGCAGGCGGTCGGCCACTGCGCTGTCCATGGTGGGATGTTATGCCTGAAATTTCTTACTCTCGGCACACTCTTGACACAGTGGATCTGGGAATGTTGAATTCCCTAACGATTTCCGAAATGGCATGACCCATGCGTCTAGCTCCAACTAACATTCCGCGTTCAAAGTCTGTTAATTCCCGTCGTGCGGTCATCATCACGTCAAAACCTCTTCACATGAATAACTTGAACAGAAATGAAAGCTCTGCGAAAGCACTGCGCATTTATACCTGTTCTACGCGATGCTACTGCCATCTGAAAATTTGCATATTGCTATCCCATGACTTTTTTCACTTCAGTGTACATATATTGATGATATTCTGAGAAGTGAAGCAATACTGATTCATATTTGCTTGTAATTTATTAAATTCAGCACCGTAATTCCGTACTTTCCTGTAGCAATTTCAAACCAAAGATGAAAGATCTCGGTTAATCCGTGGTCGATTCATGCCTATTCTTTGACGTATACTTTACTAATCGAATTAAGTATGCCCATCGTATAAAATTATCAAAATATTTTTTCAGTTTTATAAAATGTGTATGATGCTTCAAGTATAAAAAAACATATGTTATAAATTTAAGATATTGTACAGAATATGAACACTTAGGTAGACAATAGAGGCGTTATTTTTTCAACTACTTGTAGTTAACTTCCTCTTTGCTAGTGAGATGAAAATCGTAGTTCATTATTAATTTAGACTTCTGTAAAGTATTTTTTATTTATCTATAATTTCGTTCAATTGTTTTTTTTCATCTGCTATCCCATACCAATGTATGATAGTGTTTAATTCTGTGATTGTTGCTGCTACTTTTACTGCTTTTTTGCTTACTTGGAGAAGTAAGTCCACAAATTATATATTTCTTTCCTTATATTTTCTTTATATTATTTTTTTCCTTATATTTATTTTTTTCTCGCATAAAATTCTATCAATTTATTTTAAATTTTATTCATCATCATCATCATCAGTTGCGCAGCAGCCCCATGTTGGGTCAAGGCCATCTGCCTACTGGCAGATTTCGAGATAGGAAATGCTTTCTTTTTACGGGGTAAGATTGTCAGTCTTGTGCCAACGCTCTACAGCCTAATTTATTATTAGCCATACAAATTATGGGTAGTGATTTGGGAAGAGGGATGGGGGTTCTTGACTTTGGCCAATTTCAATTTTTTTATTTCTTTTACGGGCATTTTTTAAAATTTCGTTCATGAGCTTATTTTATGCATAATATTTATTTAAATTCTTTCATGAGCTAATAATTATATTATTAAATAATCTAAAATTATTCTAAAAGATCGTCTGCTGAAAAAAAAGAAAAACAATTTCATTTCAAAGTGAAACTGAAATTTTTCAAGAAAACAAAATCATCTGGAATTCAATATTTTTTTTATTTTTTTTTTATTTTTTAAGATTGCTGTTATGCGTTTTGTTCTCACATTAAATTCTATAATTTTATGGGTAACCTGTATATCGGCCCAGCAGATTACATTTCTTTTATATATTTATTTATATTTATTATTAATGATTATTATTATTTAGTAATAATAATTTTGCAGTAATCATTTTAGACAACAGTTTTTTAGAATTGATTAGCGTAAAACTCCCGATAAGAGATATCCGCAGATTATATGCAGTGGCCTACAAAACACACGACGATTTTTAACGTATAATCCATGAATTACAGAACAGAAAATTAGAGCAATTTTGTTTATAGAACGGAAATTGAAATAATTAACATAATTAAAATTATTTATTTAATAAAATTTATTTATTTAATGTTATTAAAATTTTTTATGAATATTATTATTTAATTTAATTATTTAATAAACATTCTAAAATATGCATTTAAAACTGTCAAGCATAATTTATGCTTATTATTTATTTATTTAGTTAATCTTATTAAAATTGTTTATTAATATTATTATTTAATTAAGTTATTCAATACATATTCTAAAATATGCTTTTAAAACTGTCAAGCATAAGTTGTGCTTATTATTTATTTATCTATTTTATTTATTTAATGTTATTAAAATTGTTTATTAATATTATTATTTAATTAAATTATTTAATAGATATTCTAAAATATGCTTTTAAAACTATCAAACATAATTTGTATTTATTATTTATTTTATTTATTTAATGCTAATAAAGTTATTAATTAATATTATTATTTAATTAAGTTATTCAATAAATATTCTAAAATATGTTTTTACAACTGTCAAACATAATTTGTATCTATTATTTATTTTATTTATTTAATGTTATTAAAATTATTTATTAATATTACTATTTAATTAAATTATTTAATAAATATTCGAAAATATGCTTTTAAAACTGTCAAACATAATTTGTATTCATTTGTCATTACTATTTTCTTTGGAAACACTTAGTAATTTGTGCACCACCCCCTAAAGAAAAGGGTGTATGATGAGAGTCGTCTGCTGAGTAATTTTTCCAATGGCTTCAATTAGAGAATAACGCCCCGGCCAGAAATCAAACGCCCCCCTTCCTTTTTCTATGCCATCCCTTTATAGCTTTTAAAACCATCTTTTTTTTTTTTTTTTCTTCTTCTTTTTTTTTTATAAATATATAAATATATTTACTATCCTGTCTTGATTTGTTTTTATATCTTCCAAATTTTCCTTTTTTTATTTTTTTCTTGTTCCTCGCCGTATTTACTTTCTGGAATTTAGGAAAAAAGAAAAAAAGATTAAAAACTTGGAGACTGCTGTTCGAAATAAATAAAAAAAAGAAAAAAGGCGCTTATAAATATATTTGAATTATTTTTTATTTATTTTTTTTTTTGTTATGTTTCGTTATAGTTGGGAAGTTTTTAATCCTTGTCACCCTAATTTCTATTTTAAAGACGATTATCGAACCACAAGTACTTTTATACAGAGATTTAATAGCAGATAAAAACGATGGCTTTTTTTCCCCCTCCAATTGTCCCTGTGTCGATGTCGCACTTTTAACGTTCGCGCTTGGCGCGATTTATTGGCTAATTAATGGCGAAAATTTCCAAAAGGAGGGGCAATTACTTTCCATTTATGGCTCCCATTTCCTGTGGGATTGGAAGGGAATTGGCGAATATAGGATAAGTTATTAAAGCATTAATTGTTGCAGCCGACTTGAACGGATTGTAAATCGGAAAATTATACACAGAATGAACGTAATCGGACCGAGTAATTCTCGGGGAATTTTTTCTCATTTATTAGCTAGTGTGAATGCCCGAGTTTGAAATCTGTGATTTTAAGAGCTATTTAAAGTGGCGATATTGCAAAGAAAGAATTCTTGAGTTGTTTGTGTGTTGATGGTTATTTTTATAGCGAAAATATATTTTCGAAAAAAAAAAATAATAAATGCAATCTTTGTATGAACAGTTTAAAACAGAGATGAATAATTAATGGAGTTTTTTAACGTAAGGTAAATTTCTTCTAAACGTTCAGTTTTATACATAATTAGTGTTGTAATTAAGAAACATACGTATTACAAATAATTGGAATTATTATTTGATGTAATATTTATCAAGCGAGCGTTTATATCAGGGGTGGCCAACCCAAATGATCTTGCGGGCCACTTTGAAAAGGCATCCTAACTCCGCGGGCCGCATATAAAATTATATATCCCCACATTAAATTTAGACCCACTATAGATATTTCTTTGGAGTGAAAAATTGAAACATAATGAGTTATTATTATTCTGTTTACTATTATTCTTACATGTAAACATAGATAATATAATAATAATGATACTAAAAGCACATTGTAAAGAAATATATGCCATTAAAAATGTAATATGAAAAATATATAAATATAAATGAAATAAAAAAGAATGAAATCATTAAAAAATATTTATTTTACAAGTGCGATATGTGTTTATCCACTCTTTCACTTAGCTTTTGCAAATCGATCTCAATTTGAGAATTTGCACAGCGTAATGGGTGTTGCAGGTGAGCGTCCGTTATGCTTATGCGTCCTGGCCACTTTGAAAAGTGTTATTTCTTATAAAATAGCTATGCATATCATATTGTGTTTTCTTTGGGAAGATTGAACTCTTACTGAGTTAAAACAAAACTTATACTTGTATCATAATAGCACTCCAAAAGTATTACAAGTAACACATCAAAAGGCATAATTTTCTTGAAGTCCAGGCATTGTAAGTACTCTCTTTGAGAAGACTGATTTCTAACCAGGTTTAAATTAGTTGAAAAATATGGACTTGTATCTCAAGAGGATATATTAAACCAGGGGTGGCCAACCCAAATGATCTTGCGGGCCACTTTGGAAAGGTGTCCTAACTCCGCGGGCAGCATATAAAATTATATATCCCTATATTAGATTTAGAGCCACTATAGACATTTTTTTTGGAGGGAAAAATTGAAACAGAATGAGTTATTATTATTGTGTTTACTCTTATTCTTACATGTAAACATAGATAATATAATACTAAGGATACTAGACGCACGTTGTAAAAAAAATATATAACACTAAAAATGAAATAAAAAAATATATAAATATAAATAAAATCCTTAAAAAATATTTATTTTGTTAATGCGATATTTGTTTGCGCAAGAATATTATTTTAAAATCAAAGTTAATTTATTCTCATCATTTCGACAGTTCATTTTTGAATAGAGGGATGCACACACAATGTATTTTTAATACATAATTTTCACTTCTTTAGTCATTATAAAACAAATTTATTTCGTAAAAGTGTAATAAGTATCACGGGCCGCAAAAATATTCAAGGCGGGCCGCGGGTTGGTCACCTCTGTATTAAACACTTTGATAAGTGTTATTACTTAAAAATATCCATACATACCATATTGTATTCTCTTTGGAAGATTGATCTCTTACTTAGCTAAAACAAAATTTATACTAGTATTTCATGAGGATACATAATAACACACCAAAATCCTCACAAGTTAAACTTCAAAAAGCATAAATTTCTTGAAGTCTAGGCATTGTATCCATTTTAAGAGGATTGATCTCTAACCATGTTTAAATAAATCGAAAAATATGGATTTGTATCTCACGAGAATGTATTAAGCACTTCAAAAAACATAATTTTCTTGAAAAATGTCTAAATATACTTTGCATTAAGAAAGTTTATATCAAATTTACTAAAAAATTTATTTAATCCTAAAAATTGCCTGTAATCTCGTGACCATGTGTCAAAAAGTATGATTGTTTGAAAAATTATTACCGTTATAATCATTACTGAAAATTATAATTGTATTATATTTGATGTTGAATTCGAATTCGTACAAATTGATTCCAAACATAGGCTTTCATGCTTCATGCAAGCTTTAATAAATAGATTAAATTAATGAACAACTAACATGAAAAATAATTTTAAGTTATTTAAGAATTAAACTTTTTTTTTTCACTATATTGCTGAAAATTCTTTATAAATAATTTTCATTAATTTTTTAAGTTAGAAAAAATTCTCTCTCTCTCACTTACACACTGTCCATTTCTCTCACTCATTTATTCACATGTTTCATTTTCCATTTTGTTCACTCCTTGAAATTTCTTTTTTTTCGAGCTATCTACACGCTTCGCCACTGACGGTATTTATTCCTCAATTTATATCCTGTTAAATATCTTATATAAGAGACATATTTTTCTCCCATAAAAAACTAAAATGATTTAATTAAATTTAATGAATGAATTAGTATTTGAAAAAAAAAAACTGTATTAACATCACGTGTCATCCGCTACAAGTTTCAAAAAAATGTATTTGAACTTGAGTGGATGAATAAAAAGTTATTTTATGAACAAGATATATTAATATATATATATAGGGAGAGTGCAAACTAATAGTAGGAATTGAAAAAACAGCTTGTTCCGTTATAGATACCATCTTTGTCCATTATAGTCCTAGCATAAAAATGAAACATTGGTGGGCAGGAACTTTATGGCAGTAATTAATTCTCCTAATCACTCCGCCACAGGTCTACATGAACTCTTTGGCAACTGTTCCAGAAGATGTTCCCGCGCAAATGATGAATCGCGCTTCATCATGTCCGTCGTTGGGGGAATTCCTCCTCGTCCAGGACAAACAAAGCGGAAGGTCGTTCCCTGTCACCATCTATATTGATCGGCAATTTGCAAAATGAATTCCCCAAATCCCACAGGTGATATGGCCGATGAAGTCAAACTGCTGACATGGACGCAGATCCTGGGGGAGGCGGTTGCTTGGCGATTAGTGATTAGTGGCGATATTTCACCATTTTTTCTGCTTCTTTCTTCTTGTTGTTTGTTGTTGTCCAGAATGATGGAGAACTTTCGGTCATCATCATCTTCTGCAAAGGCAGATGAAGTACGTGAAAGGAAAGCATTTAATTTTTGGGATCGTGGAAAAGAAAGAAAAAAAAAAAGAGTGATTAATGATAGATTTGTATTTTTGGTACTACTTTTTTCTTTGGACGAAAAAAAAATTAAGTTATTGTTTGAGTGAAAGGATATTTTGGGATATTAATCGAATCTAATTACTTACCAAAGAAGATGTTCCCGGCAAGGATTAATTATGTATCTTTTTCATTAGTGGTAAGGGTTTATAGATGTTTTGGTTCTTGATTTTTTTTTTTCTGTTTAAGGACAGGGATATGTTATTTTTTTATTGTTTTTTTCGAGTATATATTTTTGAATCTTGGTTTGATATAAATTGTGTAATTAAAATCAAATTAATGGTAGTGAATTAATCTCATTTGTACGTCACCGAAAATGAAGCATGGATTCATCACTATGAGCCAAAATCAAAACGCCAGATTATGTAAACACTCTGAATCTCCAACAAAAAAAAAAAAAAAAAAAAAAGAAAAAAAAAAAAAATCAAGACTGGGCCATTGACAGGAAAGGATATGATAACTGATTTTTGGACAGAAAGGTAACCATAATGGTAATCATTAATTCAAATTACATTGAAATGTTGGAAAAGAAACTGAAGCCAGCAAAGCAATTCACAACGCAGAAGTCTGTTACAGAAGAAAAATTTGTTGTTGCATAAAACTGCATGGTCCCTCATGCCTCGTCACAGTGTTAAATGAATTTTGCCTATTATTAAA
Organism: Caerostris darwini; assembly: GCA_021605075.1. Lineage (NCBI taxonomy): Eukaryota > Metazoa > Arthropoda > Arachnida > Araneae > Araneidae > Caerostris > Caerostris darwini. The sequence goes on along the minus strand of BPLQ01013429.1, from coordinate 316,059 downwards.
TAGGATTTTGATGAATTTTTAGTTACTGGAACAGAACATACTCCCTATTGTCGCAATCTAGCTCAATCTGCTTTTATTTGCTTAGGCTTCATGCCTCAGACTTAGACGTTCAAAATTCCTCTGCAAAAGTGACTTCACGATCAACTGGAAACCTTTTATTTGGAAGGAATACGTAAGCGTGTTGACCATTGGGAAAAGTGCTTTCATAACAGGGAGATTACATAGAAAAATGATGTGCGTAAGGAAACCCTAGCTTCTGGTAAATAGATTGTAGAATGAAAAGTGCAAATAATTTTTGACATATCCTCATACATATTCAATGCGTGGTACATCATTTAGCAACATTATTGTCATATAAAGACCATAATATTCACAGCATTATGCAATATTTCTTTTTGTAATGCCATTCACATATTACTGCAATGGATCTTTAGATGTTGCCAAGAACAATAGGTTATCAAAATATACTTTTAAATTGAAGCATCTTCACAATGAAATGTCCCAAGGTGCTAGGAGGGATGATCTGGATGGCTATATATTATCAATGGGTCGATTAACAACACAGTTCTTTCTAAATGTTGAGCGCCGCAGTCTTTTCCAAACGCAACAATATGTGAGGTTCATCAATAAGAGAGTATATTTTCTATAGGTAGAAATTCCCTATAGAAAGACAACGAACAAAACTGTTTCAAGAAGGGGGTTGCCAACTAAAATGTTTTTCTTTATACATTGTTGTACAACTAGTCTACATCTTAACAAGGCCATTTGTTGGTAAGAAAATTAGCTATTCTTGCGTTAATTGTTATTGTTTGAAAAAAAACTTTCACGTTTAGTCTTTCTGTGCAAAGGGTATCCCTTTTATGTTTATTAGCTTTCGAATTATTAATTTTTAAAGTGTGTTCTGACTTTAGTATACAACTACAAATTCGATACAGATTATAACAACTTTAATGGGAATAATAAGCATGTTTCTTACTACAACTAAATGCAAGATAATTACTTTTGACGAATAAAGATTTTACGCCTTCTAATTCTTAGAGCAAAAGTTATCTAAAGCAAAATAGCATCTCTATGATAGAGCTATCAGCAAGGCTCAAGGGCGAAATGTTGATAAATAAGTAATATAAAAAAAAAATTTAAGTCAATTCCTACTTTTTTTTCACTCTATTGAAGAAAAGTTCTTTACAAATAATGTTACATCTTACAACTGGCGCCATCTATTGGTAAATACATGCAACTTAAATTTAAAAAAAGACTAAAATTAATGAATTAAATTTAATGAAATTAATATTTGAAAAAACTGCATTAACATCCAGTGTCATCCACTACAAGTTCAAAAAAATGTATTTGAACTTGAGTGGATGAATAAAGAGTATTTTATAAACGATTGGAAGATTGAACAGGATATATATAGGGAAAGTGTGAATTAATATTAGGAATTGAAAAGAAAGGAAAAATAAATCCTTACAAACGGAACAATTCATAGCTTAATTGAACGCAAGGAACAACTATGCTTTTCGATAACACATAGTGGCAAGTAAATCGAAATGGAACATAAATAAATTAACAGAGCTATCCAATGAGCTTTGCTTAAACCATCACCAAGATCTCGCTAAGTCAGTTTAAAAGCCTAAAATTCGAAATTTCATTAACACCTCGGAGTGAAAATCACGCGAATCGTCATTAAGTAATGTGTTAATCTAATTCCGCATGTCCCATTAAGCCGAATTTGGGCGAGCGGGCAAGTCATCCGTGAGTTCGTTCGATCGAATTCTCCGCTCCCTTTCAATCGGAGCCATTAGAGGGATTAGTTGCTAATCCCTGAGCGGCTTTTGCAACTTATTTATCGCTTTCACGACCTCCGCGCCTGTAAATATTAATTGAACTCATAGGCGAAGCAGAAAAGCACCAAACGATTTTCGAATGCGAATGGCAGATGGAAAACAATGGACGAAATTTAATATTTTAGTTCTTATATTCTTTTATTAATACTTTTATTCTTAAAAAGAATTATTTTAAGAAGAATTATTCTTTATTAGAATAAAGAATTATTATTCTTTATTTTCATTTTAAAAATTTGCTTAACGTTTAAAATATTGCTTATTAAGTTTATTAATATTTATTCTTATCAATATATTAATATTGTTTATTACTAATTATTCTATTTAATATTAATTAAATAACTCGAGATTTGAATGGCAACAGAAAGGAAGAAAAGAAATAGTTTTTGGTTAATTTTTTATTACATTAATTTTTTTATTCTTATATAAGATAGGGATTAATTATTTTTATTTCTAAAATTTTATTATTGTTTAAAATAATTGTTTTTTTAAGTATGATATCAATTGTTATTCTTATTATTATAATATTATTTATTAATTGTTATTCGTATTAAAATTATTTCATTTACTTGAGTTTTGAATGGCAACAGAAAGGAACAAAATAAATCGTTTTCTTGTTTTTATTATACTCGTCAGTTGAAAGAAAAGAATAGATTGCAGATAAAATGGTAAGTTAAATTTGTTATTATTGATGAAAATTGTTATAATTATCTGTCATTTGTACAATAAATATAATAAATGTTATGTAATTAATGTTATAAATTTATGGTATGTTATGATAATAGGAATATCGTTATATTTCTAAAAGTAGCAATGATTAAATGGTTTTTATTATTATTCGAAATTACTTTTCTTCCAAATTGCAACAACAAATCTATCGGTATGTATTCCAGATTATTTTTGTTAATAGATGCTTAATTTAATTTTTTAATAAGCAAAAGTTAACATTCATAGACTAATGCTTATAAGTTATTTAATAATTATCTTATTGAATTTTTATAAAAAAAAAAATTCCGCTGTTATATAGAAAAACAGGCTTAAATATATAAAAAATTAGATACCTTTCAGAAAATAAATATTAAAAAATTCTGAAATTTAAATGTCATTAATATTAAAGGGTCTATTAGCATTTACTAGAAAATCTTTAATTTTCTTAATCTTGATAATATTTTCATTTAATTTAGATTATTATATATTTGATGTGAAATATTTATGTTTTTAAGATAAAAAAAAAAAAAATAAATAAAAAAAAAAAACCAGAAAGATAATAATGATCAATGTTTTAAAATAATAATAACCAAATAATCAGCTTAAAATAAAATAAATAAATTTTTTATTGTTTAAAATTTAATTCAAAATATTACTTTATATCAGTGAGCGTTTGGGATGTTTTTTTAATATTTTTTTTTGTGTGCGTGTGAGATACATTGCATGCAAAGAAACAATTTTTAAGTGTTATATAACTTTCAAACGGGTCTTTGTAGAAAAAGTCAATAAAATAAAATAAAACTTTTATTTGATATTTTATATTGCAATATAATTCGGTTATTAATTATAGTAGTTTTTTTTGTATGAAATGGTAGATAATTTTTTTTCAATGAAGAATAATTGAATTAATATTTTTACAAGATTAATACTTAAATTAATTTTTTTTACAAGATTAATAAGTAAAATAAATGAAACAATTAAATTAATATTTATACAGGATTTTAAGCAAAGCAGGCCAATTTTAACAGCTTAACATTACGTTGGACTACCATGAAAGAACGTGGGGCTCTGCGACGTACAGTTTTAAAAGAGCGTCTTATTTTCAAGCTAACAAGTAAACGAAAAGATTACTTGTTATTATTACTTAATTATTAAATTATTTGATATGTGAACCACTTCTTAAATGAAACATTTATTTATAATCATTAATTCCCACTTTTTTAATCATTTTAAGTGTAGACATACAGTGCGTTTCAATCGTTTACTGTAATAATATTTAAAAAAACTAAAAGCTGATGGCTTCAAAAATTTACTACACACACATTATATATATATATAGATAATTAAATATATTTATATTGACCCCTTAAACACATTCTAACAGTCGCCATCGAATCTCCGCGTTTCTGAAAGTAGTGATTACAACGCATATCACCAGTTGATAAAGCCCCATACTCCTTAGGCATTGGATCACAAGTTGGAAGATGAATTACATTCGCAATTACTTAATTCAAAATCTTGGCGATCTCTCGCGCCTATATGCATGAAAAAAATGGAATAAATTGAAATACAAAGCCACTAAAGTATGTTTACATATCAGAAGGGCCTGAATGGGGCGAGTGTCAAGCGCTCGGAGCCACAGGTTTCAGGTGCGAATCCCGCCAGTGCCATGGATATTTGTAGTGGTTCAGAATCCACTTTAAATCATGGGTCTCGGTCTCATATGACTGTAAGAGCAACACAGAACCAAATACGAGTGCTTCATCACAAGAAGATTTCTCTCCATCCATGCGGCTTGATGGCCAATTGTCTATTAGTGGTTTGTCTATTAATGGTTTTAGTGGCTATTAGTGTCTATTGGCGGTTTGAAATTCACTTTAAACTGTAAGTACCGGTCTATTTAGCCCTCGTGTGCACAATATGACAGTAGAACGACAAACCAAACCACACTTCCCTCCATCCATGAGTAGATTACTCATAGTATGCACATCCCGCACTGCAAGACATTGAGGATTAGTCATAACAGCGTATCATAATGTAATCTGAAAGTGACCACGTCTCTGGACTTTTGAAGGCAATGACAACTTGCCCCACAGCTCCTCATGGATCGCATTTCGAACGCCTTCTTTGACCTAGTTTCTTGATAGTCATTGATTAAGAAACCACATATTCACTTAGAATTGTAATCAACATTGTGTTCCTTCTCATACCAGAGAAAAAACATAGATTCACCAGTTTCTCTGGTGTTTTTCTTAGTCTGGAAAGCTCAGAATTGCTTATTGATTCTGTGACCTGATATCCTCATGCAATTCTTAGAATATTCTTTATGTTTGTATACTTAGTGCTTAGACAACCTATAAATGCCATCTTTGCTTTGATATACATGCCATGTGCAATTTTTTAACCTATATGTCATGGACTTACCAATTTTCATGGATAAAAAAACCCAGACATGTATATTATTTATATGCCCATTAGCACTCTGGACTTTGATGTAGTTTGGTTGGTTTCAGGTTCGGATCCTGGCGGGAACATGGTTGTTTGTGAGTGTTTCGGAATCCGTGTTAAACTGTAGGACCAGGTCAAATTAGCCTAAAGTATGCACAAAATGACCGTAGAGCGAAAAACCAAAACCAAACCAATCTTCATAATTAAAGGCGGATGGTGGCCACTTGGCTAGCACTCTGGCCTTTGGTACCACAGGTTTCAGGTTCGAATCCTGTCGGTGGTATGGATGTTTGTGAGTTGCTCGGAATTCACGTTAAACTGTAGGTCCCGGTCTAATTAGCCTAAAATGTGCAGGGTTGGTCCTAGACAACGCCAGATTTGCTACATATTTGCTTTTCTAATGATGAATGAACTGTATATAAAACAGTCTATGAAGGTAAATAAAGTTTTAATTTATTTTTAAATACAGATAAAATGTCATTATTTTACGCTATTAAATGGCTCTTACTCATGCGCATTTAAAAGAATTAGGTTAAACGACTTTCACATGCCCTTTATTTTATCTCAAATAAATTACGCATCAGCTGTAGAAAGCACAATGCGTCATTTAAGTACGCAGCAACTCTCAGAAGACCTTTCCGAAAATTCCATTCCCGGTTCTCTGTAGTACCCTTTCGCATAGCGCGGGCCAATCATTAACGGTATCAAAGGATATGACATCCATTGATATCATTATCCCTGGGTTCGGTTTCTCCATTGTGAGAGTATGAATAAAAAGCCGTAAAAATGGGCGGATAGTCTTTGATTAGTTCCCTCAATGAATGGGAAAGGAGTACCTAATACGCTGATACACCACAGGGGGCGCCACCGCGGTGTTTGTTGTGAACCCGCTCAAGGATTTCTCCCCCCACGGAGACATTAAAATTCCCTGACGTCAAAACGTTTCCCCCCGCCTGGCTTCACAGAATAGATTGATTTCCACGTCAAAAGTTATGGAGAAGTTTATAACTGCAAAAGGTCGATGTTTCGTCTTCATTTGTATCGGTCGAAAAGGCTCATTAAATGTATCATTAATTCGTCAGCCCTTTATTATTAAGTGGAGCACAAATTTCTAGAGGGACGCCGACCGTAATGTTAAAACTGCACACTTTTGTTATTAAAGCAGTATTATTCTTAAGTGTTACAATTTAACTTTTTAGTAAAATACTGGCTTTTTTTAAAAAAAGATAAATACTTTTTAAGACATAAAAAATGAATGAGTGAAAAAAATTATTTTATCAGTAGTATATATCCGTATATAGTATATATCTATCTATATGCAGTGTTCGTCTATATGTGCCGTATATATGCAGTATATGCTTGCCTATGTATGCAGTATATGCCTGTCTATACATGCAGTTATGTCTGTCAATATATGCAATATATATATGTCTATATATTCAGTACATATATGTTTATATATACAATCTCCTTCCATATATTCAGCATATATGCTTATATTCAGTATATATCTGTGTATGTAGACAATATATATTTCTCTTCATATGCAGTATATATATGTCAATACATGCCCTATATATATATGCATGCCAATATACACTGAAGTGACAAAAGTCATGGGATAGCAATATGCAAATTTTCAGATGGCAGTAGCATCGCGTAGAACAGGTATAAATGCGCAGTGCTTTCGCAGAGCATTCATTTCTGTTCAAGTTATTCATGTGAAGAGGTTTTGACGTGATGATGACCGCACGAAGGGAATTAACAGACTTTGAACGCGGAATGTTAGTTGGAGCTAGACGCATGGGTCATGCCATTTCGGAAATCGTTAGGGAATTCAACATTCCCAGATCCACTGTGTCAAGAGTGTGCCGAGAGTAGGAAATTTCAGGCATAACATCCCACCATGGACAGCGCAGTGGCCGACCGCCTGCACTTAACGACCGAGACCGGCGACGTCTGCAAACAGTCGCAAATTCTAACAGACAAGCAACACTGCGTCAAATAACCGCAGAAATCAATGTGGGACGTACAAGGGACTTGTCTGTTAAAACTGTGCGGAGAAATTTGGCCTTCTTGGGCTATGCCAGCAAAAGACCGACTCGAGTGCCTTTACTGACAGAACGACATAGCTTGCAGCGACTCTCGTGGGCACATGAGCATATCGGTTGGTCCCTAGATGAATGGAAAACCGTGGCCTGGTCCGATGAGTCACGATTTCAGTTGGTAAAAGCTGATTGTAAGGTTCGAGTGTGGCGCAGACCCCACGAAGCCATGGACCCAAACTGTCAGCAAGGCACTGTTCAAGCTGGTGGTGGCTCCGTAATGGTGTGGGCTGTTTTTTCATGGCATGGACTTGGTCCTCTGGTGCTACTGGACCGAACATTGACTGGAAATGCTTATGTTCAGCTACTTGGAGATCACTTGCAGCCATTCATGGACTTCATGTACCCAAACAACGATGGGATTTTTATGGATGACAATGCGCCATGTCACCGGGCCACAACTGTTCGCGATTGGTTTGAAGAACATTCTGGACAATTCCAACGAATGATCTGGCCACCTAGATCGCCCGACATGAATCCCATCGAGCATTTATGGGACATCATTGAGAGGTCTGTTCGTGCCCAAAATCCTGCACCATCAACGCTTTCACAATTATGGACGTCTATCGAGACAGCATGGCTCAATATTCCTGCAGAAGACTTCCACTGACTTGTTGAGTCCATGCCACGTCGAGTTGCTGCACTTCGCCGGGCGAAAGGAGGGCCGACACGATATTAAGAGGTATCCCATGACTTTTGTCACTTCAGTGTAAGTAGTATATATATGCATGTCAATATATGCATGTCAATATATGCATGCCAATATATGCATGTTAATATGGAAATGGATTACATGGGTTTTTTTTGTATAATATTTATACATCGTTTACATTAAACATAGTTGGTGTGTATATCATAGATTAAAAACATTTATCAGCCTAAAATAAAATGCATAAAAATACATAATTGCTTAACAATTAATTCAACAACAGACTTTAAAACAATTTTTAAAAATAACGGTATGTTAAGAATCTCGCTACAAAATAAACAGTAAATATGAATTCTAGATTTGGAATAAGAATTTTAATTTTGAATTGTACTATTTCAAATTGACAGATATATTGTACAAAAATTTTATTGAGGGAATTAAAAATTATTTTTGCCGCATCCGATCAGCTATCACGTAGAAAATTAGTAAGCTTTCACATGGATTCAAAAATAATCAAATCTTCAGTATAAATATATAATAAATCAGATGGATAAAATAACGATGTAATAGGAGAGAAAGGTAATTTCGGAATGTACTTAATTACAATAAAAATAATTTAAATTTTTAAATATTGAAATTTTAAATTACATAATAACAAAAATATTAGATAAAAAATGCCATCATAACAATTATACTTTATTTTTTTTATGAATATTTAATTGTTAAACTACAGGGCAATTATAATTAAAGTTCCACTTTCAAAATGGTGCGAAAAAGAACCCCTCTTCACAATAAGTTCAAATTTGAACTGAAGATACTTGAAGAAGGGTGAAATGGTGTGGCATCAAAAAAAAAGGTCCACCGATTTTTCCCATCCAATTTGGCTATGACCTAGACGTGGTGGATGGGATTTCCACTCACAGTGTCACAACTGCTGAATAACTTGGAAGTCGTTTTTTCCTTCAAAAAACAGACACAATTTAGCACATTGAACACTACAATTGGTTTAATGTGCAACTCATGCCAAATACGTTGTCATTTCGATTCAAAATATCACTAGTAACCGAATTCACTAGCTTTAGGCCACTTACAGCGCCCTCTATTAATACACTTTGGAACTTTTTGGAGGTGGTACTATTTCCCCTTCTTCAAGTATCTCCAGTTCAAATTTAAACTCATTGTGACTAGTGTTTCTTTTTTTTACAGCATGTTGAAAGTGATACTTTAATTATAATCACCCTGCATTTCCAACATGTATGACTGGCTAGAACCCTTAAAAAATAATCGATTCGTTCGTTTTCGTCGTTAAACGAATATTTATTATTCCACCAAATATAATTTTCACTTTTAACATATGAAAACTAAATAAAGTAAATTCAGACTTAAATAAATGCAAGAATCTTTTTTTTTTTTTATTATTTTTTTAAATTTTTATTATTATTATTATTATTATTATTTAATAAATTCCAAAAATAAACTTCAGATATCTGAGTCCACTAGAATTGTAAACTCTTATTTAATATTTTTTTCCCTATCAAATCAGATTTTTCCCTACGCATAGGGAAAAAAATATAAAATGTCTCTGATCAACTAGCAAGTCATCTATTTGCATTCCAACCTTTCAGTGTTACTTGTCGTCAGTAGGTGTTAATATCCCGTGTACCGATTTTTATTTACTTATTTTTTTGTTCGCATTTATTTATTTATTTTTTTATTTTCCCCTTTTTTGCATTTATTTCTTTCACAGCGTCAGTTGGGGCAATTTCATATTCTGATCAATGAGCTGAACGGTTGGGGTACAAGTCATTTGAATACATTAGTAAAAGAAAAAAAAATCCTTTTTTTTATATTTTTATTCCCTAAAGAAAATGAGGAAAGTTACTCCTCATATTTGGGGGAGAAAGGGGTTTGTTCTTTTTTGACAAAGAGATGGTTTTTCTGCTGATCAATAGAGATTTCTCTCTCTCTCTCTCTCTCTCACTCACTGAATTTCATTTGAGGAAGGTAAAAAAAGAAAAAGGGGTGGGGTGGGGGGAGAAAAAGTGTAATTTTGATTTCGGGAGTGTTTGTTTTAGCTTCTCTTTTAAAAGTATCAAAAACTTCTGAAGTTGGGAACTTCTACGATTGGATTTCATTCTGGTTTTTGCAGGTTATTCCTAGCCAAGTCATAAATATTGATGCTATTTGCTCTGCTTCAATTTTTTTAGAATTTTATTGAATGGAATATTTAAATGTGATTTCGAAATTTCGCATTCTATTAATTCTTGAATTGAATTTATCAGACCAAAAAAAGAAAAAAAAATATTTTAAGTAGCTTAACTTTTTGTTATGGAAAAACTTTTCCTTTAATAGTATGTATTTCAGTTCTTAAATCTACAATAAAGATAAGTGAATTATAAATTATTATAATAAAGATAATTGAATTATATTATTCGTTCCACAAATTTAGAACATTATTAAGGAAGGGACTGTTATTATAATTTGATTTTATATTAGACAAATTAAAACGCATTATTGTAAATTTCTAAATTAAAATATGATGAATTCATATCATTTAGATTTATTAAAATAACAAAATAAGTATAAATTTGCGAGAATATTAAGGGTTGTAAAAAACATTACACAGTTCGCTATACTATAGCACTTAATATTGAGGTGTTTGTATTTCATAGTTAATATATTTTTTTAAATATCAGTTAAATAAATAAATATTATATAGTAGTACTTTTCTGGAAAAAAATTTCTAATTTGTGATTTATGTTCCTCAAACTGTGACAATAATTGATTAACAATAATAGGTAATTTTTTTTTTATTACCCTTACAAAATGGGTATTGTTTTGGAGGAAAAAAATACAAATGCTAATAATACAATGTTTATGGTATACTAAATATGCTACATATATGCCCTAGAGAAGATATGTAGCATATTTAGTGCTGTTCAGGGTGTGTTATGGAGTCTGCTACCTTGCACACTTATTGGGTCACTGCTATTAGGAACGATTTCCACAACACATCTGAGTGTTCACGCCCTCTTTTTCCTCTCTCGCGAAGTAGGGGCAGACATCTGGTTTACAGATTTATAATGCCTATCCCCATAAGAAATATGGGAAACCCATTTGTTCTGGCCTTTAAAATCTGAAGCAAAAAAAATTAATAAATATTTTTTTTCACTATGTTTATGGCTCGATTATACTAGTTTAACATTTTTTTTTGTTCTAATGGAGCTGGCAAACACTTAGATAGTTGTCTTTGATGCCTTAAGGCAAGTGCTGCATCGACGTTACTCACTTAGCACTACTCAGGAGATGCGTGTAGCTTAAAGATAAGCTACGGACCCGGAGTAACAATACCCCCAAACGTTCTACGATCCTGTTAGACCGGGACCTACAGTTTAAAGTAAATTCCGAACCATTACAAACATCCATGGCACCGCTGGGACTCGAACCCGAAACCGTTGGCACCGAGCGCCAGAGCGCTAGCCACTCGGCTATTCAGGCCTACATATATGGGCCTAGTAAATTTCATTAATTCTTTACATTTTTATGAATTATTGTAAGTTATTGACGATATTTCATTCTTTATGATTAATACTAATAATACAATATTTATGACATACTACATGTGCTATGTATATACCCTAGAGCATATATGCAGCATATTTAGTGCTAATAAGGGTGTGTTGTCGAGTCTGCTATCTTGCACACATATTGAGTCGCCTCTATTCAGAACGAATCCCCTAAAAGGTTTGACACATCCTCTTTTCACACTCTCTCGATGTAGGGGGAAATCATCTGGCCTACAGATTTATAATGCCTATCCGCACAAGAGATATGAGGCTTTTGTTTCTTCATTATCTCTAGAATTTCAAACTGAAATTAAAAAACCCATTTGCTCTGCCTTTAAAATCTGAAGCAATAATATATAAAAAGGGAATTAATAATTTTTTTTTCACTATGTTTATGGCTCGATTATACTAGTTTAATATTTTTTTTTGCTCTAATGCAGCTGGCAAACACTTAGACAGCTGTCTTGGATGCCTTGAGGAAAGCGCTGCACAGACGTTATTCACTTAGCAGAGGGGGCTTGTAGCTTGAAGATAAGCTATGGACACGGAGTAACACAACCCCCGCAACGTTCTAGTTAGACTGGAACCTACGGGTTAAAGTGGATTCCGAACCACTACAAACATCCATGGCACCGCCGGGACTCGAACCCGAAACCTGTGCTACGAGTGCCAGAGCGCTATCCACTCGGGTATATATGTATAAATGTCATAAGTCTCTTTTAGTATTATCTTCAAAAATAAAATAAATAAGCATAACTGATCTATCTTCAAAACAAAATATTATTATCAACAAGATTGAATTTATTTATTAATTTTTTTTTCTACTTTATTAGTTTCATTTGTGTCCGACAGCTTATCAGTCATGGTCCTTACGACACTCGAAGCGCGGGATTCAGGAAAAAATCCGTATTTTATGAGATATTAAGCATAAAAAATGCCCCGGGCAACTCTCCTGGGGGGAAGACGAGAGGGCGTATAAATATTTATTAGTGACTCCCCCCAAAAAATAATGATGATGAGGACAGAGTCTTGTTTTCCACCATTAATCATTGAAAATTCCAGTTCTCCTTTCGCTGCTTATTACGTCCCGAAAACAAATTGATCTGAAGTCGAGCGAAATAATCCTTTAACACGAACAGGCAATTCGCAAAGACGGACGACTCAATTCGGAGGTCTCTCTGTTATTCTTTCATGAAAATGAAATAAACCCCTTTCCGAAAGGTTTTGATCTGCAGCCCTTAATAAATCTGTATTAACCCGTTGTCACAGCCAAAGCGAACCGGAGTCTCCAACTTAATCCCAGCCCATGCATTATAGAAAACAAAAAAATATTTCCAGTGCAGATGGAACAGCCTTTTTGCGCAGTACCTGCCTGTTCGCTACCTTGGTATCTCATCTGCCTCCATGTTAAATATTTAAGCTTTTTCCCGGACCGAAAGCGTGGCCGGGTATCAATCATTAAGAAAGTCGGCCGCGGAAAATATAATCCATTCAATACATATTCATCCTTTCGGCTCATCAGCTAGCTCTGCTGGGAATCATTCATCGTCTCCCGTAATGTTCCCCGACAACAACTCAACCCTACTCGACCTCAGACAGCGCCGACATGCGGCCGTAATTTAAAGTCTTTTTCTTTCCCTCCCTCCTCTCTCTATCTTTCCTTTTTGCCTTTTTCGGAATGCCACCAGTTAAAAAAGAAATGATCCACCCAAAAGGAAAACAAGGAAAGGAATGAAAGAAAGTACAAAAAAAAAAAGGTAAATAAATAAAATAAAAAAAAAGAAAGGCAAAACCTTGGCTTCGTTAATCATAAACTGGAAAGGATTCATTACAGTTTCGAATGCCAACAAACACTGCTAGAAAATGAAAATGAAGATACTGCCATTTTTTTTTTTCTTCTTTTTTTCCTTTTTCTTCTTCTGTTCTTTATCTTTTTTAGCAGTTCTCTCTACCCCCTTCGGGTACTAAGGATTACGGGAAAGGCCTCGATTGCAGACGATTTTTTATTTTTATTATTATTTTCTTTTTCATCTTTCGCTTTTGCATATTTATTTATTATTTTTTTTTAAAAGAAAAATATTATATATATATATATATTTTTTTTTTCAGTTTGTTTTTCTTTCAACTTTTTTATTTTTTTTTATACTTTTTTGCCTCATGCCAACAGGCGGGGGTTGAAAATAAGGAAAAAAGAAAAAAAAGTTTTCGTCAGTGTGTATATATATTTTCGGATTATCCCGACTTTCTATCAAAAATATGAAACAAACTCCTATTTCTTTTCCTTTTTTTTCCGGGGAACTGAAAAATGAGAATACCGAAATAATTATTTCCCAAGAACACAGCAAAAGGCTTCTTCTTTCCTCCATACGTGGAACCTTTTTCTACTTTTTCTTTATTTTCGAAGGCATCTGCTTTGGCTGATAATACGAATCCCTCTGCTGCTACTTTTCCCGGATTACATCCAGGAAATGTTCCGGAGAATCATTAAAATATGAATTAAAAAACATCCCGTCCTTTCATAAAAGTTGGTTCTCTGGCTTTACAGACGGAAGTAATTGAAATATTTCTTGTTTGGGGAAAAATATGACATAATACTATATTAATTCACATGCAAGGGTACAAGACTTTCAATTATTGTTACTTATGTTGGAGATTTGCTGAGCAACCCAAAGTTTATTTACGGAAGAAAAATTATAATATTAAGGCAATTAATTGTGAGTTATTTAACTTTCATATCTCTTTACATAATAATGCATGTATGTTTGTTTGCGTGTCTTTTATCCTGCAATATTTTTAATCTGTATCACTTAGTACTCCTTAATTACAATTGTTTCCACCAATTTTTTCTATTCAAATTTATTAATTTTATCTGGTGCGTAGCACAAAAATTACCAAAAAATTATAATTAACACTCCCTTTAAATAAATAAAAACTGCAGTTTTAACATAATATAACAAGGGGCTTGATTGGCCAAGTGGGTAGCTCTCTGGCGCTCAATACCACATGCTTCGGGCTCGAGTCCCGGCAATGCCATGAATGTTTGTAGTGGTTCGGAATCCACTTTAAACTGTAAGTCCCGATCTAATAGGATCGTAGAGCGTAGCGGGGGTAGTGTTACTTCGCGTCCGTAGCTTATCTTCAAGCTACACGCACCTCCTGGGTAGTGCTAAGTGAGTAACGACGGTGCAGGCTTGCCTTAAGGCATGAAAGACAACTGTTTAAGTGTTTGTCAGCTGCACTGAACCAAAAAAAAAAAAAACATAATATAACAATACAGTAAATAATTATAGTAAGGCAATATATATCGTTATAGCACTTGATAAATGTAAAATAGAGATATCAATTTTTTTGTAATAATTTATGTTTTTGAACAGTATCATTTTATGACATATTTGATTACAGAGTCTGTGCTTAATTACTTGATAAAAAATATCTGTGTACCATTTTTATGCATTTGTTTTTAAATTCAAATAATAAATGAAATAGAATATGTGGTAAAAACACATTAATCAAAGCACGAATTAAATTTCTACAAAATTGAAATATGAAAGAATAATAAAGGTCTCAAATGAATGACGAAGGTATTTATAAATATCTCACTTCTGAGAATGATGAAATGAAGAGTAGAAAGGGTTTTTTTTTTCTGTTTTTCAATTCCTACTATTAGCTCACACTCTCCCTATATATATTTTGTTCACATTTTCAATCGCTCATGAAATACTTTTTATTTATCCACTCCAGTTCAAAGACATTTTTTTTAACTTGTAGTGGAGGACACTGGATGTTGATACAGTTTTTTCAAATATTAATTCATTCATTAAATTTAATTAATTCATTTTAGTTCCTTTTTAGATTTCAGTTGCATATATCTACCAATAGATGGCGCCAGATGTAAGAGGAAAATTTCAACTTTACTTGTAAAGGACTTTTCTGCAATAGAGTGAAAGAAAACATAGGAATTGACTTAATTTTTTTTTTTTTTTTTTTTTTTACATTACTTACTTATATTAGGAAATATAAAAATCCTTGAAAAATATTTCATTACGAATGCATGTTAAATAGAATTATAGAAATAAATTAATGAAATGAGAAATTATTTTTTTGCAGAACTGAAATAGGAAAGTCTAAGTGAGAACTTAAAAATGAATGACGAAGAATTTATTTATAAATTTTTAATTTCCATGGCTGATAAAGCAAATGCTAAATTTAGTAACTGAAAAGTAGTTACTGAAGTAGATGTAGATGTGGTTTTTCGTTCTATTTTTTTTTTATTAGGGAATACAAAAATTTAAAAATTATTGATTATTTTAATTGATTAAAAATTAAATTGATTATTTTAATTTTTAGTTTAATTTTAATTTTGAAAATGAAAAAAAAAAATTTTGAATTAAACAAAATATTTTCAAAAAAAAAATTAATTTTTGAATTTTTTATTTTTATTTTTTATTTCGTTAAAAAGTTATATATCTATGATATATCTATACGATACGTTACATATATGATACGTTATATATATGATATCTAATACCTAAATGATACCTAATTATAAATGGGTAATTAATGTTATCTAGATCGAGTTAACATCTATATAACAGGTTCTATGTTTTACTTTAAGAGACCTCAGTAACGCAGTGGCCATCTCTAGATACGCACAGCTGATTGTTGATAGCAGAGCAAACCAGACTCTTAATTGAAGTTGTTAACGCCCTTGGCTCAACTTACACCTGGGACACGGGTTTTTTTTTTTTTTTTTTTTGCTAAAATGAAATTGACCTAACACAAACATAACGGACGCAACACCCATTACGATGTGGACCCATAAGTGGAGATCGATTTGCAAAAGCTGAGTGAAAGAGTGGAGAAACATATATCGCACTCGTAAAATAGATAATTTTTATTGATTTCATTTTTTATTTCGTTTATATTTATATATATTTCACTTTTAGTGAAATTTTACAATGTTCGTTTAGTATCATTATTATTATATTATCTACGTTTACATGTAAGAATAATAATAAACACAAAAATAATAACTCATTAATTTTTCAATTTTTCACTCCAAAACTGTCTATAGTGAGTCCAAACCTAATACGGGGATATACAATTTTATAGGCGGTTCGCGGAGTTAGGATGCATTTCCAAAGGGGCCCGCAAGATCATTTGGGTTGGCCACCCTTTGGAATATAGTCACGATGCTTGGCGTGACTAGCGCCAAATCCATATTCTATCATGTATTTAGTATGACGTCTTGCTTGGAAAGTGATGTTTTTTTTTATTAATTTCAATCAGTTTAATACCGTCTGACGTATTTATGCGTATACGCATATCTCTAATGAAACAGAGACACCATTTTCTATTGACAATTTTACGGTTGGCGATGAAACAATCAAAGTCGCCAACCAAGTTTACCAGAATGTAACATGAATTATTATAAGGATTCCAAGAATTATTTTATGGAGTAACATTGGATAAATTAATGGTGACATAGTGAAATAAAGTAATAATAACTTTTAAATAGTTGTTATTATTTTACAATAAATTAAAATATTCAAAATAGTTTTACTCTATAAACTAGCTTTGGTTCATCAATACATTTTCATTGACAGATTGGCACAAGAGTGTCAAGGATTTGAACTTTTTTTTGTGATCCAAACAAAACATCCTAATTCTTTACATTATGATTGGCGATGAATTGGTTTCATTTTTATATATGATGTAAATTGGCGCCTCACGATAATGCAATACTAACATTTCTCAAGTCTTTCAGAAAATATTTAGTCTTTCATAAAAATAATATATAAATTCTTTTTGTTTGTCCGCTATACAAATACACCTGTTTTAAATCTAGAGCTTTCAAATTCGGCATCTAGTATATAGGCTGTGACCTACGTAAGACCATAGTCTATTTTAAAATCAAGATTCCTATTGATTTCCACTCCTCATTTCCTTTAATTTAATAAAAGGGTTCGGATATTTGTTTATACTACTGTGCCCAAAAAGAAAAATCAATTTTCAATTTAAATTTCCCGCACATATGGAATTAAAATTTTCCTTTTTTAGGTTGTTGGAGCTGTCCTTGACATCTGCGTGAAATTTGACGTCAAAATATTCATTAGTGTTTCAGTTACGCTTGGCTTCGTGAGATGTTAAAACGGATTCCGACGATTTTTGAAATGTCTCTTCAATCGACTCAAAATGGTGACCCCAGAGTGGCCTTTTGTGTTTAGGGAATAGCCAGAAGTAGCACGATGCTAAATCAGGTGAATATGGTGGTTGTGGAACGATATGGGTTTCATTTTTGGCGAAAAAGTCACGAAGAATCAATGCAGTGTGAGCTAGCGCATTCGGTGATTTCGGTATCAATCGAGACTTGACGCGTTTGAGGCCCAAAATGAAATGAACTGTTCCTTTTGAAATTCCAACATCATCAGCACGGTCTCTAATTGTAAATCGACCGTTTGCAAGCACCCCATCTTTAACTTTTTGGACGTGAGCTTCGTCGGTTAAGGTTGGTGGTAGAGTAGAAAGCTCTTCGTCTTCAACGCGTTCTCTGTTTCTTTGAACTGTTTATACCACTACTAAACATTCCTTTCCGATATAGGGATGCTCACCGAATGCCTTCTGCAACATTCTATACGTTTCCGCAAAAAAAATTGAATGCAAGTTCTTTGCTCAATGAATTCAGACATTTCAAAAATCTCCGGAATCCGTTTGAGCGTCTCACAAAGCCAAGCTTAACTCAAGCACTAATGAATATTTTAACGTGGATTTTCACACAGATGTCAAGTACAGTGCCAACAACCTAAAAAAGAAAAAAAAAATTGAAATATCACATGTCCGGGAAATTTAAATTGAAAATAGGTCTTAATTTTTGGACACAGTAGTATAAGCCATTTCAATACATTTTAACACTTTGAGTACAATATTTCTAAGGTTTACTAGCTTTCTGCTGGGCTCTCACAAAAACCCATATCTTATGTTCAAAATTAATATGTTTGTTTTTCCTTTATACAAATTCACACTTTTGAAACTGGAGGCTTCATATTTGCCGCGTATATAGACTATACGACTTGTACAATAGACTTATACGACTTGTACAATAGACTTATACGACTTGTACAATAGACTTATACGACTTGTACAATAGACTATACGATGTCGACTTGCACGACCCTATGCAAGTCGACAGGCTACTTAAAAACTTGGAGAACCTGTTTCCTGTTTCTTAAATGTTTTTAAATTAAATAAAAACATTTTTTTGCCACCAGATGGCGCCAGGTAAATTATTGTAAAAAAAAAATAATAATTAAAAATAATAAAAATAATAAAAAAAAAAAAAAAAAAAAAAAAGACTTTAGTTCGAAATTTGGCAGTATTATTATTAGTATCTATTATTATTATTTTATTCTATTTTCCAAACTAACAATTTTATTAAAAATAAATGTGAATAAAAAATTACTGGAATTATTGTTTCGTTTAAGGAGAATCATTTAAAGTTCCAAACATTTAATTCTGTACTCATATTTTTTTTTTCTGTATAAAATTTACCAAATTTAACACTGTTTTTTCAAGTTCAAATTTTCAAGCGTTCATAAAATATTTTTTATTCATACACTAAAAATTGAAATGCCTTGAAATGAACTTGTAGTGGATGACACTGGATGTTAATACAGTTTTTTCAAATATTCATTCATTCATTACATTTAATTCATTCATTTTAGTTTTTTTTAGATTTAAGTTGCATATATCTACACATAGATGGCGCCAGATGCAAGAGGAAAATTTCATCTTGAAATGAAAACCTTTATTTTTCATTCATTCAATTCCTTCTATTAGCTCACACTCTCCCTGTATATATATCTTGCTCAAATTTGTTGTTCATTAAAAACAAGTAATATAAAAAAAAAGAAATTAAGTTAATTCCTACTTGTTTTTCACTATAATACAGACAGACCTTTATAAATAATTTTCATTTTATTTAAGTTTATCTGGCATGAATTAATTAAATTTAATTGATGAATTAATATTTGAAAAGACTGTATCAACATCCAGTGTCATCCACTACAAGTTAAAAAAAAAAATGTATTTGAAATTGAGCGGATGAATAAAAAATATTTCATGAACGATTGAAAATGTGAATAAGATATATATATAGGGAGAGTATCAGCTAATAGAAGGAAATATCCTCACGATTTTCTTTTACATTTAACACTGAACACTTAAGGCTCCTTCCCACCGAGGCGACGACGCGACATGCGGCAGGCGAGAAAATTTTTTCGACCCCTTCACAGCGAAACGTCAGAAATAGCATTGCGCCCAGTGAAGTTCCGCTTCCAGTTGAAAGTGGGTCGACTCGAAGCGGTGCATTTCAAACCGGTTTCAGGCGAGCGCGGTGAGGCTAGTGATAGCTCAACGCTTCTCGCTTAAGCGCCTCACGCCTTAGTGAGAACGAACCTTAAACCCCTGTGCACGCTAGCTGCGCTCGTTATCATTAGACCAGAAATCTGGATTTCTAAACAAATTAAAGAGGTATTTCTCAAAAAGAAGTAAAAATAAATGTATTAGATTAAAAGTTATAATAATTTCTTCTAAATAAAACCCTTAATATGAATTCAATAATAATACCAAATCATTGTATGGTTGTTGATTTAAAAAAAAAAAAAAACATTTATTTATTTCTTTAATTATTTAATTTTGGTGTATATCGATAGGCTTGTATCCTACTTACGATAAAACTACCTAGAAAGTAGTAAATGCCTTCCAGGAGAAGTTTTAGGTGTAAATGCTTATGGGAGAAAGCCTATAAAATTCCCACCAAACAGCTTGACCATTTATGCCACACTATCATAAACGTTGCTTAAATCGCCATCGGTTAAACCTCTTCCACCACACCACATCACATCACATCACTGTGCCTAGACCTGAGTTGCACCTTTACAGTTCGTCCCTACACAATGTGACGCTCTATGGTCATATGAGACCGGGACCTACGGCTTAAAGTAGATAAAGTAGATTCCTACAAACATCCATGGCACCACCAGGACTCGAACCCGATACCTGTGGTACCGAGAGCCAGAGCGCTAACCACTCGGCCATCAGGCCCTACCTCGTTTTATAATACCAGGCCTTCAACGGACGCCTCCAAATGGATTTGAACCTAAGATTTACTGCATGCTTCTACTAATCATCTGGCCTTTGGTACCACATGCTTCAGGCCCCAATCCTGGTGATGGTATGGATGTTTGTGAGGGGTTCGGAATCCACTTTAAACTGTAGGTAGGATTTTGAAAGATTTCTTGTCATTATTTCGTTAATTTTTCTGATAACTTTGCTTATTGGAGCCATGAACATTCTGTATTGTAGCTGCATTTTCTTTTCTTTTTACCATGGTTTACTATTGATTAAACGACTTAATTCTAGAATGGGCCTGAATGGTCGAGTGGCTAGCGCTCGGTACCACAGGTTTCGGATTCGAATCCCGGCGGTGTCATGGATGCTTGTAGGGGTTCGGAATCCACTTTAAACTGTAGGTCCCGGTCTAATAGGATCGTAGAGCGTTGCTGGTGCATTGTTACTTCGCGTCCGTGGCTTATCTTCAAATGACACGCGCCTCCTAGGTAATGCAAAGTGAGTAACGTCCGTGCAGCGCTTGCCTTAAGGTATCCAAAGCTGTCTAAGTGTTTGCCAGCTGCATTAGAAAGAAGAAAAAAAACTTAATCTAGAGTTGCTGTTCATCTAGTAATATTTAAGACATAACACAAATTAATATTTCCTTTTTTTTTTTCTTATGGCTTGCCATGAATTTTATTTGCTGAATCTGTTGATGTTCTAATGCAGCTAGCAATATAGATCTTTATGCTATAAGCAACGGCTGCACTGCTGTTACTCATTTAGCACCACCCAGGGGGCACGTGTACCATGAAAATATGCTACGGACGCGAGTAACACTACTCCCGCAACGCTCTACGATCCTATTAGGACCGGGACCTACGGTTTAAAGTGGATTCCGAACCACTACACACATCCATGGCACCGCCGGGATTCGAATGCAATACCTGTGGTACCGAGTGCCAGAGTGCTAGGCACTCTGTCATCAGGCCCCTATTTATTGAATCTAATTGACTTATTATATTGCAGTAGGTAAATGATAATTTTAAGACATTATTATTTTTAGGGAGACAAATATTTTTCAGATATTACTATTTAAAACTAAAAGATAAACAAATAAAGTTGATGAATTTTTCTAGGCTTAGTTTAAATACCTTTAAAAAATGAAACGTTTGAAAGTAAAAATTCAAAATAAAGATTTAAATTTAAAACCAACTTAAATTTTAATCAAAGTAATTTTTTTATTTATTTATTTTTATTTTATTTTATTTTTGTATTTATTCATTTGTCCTGCCTTTTCCCTCTCTGTCTCTAATCTATATAAATAAAATGCGATGTTAGTATAGTGTTCCTTATAGACTGAAAACTACTGAATATATATCGCTGAAAATTTCACAGTTTGTTTTCATTAGTGACTGGAGTGCTTAGAGAATGGTTTGAACAACATCCGATAGATAGCGCTGTTGTTTGTGAAGTGAAGACTGAAATTTTTCACATTTCGATTGCTGCTCAAAAAAAAAAAAAAAAGAAAATGTTACGAAACATGGAATAAAATAAGGAACATGGAATAAAATAAGGTAATGAACAACAGACTACAAAATTAAGTGATACTTACATATTAATGATACCTTGGCGACAGACTTGGCGGTTTTTAAGTGTCGCCAATGTTTTTTATTTGGAATAAAATTATTTTGAAAGCGTTTTGATTTTAAATGAAGTGTTTCATATATATTTTATTATTTGGAACAAAAATTTTAAGTGTAGATTGGCGCCAAATCTGTAGCTGCGGTTGGCGCGTGTGCTCTTTATTGGCGCAACTGTCGCCAAGGTACCGTTAATACGTAAGTACCAATTAAATTTTCATGTGCAACCATATAATTTAACAAAGTAGAAAAAAAGGAAAAAATATCAAAAACAAGACAGCAATAAAACAGAAAAAAAATAATAATAATTATCACATACAATTCAATTAAAGTTATCTTAATTGAATTGTATGTGAATTAAATTGAATGTGAATTTAATTGAATTGTATTCAATTAAAGTTATTTTAATTGAATAAATTAAATAGAACTTAAATTGTATTTATTCAATTCAAATATTTACTCAAATTCATCAAATAGCGAAGCATACACGGATCTCATAGCTTTTCATATTTGCTACTCATTTATTTCTATTCAGTTAACTTCGTACTTGTGGCGCCATCTCTACGAAGATTAAGAACTTAGAAATTGCTAAATTTATTATTTAAGATAAAAGTATAGAGAAGAAAAAGTTTTAATGCATGTATAATCACTTAACTTTTATTTTAATCATATGCATAAAAAATTCCACCTAAGACATTTTCAATTTATTAAAACTTGTAATTTCTAAGTTAAAATAAAGAAAAAAATAAAAAGAACTACCCACTTATTTTTAATACGCTTTTATTAGTTTCACCTGTACGTTTGTTTGTTTGTATGCAACTGACACTTTGGGCTCGATTTTGCCCTACTTTAAGCGATCCGATTTCATTTAAACGTTGTAGACTTCTCAAGGACCGACGACACTGAAATATTTTGATAAGTTTATTATCTCACCATGATTAGGATCGCCAGGATGAGTGATTTTATTTTAACTTATGAAGAGTAATTTAACCCACGTAGAATGAAAGTACCTAAGACATTCGAACCTACGTGGGGCAGTGGCACAACGCGCCTGACTACGGATCAGGAGATTCCGAATCCTGGCTGGCTCGACCTATTCGCATTTAGCCTTTGTTTTACTCACAATTAAACTATTGTAAGAACTATAGTTCCAGTCCTCCGTACCGAGACTTCATTTAAATATTATAGTTTAAAAGCACTAAAAAACACGCTTTTATAGTGAATCAAACTAAAAAGTAAAAAATAAATTATAGTTTAAAAAAAGTAAAAAACACGCTTTTAGAGTGAATCAAACTGAAAAGTAAAAAAATAAGTGTTAACATAAGAATAAAATGACTGACGAGAAAATGAATGTCACTGTTCTAAACGCGTGGGGTGCTTTGTATGACATTTTTAAACTAACTCTACATTTCGGAATGAAACTAGTGAAAAATTATAACGATTGATATCGAGCACCCCACGCGTCTAGAACAGTGACATTCATTTTCTCGTCAGTCATTTTATTTAGATTATGTTAACAATTATTTTTTACTTTTTAGTTTGATTCACTCTAAAAGCGTGTTTTTTAGTTTCTTTAAACTATAATTGATTTATATTAAGGCTTTATACAAGACCATATTAAAATATTCAATGACATTCATAGGTTCATATTATTGCATAATAAAGCAAATGAATGACTTCGAAAAAATTTTCAAAAAAAATCTCTCCATTCAATATAAAATACGACATCTCAACAAATTAAAGAAATTAAATCCTTTCATTAAAATAATCACTATTCATTTCAATCAAGGATTCATAATTTTCTATTTAATTGTGATTTATTTATCATTAATTCTATATTTTGTTATTTAACTTTTTTTTTTTTTTTTAAATTCTATTAAATTGCATATCACAGTTACACTAAAACCGACTTAAAAAGATTTTTTAAATACTACAATTTTATCCAAGATTTGTAAAACATAATATTATGACGAAATCGTTGAATATATAAATTAAATTCAAATTTGTAAAACGTAAGATATTAATATAAATATCGTAAGATATTAATTAAATATTTTTTAAGATATAAATAAAGAAATATGAAATTAACTTTCATCAACACAAATATCTCTCGTGTCGCCATCTATGAGTCAAATCCTTTATTAGTTTTCAATCATTTTGTCAAACATTTTTGTTTAATTTGTTTTAAATATTTACAAGGAATGGCATATTTATACAAACAAACAAACAAAAAAATTTTTTTGAATTTTTCATTTTTTTTTTTTTTTTTTTTTTTTTTTTTTAAATAGAAATCCATTTTTACGGAAATTATACGCGTTTTACAAATTTTCCTACCGAAAAGATGTTTTTCATAATATTTTTACCATGATTATATAAATATTTGTGATTTTAAGTTATAATAAAATAAAAATTTAAAAAAGATTTTCAGTAAAAATATAGATTAATTTATTTATTCACACGTATCTTTTGAATGCAGACATTCAGTGTTAGTGAAGACAATTATTAGCCGGATCATATATATATATATATATATAACTGCTAGCTAACTGCTAGATTTTTCATATTCATCATGGAATATGAAAAAAGATTTAATTAAAACCAATATGAATCCTAATTGTAGAACACCTAATTAAATGAAATATAATAGCAATAGATGCAAAGAGATTAAGCCACCAGAAATATTAATGCTGAGAAGATACGAAAAAACAGTAACATCATTAAATATTCCTAATTTTTTTTAACTCTTTAAAATAACAGGCGTTATCTAATAATATAAAAAAAGCTTTTATCTAATTAAAATAATTTAAAAAACAAAAACTTTCTTGATATTTGACTACCTTCCAGACAAAAAGATTTTAATTTCGAAGGAAAACTATAGACTTCCGGGACGTTAAGCATTCTGTAACTTTTTTTGTGGATGTCTTTATTTAACTTACAGGAAATTGTAATGGTTAATGTTGATGTCTAAAGACTACTCATATATATACCTACATATACGAGGGTCACTCTGAAATGTTTGAGATATGGCTAAATGGTACAAGTTTAACTTACCAAATTTTAAGAGTGTTTAAAGTTGTCACCTCCAACATCAATGCACATTTGCAGATGATATTTCCAAAGATTAAATGCTTCACACCATCCATTATTTGGAATTGATGAAAAATATGCTTTTATAGCCTCATCACTCTCATCTTCGGAATGAAAACGGCGACCACATAAATTTTTCTTGGGATTAAAAAAAAGCCAAAACTCACACATAGCTAGATCAGGGGAATAGGGTGGATGTTCTATCCCTTTGATGTGTTTTTGTTTAAGAAATTCGACTGTCGATCTTGCCGTATGAGACGATGCATTATCATGGGGAAGCATGAGTCCCTTTACATTTACTTCTTGAAGAATTTCTGGAAGACACTTAGTAGTGTACCAGTTAGCTGTGACTGTCTTCTATCCCTCCAGCTTGATGGCTTTGACCAGTCCCGTACTTCTGAAGAAAACGGCATGCATTGCTTTTTTCATTGCTCTTTGTCTTCTCCTCATTGTTGGTTTGGGGTCATCTTCAAAGATCCATACTATACTTTCTTTTCGTATTGGAATGTCAAAAAACGGTATGTAAGTTTCATCACCAGTTAGGGTTTTAGAAATAAGGCGGTGACCAGCATTGTTAAATAATTTTATGGTTTATTTGCAGATTCTGAAAAGCTCCGTTTTTTGGTGTTCTGTTAAATTATGGGGGACCCTACGACAAACTAATTTTTTCATATGCAGTTCTTCATAAATAATTCTACGTATAGCTGCGGATCCAATGTTAAGTTTCTTCTGTATCATTTGGTAAGTGCAGCGATTATCATCGACTAACATTGGCCGACACATTTTTAGGAACTACAGCTGAGGAAGGTCTTCCTGTGTGTTCTTGATCCAACAGAGAACTTTGACCTCTACGAAATTCTGTAAACCATCTAAATACAGTAACACGAGATGGAGCTTCGTCTACATATGCTAGTTGTAGACGTTGAAGGCATTCTTCTTGATTTAACCCCACTTTAAAATCATAGAAAATCATAGCGCAATAATGCTCCAGCGTCAATTCCATTTTCCTTTGTTCCAAAATCTATTCTACGACAGCTAAATTGCAATTGTTGCCACAAATTACCGCCTGCGGTCATAAAAGAGTTCAAATTTACAAATTTAACGAATAATTTTTTGCCTGCATTTGTCGTCTGCCACTGTCTCAAAAATTTCAGAGTTAACCTCGTATTTATATATATGTATATGAAAGCTGTCTCAAAATCACCACCCCAATTTGTTCTATGGCTTAAATAGTAATATCCATAAAATTTTTGGATTTTAAAAATAAGTCTTAGGTGTCGTGGCCAAACTTTTAAAGTTTTGAAAACTCAAAAAATTTTCAGAAATTTGATTAAACTTCATATTTAATCTGATAGGCACATAAGTAGTAGTTGATAAAAACTACATATGCGTACATTCCCCCCCGCCCCCATTAAATGTTCAAATTGCAATCAGATTTCGTATTGTGACAGAAGTGTTATGCGTAGACACTCGCGTCGCATTTCCAGTCTGAGCTTGATACAAACAGATGAATTTGAAGCCAATTACTGTAATCAATGTAGTCCATTCGTCTAGTTTTTTTTTACCCTGTTTGATTCTTAAAGACAGATCAATCAAGAGAAATTTAAGTATCACAGTAATGAAATGATATTATCAAAGTTTTAATATTTTAGTTTGAAATATTTTTATCATGGACGTCATATAGTAAATTACCAGAAATTTCAGGTTCGATTCCTGGCGGTGCCATGGACGTTTGTAGTGATTCGGAATACACCTTCAACCATTGGTACAGGTGTTATTCACTCTCGTGTAAAAATGTCCATAGAGCGATAAAGAAGAGGGTTGGGAGTAGGGCTAACATCCTTACCCAGTGAAAAAATCTCATGTTAAGAAATACCAGTCAAAACTGGACAGTACGAATTCAGATGACTTGCATATTAGCTTCAAGACTGAGACAGACTTAGTCGAGAACCAGCTGTCTCGTTTAAGAAAATATTATATATATGTAATATTATATAATATATAGTATATATATAATATAATCAAAATGCTTCGCATTGTTCATGTATATATATTCAAATTCTAAATTTTTTAAGTCTTTGAAGGCTTTTGGACTCGCTACGATATAACTTTTGATTGTTTGAAGTTCTTGAGGATTACAACGCAGGAGATAACTTTTTATTGAATTTTGATGTGTTTATTTAATTGGTTATTGAGGACATTTTAGTATTTTTGAGGGATTGGGTATCTCTGAAGGAATGATTTCAAAGTTTTATATTAGAGATTCAACACAACAGTACCCTTAGCTATAAGCAAGCATATTATTATCATTTGCTTCTAACTGTGCCTAGAGAACAATATTGCCTTTGTAAGTTTTACTTCTGGCCCTAATGTACGCTCCTATTATATATAATAATAATAATTATAATAATAATAATAATTGAAAATAACAGAATATTTTTTTACTTATCCATACTCGATAATCTGAAACATTTAATTCAAATAAGCGAATACTGAAATTGTTTAAGAATAAATTTATAACTATACGATACCAGTAGGTGTAGTAACAAGGCGCCAAAGGCAGAATAGGAAATTCTTATATGTTTGTGTGGACAGCATGCCATTGGTAGAAACTGTATGGTTTCATGTAATACAAATGAATATGTTATCCGGATTCAACTTAAAATGTTAAAAAATATTTGAAATGATTGAATTCCTAATGCTTGCATATTAATTTATAATTTCTCTTCATGTGTATTGTTTGTTTCCTTCTTCATTTCCCACTCTCTGCAATCCAGTAACCAAAAAAGTTAATAATTTTTTTTTTATAATCATTCCACCTTGATAACCAAACGTGTTTTTCTCTTTTCCATTGTCTATGTCTAAAGAGTAATTGATTCGAAAAAAATTGTTGCGTACTATTTGTTTTTTATGTAGGAAAATCTCTGAATTATAAAACCACTAGTTCACTCGTGAATAAATCTGAGGCTATTAGTTTCTTTAAATTGTAAGTAAATGTATGCTATTCGCTAAATTGAACTCTCGCTAACTGTAAACATTATGAGATAAAGCCTGATTCACATATCAAATAAAATATTTAATTTATATTAAGTGGTTTTAATGATATAGACATTAAAATGTTCAATTCTGATAAAATGAACTCACATTGTGCTACCTTGCTATTGATTAGATGTTTACAACGCTTTGAATATTTAGTTTTCAATAAAAACATTTGTGGCAGGTCTTTTAAAGTATGAATTTAATTTACATAACTATTTATACAGTATTATTAGTACAATAGTGCTATACCAAGCTTTCAAAATTTTTTCTAATTTCATATGTAATGTCTCTAATAATTTAATAACCAATATAACTTCTATAAATGGAAAAACGCTTATCAAAGTATGTTTGGATTTAAATTAATTCTATCAAGTAATCTTTGTATTATTCATTTTTGGATGAGAACGCATTTATTCATAATGAAATTTGCAAGTAAATTTTTAAATTGAATTGAATTGTCATTTAACTCCATCTTGATTAAATATGAAACGAACTGAAATAATTTCTCCGAATTGCGAACCGAAACTAAACAAAGATTTAAATTCCATATGCACTATGGCTAACTCCACATTATCCCTTAGTTGCGATTGAATAATATTGAGTAACAAACTCTGAGATATTATCTTTGTATTCAATGAATATCCAAATAATGTAGTTATATTGTGTACATTCCATTGAATTTATTTCTAAAACTTTCTTTGGAATAGTTGTTATTTCGGGATTTTTCCCTTTTCTGGTATTTACTTTATATCTGCATCAAAGGTAAGAATTTTTTTTAAACCGAGATAATCACAGCATATATTCTTCCAAACTGTTTTTATTCTTACCGAAGTCAAGATTTTTTTTTTCTTGTGGCTTTTTTAATTTCTTATATATAATATATTATTTTCATACTGCTAAGTTATATCATTCTACATTTGTTAAAACGTACGATTGTAAATGTATAATGTCATTTAATCGAAAATCTTGCATAACTTATTTAGGTACTTACGTATTAACGGTACTTTGGCGACAGTTGCGCCAATAAAGAGCACACGCGCCAACCGCAGCTACAGATTTGGCGCTTAAAATTTTTGTTCCAAATAATAAAATATATATGAAATATTTCAGTTAAAATCAAAACTCTTTCAAAATATTTTTTATTCCAAATAATAAAGATTGGCGATACTTAAAAACCGCCAAGTCTGTCGCCAAGGTACCGTTAATACGTAAGTACCCTTATTTACTATGATCTGAATTGTAGACAACGGTTTTACGCCAATCAATGAAATAAATGAAAGAGCTTTTTTTATGTAGGTTTCAAGTTTCTAAATATTGTACTGATGTTACAGTATAATTCTCACATAACATTGCCATTGAAATGTGAACAACTATCTAATATTTACAGTTTATATTTATATATATATTTATAAGCAGTGTTGTTATAAATAAGGGTACTCTATATACTGAACCCAACTGTTTGTTGGTATTCTTTGACAATACTATATATTGCATTAATAAAAAACGACACATCATACCAAAAATAAATCTCAAAAGGGTAGCAAATAGTTTGATATCTTGTTGATTTCATATTGTTTCCTTATTATTAAGCTATATCAATATAGTATTTTGTATCTGTCTGGTGACAGGTGAATAATGCCATTTAATCGTAGAACTTTTATAGCTTCTTTAATATCATATAAATTGTAAACTGTTTTATTCCCATTAATTAAATGAAAGAATATAGCTTCATTACATTAGTAATCTAGTTACACAGCTTTAAAAATTATTTTTTTATTTATTGTTGCTGATTTGCAAAAATAATTCAGGCTTAACAATTGTTAATAAAATGTGTTAAGTTATCTGATGCTACAGAAACGATTTCGACAAGGCTGCATTTATATATAATATATATATTTACTTATAAACAATATGTGTTCATTATAAATTTAACCGACTGCTTAGTAACTATCTTTGAAAAGGCTGTGCATTGTAATTA
The DNA here is from genome assembly GCA_021605075.1 of Caerostris darwini. Lineage (NCBI taxonomy): Eukaryota > Metazoa > Arthropoda > Arachnida > Araneae > Araneidae > Caerostris > Caerostris darwini. Next base: position 285,887 of record BPLQ01013429.1, on the reverse strand, counting down.
AATGAAAAGTAACTTCAACAAATAAATCAACAACATACAAGTTATAGTTTTCTACCTTTTAATTCACTATTTTCTGGTGTTTTTCTATTTAAATAACCATTTCTGTAGAATCTTTCACTTTAAATAGTACTAGTATCAATACTCGGTACTAGTTTTGCCAAAATAAAAATACATTCAGACAGAGAATGCATTTTTTTACTTGTGTAAATGCAACAGTATTTTTCACTTGAATTAATGTTATTATATCATCCTTTTCTGCTTGTATTAATTAACTATTGTAGTATTTCTTTAAATATATTTATTGAAGTAAGATATATAAAAAAAAACACTCACAAATATTTATTAGTTTGATACAAATGTATAATAAGTGTTTATTGAGCAAGTATGTTGATGCAATCCACAGGGTTGTCAAGTAAAATCGTCCAGCAATTGAATTTGGTTAGACTGAAAAAGTACAATTGAAAAATTATGCAATTATTCATTTAATTTTAAAATGGTTATTTAAATTAAATTAAATCATGTTAAAGTCAAAAACTGGCTAAAACATTAATTTGATGTGGAAATTTGTTGAGATCTGAAGTAACAGATTGAAGTGTACAATATTTATATTGTCATATGAAAAACACTTGAAGATATTCTGCAGAAAATAATAATTATTTTGAAGGAAAAATTTAAATATTAACACAATGGCCGTACACATTACAAATGAGGCATTTATGATTTAATCATAATTCATACTTAAGGATTTAATTTCTATACTCTTCATTAAAATGCTTCTTTTATACTTCTGTTTAAAAGTGCACGATGACAATGATTTAATAAATGTAGACATAGACAATGAGCTTTCAAAGTTTTGGAACTGACTTTTTTAAAGTCAATTGAAGAAAATCTGGTAAATGATAGCTGAATGTCTTAAATTTAAAAAAAAAAAAAAAAAAAAATATTATTCTGTGAAGGAATTAAGAAGCTCTATGAACATGCCATTGTATATTGGGAGGAAAGTATATATAAAAAAAGTTACTTGTGTATGAAGAGTTAAGAAATTTTATTTTTACAATATTTTGATTTTAATTTTGTTAGTTATAGTTATTTTAATTGTGTTAGTGTATAAATAAACTGTGTGTAGCGATTTATTTGAATTGTTCATTTTGCAAATGCTCAACGAGCATGACAGCACAATTACATAATTTAGTTTCGTTATACTGTTTGGTTGATTTTAATTATAGACTTTTATAGATTTAATAAGTTGTCTTGTTGGATCGAATTTTATTATTTTTTATAGTTCTGGTATTATAATTTGTTTTGCAATTTTATAATTTTATCTACATGACATATTATGAAAGAATGCCTTTCAAAGTTGAATATTATGCTGTGATAGGAACTCATTATTGTGCAGTTAATTGTTTTTGTTGGCCTGTATGACATCTTTTTAAGCTGTTAAGTTATTTAAATTTATAACAAAAAGCTGTTGAGCTTAAAAAAAACAGCTAAATAATGATTAGTCAGAATTAATTAATATATGTTTATCCAAATTTGCTATTTGTGTGCTATATTGTATTTAATATATTGCCATAATATTTCATTTTTATTTCCTGGCAGAAATGTAATTTTTCAATTTAGTAATTTTTGTTTCCTTGTAATGGATTGAATAAATTAATTTTAGAAAATTAATAATTCTATTAAATTTGTTATATTTTTTGTATTTAAAAAATGCTATTAAACATATTGCACAAATTTTAAAAAATTTAATTTAATTTTTTAATTTTCAGCATTGGGCGGAAAGATTCAAAATTGAGATCAAGATAGTATTATTGATGCATGTAAGTAGCGAATGTTAACTTTAGAATATTTAAATTAAAAACTTTTTTTTGTTAGTGCTAAAAATTATAATAGTATGTTCTCATATGAAGCAGTTTTTTTTTTTTTTTTTTTTTTTTTTTTTTTTTTTTTTTTTTTTTTTAAATAGAATTATTTAAACAAGTTTCTTAGATTTTTTTAATAACAACATAGTAAATATAAATTACTCCACAACACATGAAGTGAGTAAGGTTTCAGTTTAATTGAAATCTCGATTTTTTTTTTTTTTTTTCCAATTCCTTTTTTTTGTAATACTTTTATTGTAATTTTTTTCTTTTTTTCCTTCTCTATTTTCAGAAGTTTACTTACATACTTTCTTTTCTTTTTTTAATAATTATTATTCAAATTGGTAATGTTTCTGATTGTAGACCAAAGAGGCTCTATACTTTTTGTTTGTTGTTATTTTTTTTTAACATGAAGGATAATGCTTTAAACTAATTTTCAGCGGAATTGAACTCTAATAGTTGTATTCATTTCAAAGTGAAATGTTATATTATAGCTGAACTAAATTTACATCATAACGTAGTTCTTAATCTGTTGTATTTATATAATATACACCAAACAAATTAATTCATAGCATCCTAAAACCCTAAAATACAATCTCTCATAAGAAAATCTTAATTTAATCTAAGATCAGATCATAATTTCTCTAATCTAAGATCATAATTTTCAAATATATAGATGACATTTGCATTATCAAACAAGTAAAATTAGTAGTCATAACTGAGCATTATGATATCGTTGGAGAACTAATAAATATAAAAGTATTTATGGGAGTGCCAATCATAATTTTATTCAGAGATGCCAACTGTTACAGCTTCTCTATAGTTTCTATAAAAAATAACGAAAATTTTGGATTAATTATGGACTGCACAAAAAAAAAGAATTATTATTGTGTGGGAAATTTGGTCCTTTCTTTCAAGTAAAAAGCAGAAAATGTTATGCCAATTTTATTAATAATTAAATCGGTAACATTCAATCTTGTTTAGTAATGTGCTTAAATAGATTTAATGCTACTGTTACATTTTCCCTTTTTTATAAACTTATTATAATAACAAGTTTTGATAATTTTTTTTGTATTTACCATGCTTATTTTTTCATTTCAAAATATTATGCATAAAGATATAAATATTGTGCATATTTAAAAGTTTGTATCATTCCTTCATTAAATATAATTTGCAATAAATGATTTTGCCACACATAATACTATTTTAAATAATTAATAATTTTTTTCCCGACAATTCAAATTTTTATTATACAGTAGATTTTTCTGAATTATGATAAATTAATTATTATTTACCAGACTTTATGAATTATTTATTTACAAAACAAATGAATTTTTTGAGCTTACAACAAACAAAAAGGAGGATTAATAATAGTTGACGGCACAACTATTCCCTCCAGAATTGAATTTCCTTTATCTTCCTCAATCAAATTATGAAATTCAGGTTGACATGATACATCAGCTTTAGAGTTCCTCTACATCTAACGATATTTCTGGAATATTGATCGATTGGATTCTAGAATATAATTCAATCATTCTCAACAAAACATACTAACCCCTATTAATCCATCTTGTGCATGTCACTTTTAGCGGTACAGATATCTGTTTGAACATAATTTTTTCATGTACGGTATTTCATATGAATAAGCATTTGAGGCTGAGTGGCTATTGCTCTGGAGCTCGGTACCTCATGTTTCGGGTTCTAGTCCCGGTGCCATGGATGTTTGTTGTGGTTCTGAATCCACTTTAAGCCGTAGGTCCTGGTCTTCTATGACTTTAGTGCACTGGGCGTAGAGCTGACAACCCTACCACATAAAAAGAAAAATATCTCTTTGTCTCAAAATATTTAGGCCTTGGCCCACACTGGGCTGTTGTGCCAACGATGATAATGATGAATGAGCATTTATTTATCTAACTATTCTTGTAACTAAGAAAAGAAATTGATCTAACTATCCATAAAGAAAAATTCATAAGAACATGTCATGTGGCCAAAGGTGCATCATACTCTTCAAGAACACCATAATATCACACAAACTTTTACTTCATACTCGAATTTTAAATCTTGAACGTCTTACTTAAAAAACAACAACTAAGGAATATTATACAATGTTTTATTAATCATCTGCTTCTTATTGTAATATACAATGCAGTGGTTTTTTACAACAAGGGAAGAAATTCTTATATAGAGCCCAAACTCTCCAAGAATTCTGGATCCCATACTTCCCCCCATATTTTATCTATCCTCTTAACAACTAATGTCATAGCTGAAAAGAATATATTAGAATAATAATAGTGATTAAATAACAATATATTTAAAATAATTAAGGCCATTCAAAAAAGAAATGATTATCCAGATAACAGTAAGATAATTTATATTATCACTAATGCTTTAATCACAAATCCAAATTTTCAGGTAAATTTTTTTAGTCACATTTTAATAAACCATTTGTCGCCATTATTTTCAATATCTACTAATACCTTTTTAATACAATTTGGTTCCTAAGTAACATATCAAAAGAATTGTTCACAATATCCATCATCTTCATTTGTAAAACAAACAATGATCGTTTTATAAACAAACAATTTCTTTTTACTCGAGTCAGCAATGTGTTTATCATTTGTTTTAGATAAAGTATTTGGAATAAAAATGATTAAAAAAATTAACAATACTATTTCAAAAGATTATTCATTCTTCAGTTTCAGATAAAATCAATCATCATTATTTAGGTTTTATTCAATTGTCAAGGATTGTATGTCTACTTTGTTATTCATTCATCACAAGATCTTTTAAGATAAAAAAAGTGAGAAAAAGTACTTTATTTTTATTTATTTAGACATATTTCCAACTTACAATTCAATTTGGAAAAATGGCTTAATATATAAAATCATACAGCTTGGAATTAATAGCAATGCAGGAAAAATGTTATGCAATTTCATCAACAGGATTTTTTTTTCTAAAATGGAGAAACTCTGTTGCCATGAAAATATTCTCCATTGCTTTGTGTACAACAAATCAGTGTTTAAGTGTTTATATTGTTTCTTTTCGTATCCATAACATTTTCGACATCATACCAAACTATATTTAATATACATAGATGACATACTTTTATTTAATAACAATAGAAGGTAAAAAAAAAAAATCTCATAATATTCAGATCACTCTTCATGAGATCATGCAAATGTGTCTCAGAAGGAAATATGTACTAAACCAGAAAAATGTGAAGCAATATACATTTTGAATAAAAAACAAAATTCCAATTAGAATAATTGCAAATTCGCTATTCAACTATATCATGGTACTAACACACTGGGCTCCTAAGTCTCATTTTCCTTTCATATATTTCTTTCTTTGTTATTCCCTTATCTCCAATCAAATTCTATCAAAATTATTTTAATTTTACCTTTCTTTTGCTAAAAACACTATTAGATAAATCATAATAAACCTCAATCTTAAAAGTATTTGCAATTTTTTTTAACTATTGTTATTTGTGCATTTCTGCAATGTTCATGTTCAGTTTGTATTCATTTTTAGTGCTCTGTAAGAATTCAGAAAACATACATTTATGTTATAGAAACAAATAAATATATTTTACAATATACTTTAGATAAAATATAAGAAGTAAAATTGATCTATTAATGCTTATTTACTACTTTCGTATAAATAACAAAGTGAAAAATGAATGTCTTTTCAAAAATTTTTTTCTCTTACGAAGTTATCTCAATTCTATTTATTTTGGGTGTCTAACCTTTCATCTTTCTTGGGTTGCATTTGATGGAGAAAAAATGCTTTGAGTCACATTCATTGTGCTCTGAGCTGTCTGTAAGCCATGGGGAGGGTGAAGTAACATGCTTTAGAAGCACTTGTTTAAGATTTAAGTATTAGTTCACTTTTTTTTTCCTTCTTTTATTCCAAACTTCTGTTCTAAATCCATCTATTTATAGTAATTTCTAAACAAAATTTAAGGTCTCCTTTCTTTTTATTAATTTTGCTCATTTTATTATTCCAATACCAAATATAAAGTTTGTTTACATAAAGTAATATGTGTTTTTTGAAAATAGGTGTTAAAACATATTTCTGATAATAATTTTGACATTCTTTTTTTTCTACTTTCATTATTTTAAGTTTTCCATTATGATAAAATACAGTAATAATTATAAAACCGTTAGCAAAACGTTATTTTATTTCTCTGTATCAACATTTTTGATGTAGTGAATCGATCTTTTTCTATTGGAACCAGCTTTTCACCTGCCAAATAATTTTCATATAACAATTTGCACATTGCTTTAGGCTGAGAAATACCCTTTGATGCTAGTCTGTGAACATCATAGTTGTTTGTTTTGATTAGTTTGAAATCAGATTTTTTTTTTTTTAGTTTCTTTAGAAATAAATGAAAGATTTTGCTGTTGTTCTTTGTGGTTCAACTTTGAAATACAAGGGCATTATTTTTGTTTCAACTGTAAAGATAATAAGGTATATTTATCTTTGTTGAGGATGCATTTTTTTACCTGTTTTTCCCTGTCAAATGCAATTTTTGATGTTTATGTTGAAACTTGAATATAAATGGCACAAGGCATAAATACTCTTGAAATATGGGAATTAAACTGCCACAAGAGGAATTATTACTTTTTTGCTTCCTCCCTTATTACTTGCTGGGCCCATGAGCTTGCTCTGTAAAAAATATAGACTTTAATAGAACATGTTTTGTTTTTGTGAAGTAAATTTTTGTTTTTTACAGTCGAGTCGATGTGTTTTGATTTGGAAACCATATTATTTTACACTTTGCTTTTTTATTAACTATTCTGCTTAGCCACTGGACATGACTGTCTACAGAAACATCTTTTCAGACTCAGAATTGGTCCTTTCCCGATTTGCACTCTGTGCAGCACTGGAGAGGTTATGGACTCCACGCTCATCTACTCCACAGTCCTTTGCAAGACCTTTCTTGCTGAGGCCGGAGATATGTTAGATTTATGAACTCTGTTGCAGCATTTTTTGTTTTGTGTTCTTTTCTCCTTTATTCTTGTCTCTTACTGTAATTGTTTATAATCTGACATTAGAAATGAATAAAAAACTATTTTATTAACTATGTCACTTATTTTAAGCATACAAATATTAAAATCATGTTTTCACCTCTTTATTTCATTATGGTATGAAAGTATTTCTTTTTGTAAAGAGAAAAATGTAACTTTCAATATATACTTTATTTTTCAATAAAATATTAAAGCGATAAATAACATGAATGATGCAGATGATAAATAATTACTATTAAAATTTGATGCGTAAAGCTTTTTTTTTCACTTATTTAAGTCTAATTCATGGATAAAGTCAAAGTTGTTACAAAAATGTCTTACCGCCCTCTATATACAATAACAAGTTGTGAAACAAATCGTCCAGAAAGTCAGTAAACTTCTCAAAAATTAACAAAATCAAAAAAGATATGCTTATAAAAACCAAAAATCGAAAATAAATTATTTATAACATCCAGAAGATATCTTAATAATAAATATGTACCCTCGGGGTATTGCAAACCATGTTATATCAGCTGGTTAGTTGACTGGAAACAAGTTAAAGACACATTTAATGACATATTCCGATAACATGGAGTACATAGACTAACCATTTGTTTGGACACAATAATGTATAGGACTGAAGAAATTCAATTTGGAAGGATAGATTGTTTTATAAAACAACAATGGACTGATAAATATCTTTCTACATAATGAACCATCTTTTTTCCATTATAAAACCCACAGAATAAATGCTTTATTTGTTATTTTAATTTTTAGACATAGCCATAATAACATCCCTAAATGCAAGGTGTGCCTGTCTAAGCAATTACCCAAGTTACTTGTTCTGGTCTCATATACTAAATATTGCATGTCTTGTAACCATACAAAATATTGTATCATGTCAGTGTGAAGAATTAACAATAATAATTATTTCAAAAATAAAAGGAAAAAAAAAATTTCTTTTTTTTTTTTTCTTCAAATATTTGTGTTAATATATTTCTCATGTTAGTAATTTAAATACATCCATCTCATTAAAATGTGTATTAAATTTGCTATCAGCCTGAAATTTTGTTTTCATTTTCTTGCTTTCTAGGTTGAAAAAGAACTACTGCAGTATAGAAATTCTTTAAAAAATGGAGAGCAGAAAAAACCCACGACAGTTAGACGAAAAGGGAAAAATCGAATGTATCAGGCGCTTAACAAGGAACGATCTTTTAGTAATAACGAATAAATCCAACCGTGAATTATTGACTCTTCTGAATCGAACTGCATTTGGATTTGAGTCCTTTTTGAAAAGAAGAGATTACTTAATAGATGAGAAAACATTGGATTACGAATTAATTGAGCTTATGGTAGATGCTGCAAGTCGAATATGCACTATACGACAACAGAATGCATTGGGAGCTATTGAAAGATTCCTGAAGACACTTGGAGATTGCGAAAAATTTGTCTTTTGTGATGCTTTAGATGTTATCAATGATTGTTTAGAAGAAAAGAAAAAAGTTTCTTTAGCATCTTATACAAAGAACTATCTTATTATTTTAAGAAGCATGATGAAAAAGGATATTGGCATTCAAAGAATAGTTGATTACATACTTCCTTCATTGCAAAACAGTCTAAATGCAATGAAAATGTGCAAAATCCCAGATTTAATGGTATGTCAAGAGGAATATGAAAAATTAAAGAGTGTAGTTGACAGATTTGAGAAACCTACTCCTCAAATCGATGAAGATGACGATGATATTGGTCTTTTTCGTGAGCTTTCCATTCTTCCCCAAAGTAATGATATTGTTAATGTTGTTCTGCCCGATTTACCGTGCAACAAAATTGATGGGCCATACAATAGTGTGGATCAATATTTAAGTGTTCATTTTCGTCTCATGAGAGAAGATATGATTCGGTCAATGAGAGATTGTATTAAGATGATTGAAAATCCAAATGAGGCACATAAAGCAGGCTGCTGTATTTATGAATCGGTTACAGTGGACTTTCCTCCTTCTTATGTTCCTGAGGGCATATGCTACAATATCGAAATCAAAACTAATATTGAAATGAACCTTACGAAAGGGAGTAATCTGATGTCCGGAAATCTGGTGTGTCTTTCTCCAGACAATTTCCATCAAACAATTTATTTCGCAACATTGGTAAAATCTCCCCAAAGTAGTAGTAATAGAACTAAACAATGCAAGACGCAAATTAGGCTTGAAGAAATATTGGACGATGTTCTTAAAACTGGAGTTGAATATATCATGTTTGAACCAAATGCTTATTATGAATGTTACAAGCATATTTTGGCTGCTATTAAAAGCTTTAACAAAAACAATTTCCCCCTAAGTGATTTTCTTGTTTTTTTTGACTGTGAGAATGCTGAACCAGATTATTTGGTTTACCCTGATTTATATAAAGGTAAAAAATATTGCTTACATGAAAAATGTGACGAATCGTACCAGAAGCCCAAATCTACTGATTCTAAAATTATGAATGGAGAAGAATCAAATAAGGTTATAAATAGTAAAGCTGATATGATACTACCCAGCAATGAAGAACTGAATAATATATATAATGAATCAACTTGTGCAAGTGGTGATAATACGAAAAAAGGTGCAGCGAATAATATGAATTCAGATGATTGCAAAGTATTTAATCCATTACATTCTGACGAATGGCCTAGTGCAGCTGATTTAAATCTTGATGAACAGCAGCTTGCAGCTTTTAAAACGGCTCTTACTAAAAAGGTTGCTGTTATACAGGGTCCTCCAGGTACAGGCAAAACATTCATTGGAGTTAAAATCGTAAAAACTTTACTGAGGAATATTCCATTAACACCAATTGTCATTTGTTGTCTTACAAATCATGCCCTGGATCAGTTTTTGGAACACATTTTAAAGTTTACCAAAAAGGTTGTACGGCTTGGCCATCAAAGTGAAAGTAACCTTATTCCCCCTCATGTTCTTGAAAACTTGGCTATGGCATGCAAAATGGGTTGTGATACCTTTTCTCATAAGATGGCAACAAAGGATTTGAAGAAATCCCTGAATATTATGCAAATACTTGCACCTCATTTACTGGAAGACGTATCATCAGAGAGCGATGATAAATATATGGAAATGAAAGCGATTTGCAATGCCTTAAATGCGTTATTTCATGATTTGAAATTATGTGAAAAGGAATATCTTAATGACAGCATACTGAACAAAATGATAAGTTCTAGTTGTAAGGAACAATTGCATGCAGGTTCCAACACCCATAGCAAAATTCTAAGCAGTAGTATACTCGAATGGCTCTGTTGCTCACGTACCAGTGAATTATACGAGGCTTGCAATTCTCGATTTCTTAAATTAAAAAATAAAAAAATGAAACCATATTTGTATAAGGATAATGTAGACTTATGGCATTTAAAAAACTTAAATGAAAGATATGAGCTCTTTTATATCTGGAGAGATAATTTCCTATCGCAATTAAGAAGCGATATTGAATCTAAACAAGAAGAATTCAAAAAGCAAAAAGCACTATTGACAGAAAAAATTCCAGATTTTTTAAAAGTAGAAATTTTACAATCTGCATCTGTTATAGGAGTAACTACAACAGGTGCGGCAAAATATCGATCACTATTACGCCGCATAAATTCTGCGATTTTGATAGTTGAGGAAGCCGCTCAAGTACTTGAATCTCACATAATTGCATCTCTCCTACCAAGTACTCAGCACCTTATTCTTATCGGCGACCATAAACAGTTAAGGGCAATACCTGCTAATTATGAATTAAGTGAAGTATATAATTTAAAAATATCAATGTTTGAAAGACTTTTCGACAACCTTGAACGGCTTTCTTCAAAAGTGTGTGCCACTTTGACAACCCAGCATCGAATGAAACCTTGCATTGCAGATTTACTAAAGCAAGAACTACTATATAAAGATTTGGAAAGTGCTGAATCTGTTTATAAATATGAAGATATTGTGGGTGTAAATTCAAGTGTTTTCTTTATTAATCATTGCTATGCTGAAAATGAAATGTCTACGAGTACAAGTTGTACAAATGAGTATGAAGCTGAGACGATTGCTAGTTTAGCCAAGTATTTCTGCATGCAATCTTACACAGAAAAACAGATAACTATCTTGGCCACTTACGGTGCTCAAGTTCTTTTAATTCAGAAGTATCTAGCGGAAAACAGATTAGAAATAAAGGTTACAACTGTAGACAATTATCAGGGAGAAGAGAATGAGATCATGCTGATTTCCTTTGTTCGCAGCAATATGTTGGGTAATATCGGCTTTCTGAAAGAGAACAACCGAGTGAATGTTGCTCTATCACGAGCGAAAAAGGGTATGTTTTGTCTTGGAAATTTTTCATTGTATGCTACAAAAAGTGAACTATGGAAAATTATTGTAGGTAAACTAGAAAAAAATGATATGATAGGTGAGAAAATACCCCTGAAGTGTAATCAGCATTCAAAATTGACATTAGTAGATAAATCTGAAGAAATTTTGAAGTTAGTTCATCGTGGATGTAGTGAGAAATGTGGATTTCAATTACCTTGTGGACACTCTTGTGTGAGGAACTGCCACTATGATGACTTGGATCATTTCCTTTACGAGTGTCCATTGCCATGTGAAAAGTATATAGATGACAATAGGAAATGTCGTCGTAAGTGCTCCGAGCGTTGCAAAAATGTTAAAAAGCTAAATATTACTCTTGAATGCGGCCACAAAGCAAGACAAAGGAAAGATGGATCTATAATTTCAGTTTGTGCTGAAGAGATTCAAAAGTGTTTGCCTTGTAATCACATAGATACCTTGGCTTGTGGAACTAAATTGTCAACTTATAAATGCAAAGCTTTAGTTTCTGTTGTACTTCCTTGTGGACACAAGAAAAATGTTTTTTGCCATAAAAAAAATGATTTTGGTAATATAATTTGTTACGACTTGAAGCCTGTTGTAGGTCCTTGTGGACATATTATTGATGTACCTTGTAGTTTGAATTTAGAAGATGATGACCTCTTTGTATTTTGTAAAAGTTCTTGTGGTATTTTGCTGAATTGTGGCCATACATGCAAAGGTTATTGCTATGTTTGTTCAGATGCCAATATTCATGCTCTGTGCACAGAAAAATGTGATCGGTTTTTAAATTGTGGTCATAAATGTAGTGGATATTGTGGAAGTCCTTGTCCCCCATGTAAAGAAAAATGCTCCTTAGTGTGTTCTCATAGAACTTTATGCATAAATCTCTGCTACAGACCCTGTGTTCATTGTGAAGAAAACTGCAGTCGAGGATGTGAACATGTTGGAAAATGTGATAAGAAATGTTTTGAAACTTGTTCGGTGGATATATGTAAGCAAACTTGTAGAGAAATTTTACCATGTGGACATCGATGCATAGGATTTTGTGGTGATCCTTGTCCATACCTTTGTAGAGTGTGCAATAGAAATGATTTGACGTCAAGTGATCCTGATAACGATTTTTTTGTCGAGCTTGACGATTGCAACCATGTTATTGAAATTGGAGAATTGGAAGAACATTTGGAAAATTGCATTGATTGTTTTATATGGCCAAATTGTCCAGTTTGTAATAAACCAATTCGCAAAAGTTCTCGCTATAAAAACATTTTACTGAAGGCCAAGATGTCAGTTTTGAATTCTTGTGATAATTCTGATGAAATGGATGAAGTCCAGTATCTTTTTAATTCATTGTTTCCTGAAGATAAGGTAATTCCTTCAGAATTTATTGATATTAATGAAAAAATAGTTACTATTCTAAATACGTCTATTAAACCGTCTTCTTCTGCCTTATATGTGTTGAAACAGTGTATTATGTCTCTTAGAAATTTGATTCTTATAAATGAAAAACTCAGAAAAGGCAGTAACACATTATTGGAAAGTCGTTTCGACACATTATTGATGTGGATTTATAATCATTTAACATATGCTAGCTATCAGCAGTTACATGAGTTAGAAAAGCAAGTGACTGAGCTAGAAAAACAGCTGAAATAGAAAATAAGTGCCTTAACTTTCAAAATTCAAATCAGTTTAATATTATATGTTGAAATTTTTTTATAAGCAATCTACTATTGTATCAATTTTTTTTATAAAATAATTTATAATAAATATTATATATGCATAATCTTAGTTTATAATAAAAAATGTTTCTGAACTTAAAAATTTATAGGAATAATATATGCATATAATAAAAATAATCTCATACTCATGCAATTAAAAAGAGAGACAATTTTTTTTTTCATATCTTATCCTTACATTTTGGTGACTATTTTTGTAATTTAATAACTTTGTATATACTAAGATATCAAACTTTCTCAATACTCTGCAGTGAAAAAAAGTAGATTTTTGAGTATTATGTTCTATATGTTAAAAAGAGAGTAATTTCTTCTATTTTACATGTTTGAAATGAAATTTAAATTTTTATATTTGTAGTACATAAATTATCTAAATTGACCATATTTTTTATTAAAAAAATATGTGCTGATTTTATTATTTTGAACTTTATTACTTTGTCTGAAAATTATTATATTTTAATTTCTTAAAATTTTTAATTATTACACAGTGCTAATCTACTAGAAAGTGACACAGGATTTTCCTATCTGAATATATTTTCTTTTTATCAATATACAAATGCCTTTGATTTTTTTTTTTTTTTTTTTTTTTTTTTTTTTTTTTGGATGCTACATGTATGTATGTGTATAAGATTTATAATCAGTGAATTAAAAATACTGGTACTTTTCCTATGGCTTTGTTTCATGCATGGTGTATTGTTTAATCTATTTCTTTTTAAATATATATTTTGTTTTAAAAGATTACTTTAAAACAGAGTTTCTTAAAGAGTTGTTCATGGGATTGTTCTTTATGCTTTTTTGTCATTGCTTTTGAATTAAATCTAGAATTAAGAGTTCCGTGAAATAAGCATTAATTATTTACATATGCCATCTAGTTTTCTACTATAAGTGCATATTTTAATGCCATTTTTTTAACATTCTTTTATTTAATTTTTTTCAAATTGTGATTTGATGCATTTGAAACAAAGAAAAACAAAATGCATTCAAAATTGATTGTAAAATTGAATTGACTTTGTTTTATTTAATAACCCAGTACAACAGCATTCATTTTGGCAATTTTTTTTAAAATACCATTTGTAAATTATTGTGAACTAATATGTATTGTACTGTTATTTACTGTTTACAGGAAGAAAAATGTATGCATAATTAAATTATTATATTTTGATGAATTTTTTATTGTTACTTGATTAATATTTATTAATGTATATTATTAATATATATTTATTGTTTTGAAACGAAATATGTCTTAAGTGTGTCTTTGGAAATAAAAATAATTCTTTCTTTAAAAGGATTTTACCATACTGTTGATAATTAATTTGAGAAAAACTGGATGATTTAAAAAAAAAGTAAATAATTAAATTTATAACACACAGTTTAATTATTAAAAGAAAAGGAAGACTATAAAATGTTGTTGAATTACTGCTTTTAAAGTTATTATTTTAAAATGCAAAAGAACGCCTATTGAAATTGTACCCATATTTCATCTGGGTACAATTTCAATAAGAGTTCATGTGATTGTCAATCTTTCAAGAGGCCAATCGTTTTGAAAGTGAAAAGTGATCATTTTGAAACATCATATCATTCAGCGTTGCTCAGTTAGTCATTTTACCAGAGCTTCTCTTCTTTCGAGAAATAAAAGTACTGCTTATAGGTTAAAGGAATATTAATTCGTATTTATCTTATGGAAAATTAAAATACTCTCAGGTATTGTTTCATTATTATGAGGTTATAAGTTTTGCTAAGGACTAAGTTATTGCCAGATTTCGCGATTAGTACTTGACTGTTCCCTAACAGTAATGCAACTCATGGATGAGTATATAATATTGAAAATGGAAACAATTTATGACACCAGATATTACTAGTGACTAACTACAACTCAAAAATATAAATTGGTATTATTTGCTTTGAAAGAAAATTAAAAAATAAAAGCCAAGGAAGACATGTAGCCAACCCTCAATGCAGTCATTCTCAAATTTGGTTGTGACCCTCAAAGTGTGGGTTTGACATGTTTGTTTTACACAAAAATTCACTTTGCATTTTCATGAAAAACTAACAAAAGACAGTAGGGAAAAATTTTTCTATGATTCCTAATTTTAATTACTGCAATTTCCTTGCCTGTAATATGCATATTTAATATTGTATATATAATTTGTTTCGGTACTACATGCTTATAATCAATAACAGATGTGACTTTTAGTCTAAAAAATGGATGCAATATTTGTAGTTGTCCTTTGACATATAATATAGCAATCAAATTTTATTTTTTTTTATCCTTAGTATAATATTAATTAAGAGGGCGTCTTTTTTTTCCTTTTTGTCAGGCTATCATTGGGCATTGGAACAAATGAAAGTATGAATAATAAAATTATTTTAGTTACAGAAGTCGATTATTAAATTTTTATTATGAGACGATCAATTTAAATTTTCTATTTTTTATTAATTAAATATTGTAAATAATTTTCATTCATTTTTTTTTGGAAAAAATTCTCTCTCTCACACACTTTCCATCTCTTACTCATTTATTCACATGTTTCATTTTCCATTTTGTTCCCTCCTTGACTAAGATTAGAACCCAGAATCTGAAAAAGAATTTTTTTTCCAGCGATCCACACTTCGCCACAGACGGTATTTATTCCTAAATTTATCCTGCTAAATATCTTATATAAGAAATTTTTTTCTCCCATATAAAACTAAAATTAATTAATTAATTTTAATGAATGAATGAATTAATATTTGAATAAACTGTATTAACTTCAAGTGTCATTCACTACAAGTTCAAAAAAATTTATTTGAACTTGACTGGATAAAAAAAGTTTAAATTTTCCTCTTACATGTGGCGCCATCTATTAGATGCATGCAACTTAAATCTAAAATTAAAATTAAAATTGAATGAATGAATTAATATTTGAAAAAACTGTATTAACCTCAAGTGTCATCCACTACAAGTTCAAAAAAATGCATTTGAACTTGAGTGGATGAATAAAAATTATTTTATTAAGGATTGAAAATTTGAACAAGATATATAAATATATATAGGGAGAGTGTGAACTAATAGTAGGAATTGAAAAAGAATATATTTGTGCAGAGCGATAAACATGCAAGAATTTGGGAAAGTGACAATATACATTTGCATTAAAGTCTGCTGTATCGAATTATTTGCTTTCGTTCTCATTTGCCACAAGAGGGCGCTGACACATTCTAGTTTTAAACCTAGCAGCAATTATTTTGTGGATAGATGTTGGAACAATTGCTCATAAGTTATTTGTTCGTGAAGTAAGTATTCGCATAATGTTGGACAGGAAATAAGTGAGATCTACAAGTTTCCAGAAAAAAACATTCATGTATATTTTGACTTAGATACACACTTACACGAATAAGTATTCGTAAACATCACACAAAAATGAATATTATCTCGGAGCAGATGACGTAAAAGTTTAGAATTCTTAAATAGAGTTTCATGCCGTCGGAAATTGTTTGTATGAAAAACCTTTTCATCAGCAGCAAGTAAAAGTTACAAAAATATAGCAGTTTTTTTTTTTTTTAATTTTCTTATAGATGGATTACATTAAGTAATGCATGTCTTAAATGTTAATAGTCGTCAAAAAGTATTATTTACATGAATCATATTTTTTTGACGGAGATCTATTCCATAAGATCTGTGCTTACTTTAATCCATCCAACGATACGTCCACTCAAAGCGGCATCTCGGTTATTTTTTTTTTTTTTATAATTTTGAATTCAATGTATTTATCAGTTTTAATTGTGTTTGTATTAGATTGATTGAAACTAAAAATTAAATTAACTAAAACTCTAAAATAAAAAAAAGAAATATTATAAATTCTACTATAAATTAAAAATGTTTGCTATCGCATAAGGCGTATAAATTTCAACAATGGTTATCGTCTGGAAAGCCATGAAAAATTCTATAAAGTGAAGTTTCTCATATTATTCTAATTAAGATTTGCTGTGAAAATTTAAAGCTGTGTTTGTCATATAATTTTGAAGTATTTTTAAAAATTTTACATAGATTATTTTCAAATCGAATGCATATATGTATATAATTTTTCTGTGTGTGTTTCCTAAAACTTAAAAATTATAACACTTTTTTTTATCAGAATTTTTTAATTTAATCTGGCGTTTATTGAAATATCACGATAATAATTGTAAAGTAATTGCATTTTAGTTGTAAAAATTATTTTCAAAATTACTTTGCATTCGTCCGCTCATTGTAAAAGTAAAAAAAAAAAGAAAGTAATTTGTAATTGTAACTGAATTAGAATTGATGTTATTAATAAAACAAAAACTGCTAAGGCTGAGAAATATAATACTTTTTTTTATGATTTATTATTATTATTATTATTGTTGTTGTTGTTGATGTTTTGTGCATTACTAATGGTTGCGATACAATTCTAAATGAATTCGTTTTTAAATTAAAATGAAAGAAGTATAATTTTTAAAATTCAAATTAGACACAAAATAAATTAATTATTCTGGAGCTACATTAGTTAAAAAAGCTTCTGATTTGGTTTGGATAGATGTATTTAAAAATATTTTTTTAATGAATATTCTTGGAAGCTTAAAAAGTTAAAAACAAATTGTGAAAAATAATTGGAAAAAAAAAAATTTTTTTTTTGGTTACAAATATCGATCTAAAAAAAAAAAAAATGTGTTTTTTTTTTTTTTTTCGTTATTTTATTTTATTTATTATTTATTTTTTTCTTAATTAAACTTATCAAAATATGGAGTTAGGCAACTTTCAATCCTACCTGCTAACATTTTAATAAAATTTTACATTATTTTTTTATACGATTTATAAGCTATTTCTGGGATAAAATCTGAAATTGTGAGGTAAGTATTTTATGAAAAGTGTGTTGATTTCTCATGGGATGATTCATTGGAGTAATACAGTGGCTCCCAAAAAATGTTCATACATTTTAAATATTAAAAAAAAAAGGAAGAAACGGTATAGCCTGGAATAAAATTCGATTATAAATTCAAATGTTATATTATTTCATATCGTTTTCATATGATTCTGGTTAAAAGCAAACAATTTTTAAAACTCCTTTTTGCTTGATGGCCCTGGACCACACACTGCACAAATGACTGCGGCGAAACTACAGGAATTGGAGTCGGAACTTCTTCATCGTCCTCCATACTCACCAGACCTTGCCCCCATTGACTAACACTCCTCAAAACAATACTACTACACCATACCACATCACTGTGCCTAGAGCTGAGTTGCCTCTTTACATTATGGGAATGATGTGGGAGAGAAGAAGTCTGACTGGGCTCTGTGACGCTCTACGTCCATATGAGACCGGGACTTACGGCTTAAAATGGATTCAGAACCACTACAAACATCCATAGCACCGCCGGGACAAATTTTATTAGGAAAACAATTAAATTCCGATAATGCTGTAAAACCGGTCTTCCAATAATTCATTGACTATCATGTGCCAGGGTTTTCTACCACTGGACAGAGCAACCTGCCATTTTAATGGCAAAAGTATATAGATGATATGGGTGCATAACACTTTGACGAATAAAATAATTCCTTATAATTGCAAGTTATGAACTAATTTTTCCTTTTTTCCCCTACAAATTCCATCTTTGACGACAGACAGTTTTGTCAAGAAAGATTATGTTGTTGTTGTTTCTAATGTAGCTGGCAATACAGAAATTAATCTTTATGCCATAGGCAAAGGCTGCACCGAGCAGCCTTTGAGCACTACCCAGGAAGCACGTGTGGCTTTGAAGATAGCATACGGACGTAACACTATCCCCACAACATTCTACGATCCTATTAGACCGGGACCTACTGTTTAAAGTGCATTCCGAACCGCTACACACATCCATGGCATCGTCGAGATTTGGCACCGAGTTCTAGCCAGAGCGCTAGCCTTCAGGCCCCATAGATTATAAATATAGCTCCCAGAAAGATAAATATTATTAAAATAAATTCTCATTTTGAATTACTAATTTTTTTTTGTATCAATGGATAGAGCAATATTTCATTGAAATTCGTGAGCACTTTTGGGAACCAACCGTATTTAAATTCCGTTTAAGAAATAACCGGCGAAACGAGTTCAATTGTGAGAAATTGAAATTAAAAAAAAAAAAAAAAAAAAAAATGAAATCCTTTTACAATGTTCTTTACCGATATCAGAACCGTTTAACCTTTATTAATTTTAATATTATTTTTAATTATAAATTTTTTTGTAAATCTTAAACGTGGTCGGATTTTCATCATACAAGGATATTAAAAAAAGTTTCCAACGGGATAATATGAAAGGTATCGAAAGTAAATGATATTCCAATTTTTAAGTATATAGCACCACTGTTATGATGAATTAATTAAAAATTTATGCAAGGTTTATAAAACAATAAAATATGTTGACAAATATTTTAAAAATTCTTGTATCATTTACAGTAGCATATGTCGATCTTATACTGCATGAGTAATATTTTATAAAATACAGTAGAACGTCTTTAAGTCGAACCTCGACAAGTCGAAAACCTCCACAACTCGAAAAATTTTTTAGTTCCCTTCCCTTCAAGCCCAAAAACTCCATGATTCGAAATTTCAACCCTCTATAAGTCGAAATAATGAGTCAATCCCCACAAGCCATTTTGGTATATATTCTCCCTCCGTAACTCGAAAAAAAAAAAAAAAAAAAATTGGACCTCTCTATCTCGAACATTAGTAATGTTTGATTTTACAATCTTTTTTACAACCTTTACAACTCGATCATTTGAAACTAATTACCTCTATAGTTCGAAGAAAAATAAGTTACCGACTTTAAGGATTTGCCGACAATGCACGTCATTGTTTCTTAGAAAACAATGTATGAGCATATAATAAATAGAATAACCAATTCTATGAAATAGCAACTCAGAAGAAAAAGAATTTTCTGCTCTTTATAGCTTAGATAGTGCTATAGATAGAGAACGATCGAATTGTCTAAAGCAAAAAATTAATAATAACTGACTTTTTTAATACGTAATATTTTTAATTTTAAGGTTGTTTCGGAATTATTTTGATATTTTATTGTAGTGCATAATATAACTTTTAAGTTGCAAATGAACATGTTTATTGCATCTGTAACTAGAATTTTTATTTGTTTTACCTCTCTAACTCAAAATAAGTTAGAAAGAATCTATATCTCTACAAGTCGAATATTTCTTTAGAAAATCCTCCGTAAGTCGCAAACTCTACAACTCGAATTATTTGGCGTCTCCCTTGAAGTTCGACTTACAGAGGTTCTACTGTATTTGTTTGAAGAACGTGAGACTAGGCAAACAAAAATTACGCGTATTACGAAAATAAAGAAAACTCGTATTTTAAGTATCATTTACGAATATTTCCTGCTATATTAATTGGCATTTTATTTGCTGCTTGGTCTTGTAGCTCGAATCTTTTTTCTTTTCCACTGCACCACAATTGCACAACTTCTTGCGAATGCTTCACCTCCTGGCCACTTCTTGACCTGTAAGATTGAAGATTATTAAAAAAACGAAATTTTGATCCGAACATACAATTTTTTTTTTTTTTAACTTTCATAAATTGGATTTCAAAAATATATATTGTAGTTTTGTGTTGTAGTACAAACGTTTTATAACAGTCAGCCAAAATTTTGCAACTCTTAAATTCACTTTAATTTTGCCGTGTGACTATTTCAAGACTTGAATATCATAAATCTATGAAATATATGATTTTTAATTTATTCAAAAACTAAACATTAAATTATTTGTGGTGACAGCATTTCATACGTTAAAAATAATGTGATTATTATCATGCCTCTATATTTCATTCGTTAATTGATCACTGTATTCATTATTCTGCTTCTCAGTAACGTTATCATACGGTTTTCTTTTATTTTATGCATTTTAACGCTTCCATCAAATTTTAATCGTAATTCGGCTTATTTCATAAATTAAAATTCAACAAGTTTATATACAATTTAATTTCACATGAACTTTATAATGTTATGCTTAAGCTTATTAGAAGGATGAAATAAAGTCATCTGTCTAAAAAGAGATTGAAGCTTATATTAGATATAGCTTGTTTATTCAGCTTTTACAACACTTAACTTTGCTGTGACTATATTGAACATCACCAATTTATTGAGCTTTTATAATACTTCACTTCACAATGATTTTGTTCCTGTGACTGCGTTATGAATTACCAATATCCAATCTGTTCAATACAGATTGGGACTGTCTAGAATATCTAGATTTACACAACTAACTTTGCAGTGGCTGCTGTATGAGTCACCAATAAAGTAACCTTTTACAACTCTTAACTTTGCTGTGATTTTGTCCGTGTGATTGTATTGAGCATCACCAATCTATCGAGCTATCACCACACCTAACATTGCTGTGACTTCGTTCATATGACTGTATTTGAACCTCACCAATCTAATCGATCTACGATCGAATCGATCACCAATCTTAACTACGATCAGTATTTAAATTTACAAAACTTAACTTTGCAGTGACTTTGCCCATGTGACTATATTGAACATCACCAATCTATTGAGATGTGGTGATAGTTGCTGTAGTACATGCAACTGTATTTGAACCTCACCAATCTATCTAGGTTCTATAACTAAATTTACAAAACTTAAAACTATGCTGTGACTTAGTCCATGTGACTATATGGAATATCACCAATCTATCCAGGTGTGGTGGTAACTCGACTTTGACTTCGCTGTGACAGTGCATGCAACAGTGCTGTGACTTTGTGAATGCAACAGCATTTGAACCTCGCCAATCTATCTAGGATCTAGGAACCTAGCCAATCTATCTAGGATCAATCAATCTAAATTTACAAAACTTAACTTTGCAGTGACTTTGTCCATGTGACTATATTGAACATCACCAATCTATCGAGGTGTGGTGATAGTTCGACTTTGACTTTGCTGTACTACGTGCAACTGTATTTGAACCTCACCAATCTATCTAGGATCAGTATCTAAATTTACAAAACTTAACTTTGCAGTGACTTTGTTCATGTGACTGCATTACGAGTCACCAACATAGCGAGTTTTTAAAACACTTAACTTCATACGAACTTTGCAATGTGCTGGCGGGTGAGCCCACCCTGTTGGGTTGCTGGGCCTGCATCTTGGCCAGCAGGCAAAGCTCTCTCCCCTTGGTGCCTTGGCTGTTGGATCCGGTGCAGCTGGACATGTCCGGCTGCGTCCAGCACTGGTGGCAGAGGGGCTTCAGCAACCGCCTCAAGCCTCTCCTGTGTGGCCTGCGGGAGAGCACGTAGACGATGGGGTCCAGGATGAAGTTGAGGGCTGTGCAGATGTCGGCGATTTTGAAGAAGGGGTGGTTCTTGAGGGCGGGGTGCGTCTGGGCAATGATGATAGTTGCCTGCAAAAAGAATCTTGGAAGTTGCAGTGGTTGCAGTTAAATAGGGCAAAATTCTAAACAAGGTATAGTTTGGTTTGGTTTGTCGCTCTACGGTCATCTTATGCACACTTTTAGGCTAAACAGGCCGGGACCTACAGTTTAACGTGGATTCCGAACCACTGCAAACACCCATGGCACCGCCGGGACTCAACCCCTAAACCTGTGGTACCGAGCGCTAGCCACTCTGCCAGCAGTCCCCACTAAACAAGATCTAGAGATAAGCGTTGCCACAAAGAAGCTCTTTTTCATTATTCAATTAATTGTTATTTTGGCTCTGAAATTTGCTTTATTCATTTTTGTGAGGTCAGTTGTTTTTTATTAAAAATTAAAGCATTCAAGATATTAAGTTAAAAACAACAATCCATCAGTTAACCAAAACGTGTATCGACTTTTAAGTGGCTAATTATTTTATCTCTGCAAAATAATAGAAGTTTTAAATGTTTAATAAATCACAAATTTAATGTGCGATTCTGCTTAAGTGCAAACAACTTAAATTGGAGGTCATTCTAATCTCACAATAATCTCCTGCAAATACGTAGCAGATTTAATGTTATCCAATGTTGGTTGCAGGACGCCTGATACACTGTGTACACATTTTGGAACGAACATTCCGAACTTGTTGGAGTCATGCTCCCTCTCTGTACTCCACGGAAGAACTTTCTGACCTACAGCTATATCGTATTTATCTCAGGTAGTACAACATCTGCATTTAAGAGCTGTTGTATATACACGGAAGCTTACGGTTAGGTATTTGTTATCGTATCTCGAACCAGGTTCCCTTATTTCGAAGATTCAACACAATTTCTACCACTCTAGTCCAAACTCAATTCATAAAATTCTTCATTCCCGTAAAATTTATACATAAGTGTAGAAATTTAAAAATTACATAAGAGATTTAGATTGCCTGATTATCCGTGCTAGGTGCTTTACACTCATTGTCACAATCACCATCAAGTCTGCTCGTATCTGAAAGCAGTGACTGCAACGAACGCCGCCAGCGGATTCGAATCTGAGCTCTCCTATTGTGCTCGCCGTGTATGCTACCCTTGGCCATGATTAGAGTTTATAAAACATTTATTATTAAAAAAATAGGAAAATTTACAAAGTTGTCTTTGGTTATAAGTGATTGTCTATCATGTGTTATTTTGTACTTTAGTACATATTAAAGATATAACTGATACATTAAGTTGAATTAAATATTAGCGATAAAAAGTAATCTACAAATTATTTCGCTACTAAAGAAGTTCACATGACAAAAGTTGGCAGAAAAAAAAAACATATATATAATATTGCGCATGGTTGTAATAATCTTCTTTGCATGTGTCTTTCTGATAGGTGTCATGGCTTATTTCCATTTCTAAATTTATAAAATCAAACATTTTCCGAGTCACAATTGATATACCGTTTTTGAAAATTATGATAAAAACATTTATTGCAAATAAACAACATTGATAGGTATGTGGCGCCATCTGTTATTCAAAGAAAAAGTTAACTCTTGGAGGAATTTTTCTTTTAATATACACGACATTTTTTAAAGTTTAAATATTAACCCCTCTCTGTGCATAGCAATAAATTTGTGTGTGTGTCAAGTTCTATTTTAGAATGCGGGAGTAGTATTCAATTATTCTAGCTTCATTTGCTTTGGTATAGGTATGTGGCGCCATCTGTTGTTTAAAGGAAAAGTTAACACATGGAGGAATTTTTCTTTTAATATACATCACATTTTTAAAAATAATTTTTAAATAATAACCCGCCTCTGTTCGTAGATTTTTTTTTTTTTTTTTTTGTATGTTTGTCAAGTTATATTTTAGAATGAGGGATTAGTATTCCATTATTCTGGCTTCATTTGTTTCGGTAATTTAGATAGCAAGCATTGAATAAAGTATTTTTTTTTTTTCTAATATCTAAATGTTTAATTTTTTTTTTATGAAATTGAAGTTAGATCATGTTCCGCTTTATAAAAATCGAGTACTATTTCGAATTTAACTTTAGGTATATGCGCTTCATTTTGTAATAATTTTTTACTTTTCATTGTCATTGCAATAAATTTTGAGGATCGTAAAGAGATGTTATTTACATCCTGTATAATAAGTCTTTTTGTGATGATAAGTTATGCATGCAAATGAATATCGAGCGTGAAAACGATCACTTTGTTTCCTGCTAATTTTGCTTGCTGCCAATAGGATTATATCGGTGTAAATTTTTATGCATGTGGTCTAATGCTTCTCTAGACCTCTGTGCGATGGCTGGCACACAAATGGCTGTCGAGTCTTCTCGTTTCTGAAAGCAACGTACGATGTCATAGAATTTGAACTCGGGCTCTCCCGTGCCACTGAGTGGTTTAAAAATAAACGCTTAAAATATTTCCGATAGTATATATTTCTGAAAACGCATAAAAATGTTTAGGAAGAAATTTATTTCGAATTTAAATGTTATGAATATGATCCGAAAATCTGAATAAATACTATATTATGAACTTATAATCCTGATACCTTACTTTTTATTATATTTATCTTGCACCATTTTAAACTGTCAAATATCTGTGGGAGTAGCAATTTCTCTTTATAGATTTCTCAACCTCCAGATCTTTCTAAAATTCTCCAAAACTTTTGGATTTTTGAATCACCCCTTTATTTAAAAAAACCTAGGTTTAAATATGGATTTCCACCGAATACTGAAAATCTCAGGTCTTCGAAAATTGAGTTAGCACTCACCATCTGTGGTAGCCAGCATATGACGAAGAAAACGCAGAGGACGACCATGAGTTTGGCAAAGGAGAGCTCCTCCTGGGTGGTGTGGTTGAAAGCCAGCTCCCTGTGGTCTCTAGACACGGTGGTACGACGGGCTTTGCTCCTGTTGGGGCTCAGGCGGCAAAGAGCGCTCATGACGGCCAGGTTGCAACTCACGATCACCACACACATCATGGTGCCGAAACCTGAAAAAAAGAAATTGTGTGCCACAATATCTGTCAATCATGTTTGCCTTACTGCTCCTCCTCCTTCCATCACTGGAAATCGGTAAGCGGTCTTAATTCTTTTTTGGTCATTTAAAGCCGCATTCACACTAATGCGTTGAATGGTGACACATTTACCCATTAAAAGCCTCATGCTGAGCCGTGTAATGGGTAGACGCTTCACGTGAGCTCTTATTATACCAACTACATGTTGTACTTGGCGATGAGACATTCTTTCTCGTTAAAACTCTAAAACACTATCAAGCAATTAGTACCGTATCTCAGTTCTTTGGCCTTCAGTAGAATTAATTGTCTCTTTAACTTGCTATCACTCAATACTATGTTATGAATTATTTGTATGTATGTATATATATACATATATATATTCCGTATTTTTGCATTAAAACTAAGATTGGGTATAATACAGTGTATATTTTTGCTATTGATCCTCTGTAGTTTGAATACCCTTTGTAATCCGACAAATTCCCGGTTTCGTAAATAAAGGGTTAAGGTCTCTCTCTAAAAATCCAGAAGTTAAAATAAAGAAACAAAAGAAATTTCAATCTGGTTCGTCATCTCAGTTCGGTATAAGGAGACCGCGATAGTTATTTTCTCTGCGGCCCATGCACAACGCGTCGAGTCTTTGACGTTTTCGGTAAGAAGAGTGAGAATTTTTCATCGAACGTCCGGCTGACGAGACCACCTTAACCATTGAATGGAGTAACAAACTAGATATTATCTGGTTAAAAAAAAAAATTTCTGGTGAGAAAGTGATAACGTAATTAACATGATTCGTGTTATGAATTACGTAAAGTTATGTGTTAAGAAACGTTAATACTATAATGGATGACGATAGGTAACAGGCATTTAGCCTTTTCAAATTACGAACGGAGAAAACTAGGGGGCTGTATAAAAATTGCAGAGGTACAATGTGGCTGTATTACAAGTGGTCCATCCTCATGATGGCTGCTTCAACTGTATTTTCCTTTGTTCATGACATCATTACGCAGTTGTGAAGGTTATCATGTCTGGTGGTGGTATCTACCAGTTGTACTACCTACTACTTATTAGAGTCTGGTGAAGGTATCACGCACAATAATGTCTGAAGATACCATCACAGTTCACCATTTTCATCGTTGGACACGTTTGGCACGGCTAACTTCATGTTTGTCTTTCACCCCATGACATTGTGGCCTAGCCTCAGTAAAACAAGTAATAATTGTGATAAGTGAATACTTCATCTTCAATGGATTCCTGCACATGTCAACATTGAGGGCAACGAATGCGCTGACTCTTTAGCCAAAGAAGCCAGGGACAATGATCAACCCCGGACTAACCTCACACTTGCAGATGCTAACGCAGTTGCCAAAAGCCGACTCATTCCTCATAACTTTAAGAAGCCACTCATCACGGACTTCAACTGCCCTAGGAAGTTGACATCAGTTATCAGCAGACTCAAAACTCATCATTACAGAGGGATGAAGATTCTCCCAGACTAGACCAGGGAATACGTCCCCTGCAGAAATTGCCCCAACGCTTTTCTAACACCTAAGCACATTGTAGAGTGCCAATCACTCACTCCCCATGTTTTTCAATTGCCAATCGAGGTCAACTTCAGAGAAGCGGCGCTTATAGTGAAGCGGCGCCGTTGCTAGCGGCCGCTATCGTGAAGACCTTTGACTTGATCTAACTTTGATATTAATACTTTAAATCTATGGACACGATAACAACAACAACAAGTGAATGCTTGAAGATTAGGGGATGCTACTTACCGAACATGACGTAGGCGTAGGCTATGTCGGGCCCCTCGGTGGCCTGCCTGTACCTGGCGCAGACGAAGGTCCCGGTGTCCTCGTCCACCGTGTAGTAGAGTCCGAAGCCCACCAGGGGCAGCAGGACGATCGCCATCACAATGAACCACTGGATGAAGATAGCTCGTTTGACTAGTTTGTGGGTGATATGCTGAAAGCAGTCAAAAACAAATAATGTAAAAATATTAAATTAAATTTAATTCCTACTTTTTTTTTCTCACTATATTGCTGAAGTGGAAATTTTCCTCTTACATCTGGCGCCATCTATTGGTAGATACATGCAACTTAAATCTAAAAAAAAAAAAACTATAATTAATGAATTAAATTTAATGAATGAATTAATATTTGCAAACACCCTACAGCCCCCTTGTAGCTTTACAGCTTTCAGAAAAATGAGTCGTCCACATCATAATAATCATAAACTTAATAACTAAATAATTATTATTAAGTAAATATTTATTAAAGCTGTATATTTGAAAAGTTAAATTTTAAATAATATCGGCACCACTTATTATCTTAAACTTTTCCAAATTTTTTTTATAAAACAAGTAATATAAAAAAAAGTTTTATATTACTGCTTATATTTAATTCCTACTTATTTTTCACTTGTAGAAAGTCTTTTATAAATAATTTTAAGTCCATCTGGCGCCATCTATTAGTAGATAGATGCTACTTAAATCTAAAAAAAACCTAAAATTGTTTAATTAAATAGAATGAATGGATTAATATTTGAAAAAAACTGTATTCACATCCAGTGTCATCCACTACAAGTTCAAAAAAAAAAAAAAAAAAATGTGTTTGAACTCGAGTGGATGAATCAAAAGTGTTTTATGAACGATTGAAAATTTGAACAGGATATATATATAGGGAGAGTGGGAACTAATAGAAGGAATTGAAAAATGACCATTAAAAAGAGCATGCATAATCACTGTTGTTTTTTGCATAATGTCTGATGGTATCATGACCTTTCACTCTTCTTATCATTGGACATGTTTGGCACTGTTAACTTCATTTTTGTCATTGACCCCATGCCATAGCGTTTCACATCATTTAATTGTCACGCGAATGCTTGAAGGTGACGAACTTCACGTAAAGTGAAATTGTAAAAAATTGTAAATTTTTTTGGTGTCTAAAATGGAATGACTTACAAAAGGAAGCGCTTTTAACTTTATTCTTCTTTCAGTTTGTTGCCATTAAAATATTAATTTTGTATTATCTCATTGTTCAGTAGTTATAGTTATTATTATTATGTTATTTCCTTGTTTTAGACGTGGACGTGCAGTTCATTGTGCGTAACGTGGAGGCGAACTGCTTTGTACCACCTCCCACCTTGCAGTGCACTTGACGATGTCGACCGCGACAGAAGCTACGAGAGGGTGGCAAATCTTTACTGGATGACACGGCATCCAATGAAATGAAGCGAAGTATTTTTTCTTTATACATTGGACACTTTTGAAGAACAAACGTCTTAAGGCAGGCAAGAAAAAAAGTTAAAAATCTGAAATATTTTCTGACGAAAATTGCATGATGTGTAAAATGAAGTAATATTCGCTTTATTCATGCACAGTTGTCGCCAACAGAATATAATTTTGGCATCAATTTGTTGAGCATTGAAACTAAAGAGCACACACATATAACAGGCGGGCTGAAAAGTTCATAGGCAGACACATAGATGGCACTACTAGTATTAAACCCATATGATTTTTAGTTAACCCTAACCTTCAAAGGACACGTGCATAAATGTGACAGCTGTTGCACTATTAGTATGTGAGTTCTAGCATTTTTAGTGAAGCAACTTTTGTTAGTTTGAAAAAATGGATAAAAAGGAATTTCGTGTGTGTTAATAAAGCATCGCTTTTTGGCGGAAAAAATACTATTCAAGCCAAGGCTTGGCTTGATAAACATTATTCGGACTTTGCACCAGGGAAATAAACGGTGGAGAAGTGGTTTGCTAAACTTAAACGAGGCGAAATGTGCACCGAGGAGGATGCACGCAGTGGACGCCTCAAAGAGGCTGTTACCGACGAAAACATCAAAAAAGTCTACAAAATAATTTCTGATAACCGTAAAGTGAAGTGGATTGAGATAGCTGAGACTCTAAAGATATCAAAGGAATGCGTTGGACATATCGTGAATGAATATTTGAATACGCGAAAGCTCTGTTCAAAGTGGCTGCTCATAATCGACCTAAAACAACAACGGATGGATGATTCTAAGCAGTGTTTGGAGCTGTTCAATCGTAATAAACCCGAATTTTTGCGTCGATATGGGACAATGGATGAAACATGGCTCCATCATTTCACACCGGAGTTCAATCGACAGTTAGCCGAGTGGACTGCACGTGATGAACACTAAAAATGCTATAACTTCACTAAAAATGCTATAACTCGCATACTAATAGTGCAACAGCTGTCCAATTTATACACGTGTCTTTTAAAGGTTAGGGCTAACTAAAAATCATATGGATTTAATACTAGTGGCGCCATCTATGTGTCAGCCTATGAACCTTTCAGCCGACCTGTTATATATATATATATATGTATATATATATATATATATATGTATATATATATATATATATATATATATATATATATATATATATATATATATATATATTTATATATATATATATATATATATATATATATATATATATATATATATATATATATATATATATATATATATATTTGTATGTATATGTATATATATATATATATATATATATATATATATATATATATAAAAGTTGTGATTGATTGGACTGATATGCAAGTGTGTCATAAAATTTATAATTTAACGTAAGAAAAAACCGCATGTCAGCAGTTTTAAAAAATCTCATTTTCACTTTGAAATAAAATTGTCTTTGCTTTCTCCGGATGATCTTTTGTAACGAGTTTACATTATTTAATTATTTGCTCGTGAAAGAAATTTAAATAATTTCTTTCACGATCTTTTAAGAATAAAATAAATGATAAATGATTTTGAATGGAAAAGGTTAGAAATGCACGTGGAAGTTATTTATGATAGAGGATCTTGACAAATGCCATTATTAGATTTACAAAACGAATGAAATAAATACTGAGAAAATCCGAAGATGATATAATTATTAAATAAAACATCTTATCTATACATTTCAGTTGGGTATTTTGTTAAAATAGTATCTCCAATCTATTTATTGGTTATTTTTATAGAGTCGTTACATATCGTTTTATAATAAAATCTCTTATGTCATTTTGTACATCAATTGTAATAAATCATTTTGTAATAAATTTCATTTACTATAAATAATCCTTTTGTAGTACATTATCTTTCTGCAATAAAATTTTAAATGTATTGCAAATCATCATGTAATAAAATTTTACACATCATTTTGTAATAAAATTTATACATCGTTTTGCATATTAATCGTAATAAATCATTTTGTAATAAATCTCATTTGCGAATAATCATCATTTTGTAATAAATCTCATTTGTAATAAATCGTTATTTTGTTATAAATTATCATTCTGTAATAATATTTTAAATTTATTGCAAATCATCATGTAATAAAATGTTACACATCGTTTTGTAATAAAATTTTAATGTGAATTGATTTAAAAAATTTAAATTATTCGCTTTTTTGTAATAAAGTCATAGTAAACGATTTTTTTTCTATAATCAAAGCAATCAACAATTGCAGAAAGTAAAACCAACCAAAGTCGCTTATCGAATCATCCTAATCAGTCTCGAAAATTACAACCTGAATTTTAAAGAAATAATAGCAATTTATTATCTTGTCTAATCATTTTTTTCTTCAGACCTCTATTAAATAATAACTTCGTCGCTTTAAGGTTTCATTATTACAACCTTCAAAGAATAGTATATATATATATATTTTTTTTTTTTTTTTTTTGCAGATAATAATTAAGGTTGAACAAGAATATTAAGCTGTAACCGTGACAATTAAAAGCAATTCACGTACGGGGTAAGTCTTCATCCGAGTTAGCAACATAATGGCTGATTTTTTTCCTCATTTCATGTCACTTAAGGTAGGTAATGGGCCCATTTGATACCTAAAGTTAAAAAGGATTTGACGTTTTTCTTCTTTTTAAATTCTCCTGTAAATAAAAATTGCTTGCTGTCAAGTTACTCGATTCTCGTCTAACGGAGAGTTTTTTTTTTTTCTTTTTCAAAACATTTGAATGCTGCAATTATTTTGACAAGAAATTATGTGCAGCGAAGATTAAGATGTTTTAATTCTTACTGCCTGTGTTTTTAAATTTAATAATAACGCTAAATGACTTAGAGTTGCTACAAGACTTCATTGCATTTAAAATTTTTGCACTTGTGCTCGGTGTTTTTCAAATGCTAGCATACTAGTATCCAAAAAGTAAGACCCATTTTCAATTTAAAATTCCCGGGGCTTATGGAATTTCAATTTTTTTTTCTTTTTTAAGTTGCTGACACTGTCCTTGACATCTGCGTGAAATTTGGCGTCAAATAATCATTAGTGTTCAGTTACGTTTGGCTTGTGAAACGCTAAAACTGATTCCGGCGATTTTTAAAATGTCGGAATGAATTGAGCAAAGAACTTGCATTCAATTTTGTTTGTTTGCAGAAACGTATAGAATGTTGCAGAAGGCATTCGGTGAGCATTCCTATATCCGAAAGAAATGTTTAGAAATGGTATAAGCAGTTCAAAGAAGGCAGAGAACGCGTAAAAGACGGAAGAGCCCTCTGTCGACCACCCACCTCAACCGACGAAGTTCACATCCAAAAAAGTAAGGATTTGGTGCTTGCAAACCATCGATTTACAATTTGAGACCTTGCTGATGATGTTGCAGTTTCAAAATTTCATTTTAAAAGGTGTTTTGGGCCTCAAACGTGTCAAATCTTGATGGGTACCGAAAACACTGAATGCGCCAGCTAACACTATATTGATTCGTCGTGACTTTTTCTTCGAAAGTGTAACCCATTTCGTTTCACAACCACCGTATTCACACCGTGCGACTTCTAGCTATTCCCTAAACTCAAAAGACTACTCCGGGGACGCCGTTTTGAGTCGATTGAAGAGATCCAGCGTGAATCGCAATGCTAGTTATTTCAATGTGTCATTTTTATCATGATTTCTTTCGTTGTCATCTTTTTTTAATTATAAATAAGCTATTTATTTAAAGCAATACTAATCTGAATAACAATGAACAAACAAAAATCCTACTGAAGACCTAGCGGTAATGCATACCGTTGAAAATAGCGTGAAAATGAGAGTTTTGGTTTGGTTTGTCGCCCTACGGTCATCTTGTGCACACTTTAGGCTAAACAGACCGGGACCTACACTTTAAAGTGGATTCCGAACCACTACAAACATCCATGGCACCGCCGGGACTCGAACCCGAAACCTGTGGTACCGAGCGCCAGAGCGCTAGCCACTCGGCCATTCAGGCCCCCGTGAAAATGAGAGAGAGTGAGAGAGAGTTCGAATTCCGCGGGTGGCTTGTGTGTAAATTTTGCTTTAAAAAAAGCACATAATTAATTCGACTCGTGGCAACGAGCGCAGCTAATGAGAAACGAGGGATTGTTGTAGTCACTATTTTTATCAATGAGAAGACTTTATGGCGATTATGACAATACGTTATACGGATTGTGGTTCGGAATCCACTTTAAACCGTAGGTCTAACAGGATCGTAGAGCGCTGTGGGGGTATTGTTACTCCGCGGCTGCAGCTTATCTTCAAGCTACACGCATCCCCTAAGTAAGTAACGGCGATGCAGCCCTTCCTTATGGCATAAAAGACAACTGTCCAAGTAATTGTCAGCTGCATTAGGAAATACCAAAAAAAAAAAAAAAAAAAATACAAAGATTATCTCGACTAATGGCCCAATGATAAAGAGAGCAGCTAATGTGAAAGGAGGGATTGTTGTAATTACTGTTTTTATGAGAAGACTCGATGGCGATTATGACAATACGTCACACATTGTCTTGATTGATATTGTATTGAATACGTCATACATTGTCATATTAAATACGTCATACATTGATATTGACAATACGTCTCGCATTGATCGTAAACCTGCCTGTTGAGATTTTCCCACTTTTTATTTCAAACGACATACAAATACTGGGTAGTTATCCCTAAACACCGTCTGTCCAACATCCCACCGTCAACACCCGTCGGTGGGGTGTCTGTGGTATATATGAGGTGTACTTTGACCTTTCTTATTAACTGAGGCAATGGACTGCATCAAGAAGAAGGATGCAATAAAAAGCTAGGTACCTGAAGGAGGTGTGGAAAAAAGAAGAAGAAAAAAAATCTTGATTAATCAAGTGTTCTTCAATACATGCCCCCAAGTGGACATTACTGCTCTGCCTTTGTATTCTTGTCTATATTTCTCATGATGAATCCTAAGAAATGCTGGATATGCTACGAAACATGCTTTGATAGTGGTGAGTAACTTCAACTCAAGTGCTGGATATTAAAAATGCACGTTAAAATTAAGTAAAACGGTACTTTCTGTATAGTAAAGCGTTATTCTATGACTGTAAGGCTGTATTCTATAACATTAAATTATAATAAAATAGAATATAAATGACCCTCTTTATCAATATAATGATTTAAAAATCTGAAGTTTGAATTAATATTGAAAAAAAGTATAGATATTGAAAAATTACATTAAATATTATCCTAAAAGATGACTTAATAAAAATAAATCTTTAAATATTTTTAATGAATAAGTATTACAGTTTTGATTAATAGTTTAAAAATAGATAATTTATATTTAGCAAAATAGATAATTTATATTTAGCAAAATAGATAATATTTAGCAAATATTAAGCAAAAAATATTATGCAAATATTATGTTATTATTTAGCAAATTATATGCATTAGCAAATAAGGTTTGTATAATAAAATAGAAATAAAGAAAATAATATCAAATGTTTCAAATGATAATTACATTAAATTTATTACAAACTAATAAATGCCGTTAATATTGTATTAAAAACCACTTATTACATAAAATTAAAGATCATATAAAATTATTACAAAAAGTATAAAAATTAGAAAGAATATATGAACATTTTTCTCTTTTATAAAAGGCTTACGTAATTCTGCCTTGCAAAAACGTCCTGTCTAGCGTTGCATCAAACTCAAAAACTTCGACAGTTGTTTATTTTTCTACCGGATCATCCTGGCCTAATTATTCGTAACTTAAGAACTTATTTTCACACATTATCTTCTCATTTGAGTTAATTAACTCGAGGTGAAGGTTGTTTTTGAGCTTCAAAATTACTAATTAAGATGACACCATGTACTTATTGACAAGTGGTTTCCAAAAATCGTGTGTATCCGAAAATGTTAATAAAAATAAGAACTATTAATTAATATTTCTGGAGCAATGGCCTTCAGTTTAACATTTAACTTTTCTGTAGTAAACAAATAACAGGTAGCTTCCGGAAAATAGACACTACATATGAGGATGCAAATTTTTAAATAGTTTGTGCATATTTTAATGCGAATATTAATTTATTTTTAGTTCTTTTAATAAATTTGTCACTTTGACTCCCTAAATGAAGTTTTAGTTATGAGGATTTCGACTCCCACAGTGCGACCCGTGTGGCTGGCGCTCGGTACCACATTTATCAGGTTCGAGTCCCGGCGGTGCCATGGATGTTTGTAGGGGTTCGGAATCCACTTTAAACCGTTACTCCACGTCCGTAGCTCATCTTGAAACTACAGGCACCTCCTGGGTCGTGCTAAGAGAGTAACGTCGGTGCAGCGCCTTGCCTTAAGGCATCCAAGACAACTGTCTGAGTGTTTGCCAGTTGCATTAGAACAAATATATGTATATATATGAGGTTACTTTTGTAATCTAGAAAAATTACAAAAAAATTATTAGAATGTTAATTTCCCATTATCTTTAATATACAAATTTTTATTTACATAGGCACACAAAGATTAAAAAATATAAAATTTAACATTATATCCTTTCACAACAAGCCATCCGCCATAATTGTAGCGTCGCTCCCTTTCTCTTCTTCTTTCCAGAAATCAGCATGAGACAAATGCATGATCTTTTTATTTTAACCAGACTATCAGGTTCTGGCACTTTTGCAAAGCTATTTAAAATTTATAAAATCCTTTATGTCTATAATTTAATTATACACATAAGATCTGAAATTACTGCATCTCCACCGTCATGTTGTAAAATTTATTTACCAAAATTCTTTTTACGAATATTTTTTATTTTTCCCAATATAATTAATAATATTTTTCTCGATATACTATTATTATTCTTGTTTTATATCAATATGTGAAATAAAAAATTATAAACTTTCTGTTTATTTGATTTCTATTTCCTATCTTCACATAGATGGTAAAGTTAAGTAGTGGTGGTTTTCTGAGTTTTCCCCCGTAGGATACGTGAACATGTGAAAGTTACAAGTGAGATTAATAATTTAATTTTTCCTTTTTATTAATACAGAATTTTGAAATGCGGTTTCGTATTTAAATTGAATATTACAAGCGTAGATGATACTTCTTTAGAAATGTTATACTACTGTGTCCAAAAAGTAAAACAAATGAAAGGCCATCCACCATGTCCATGTCTTCAAGTATATATCTAGCACACTGTACCGAAACAATCTAGCACATTGAACACTACAGTTGGTTTCATGTGCAACTAATGCCAAATACGTCGTCATTTCGATTCAAACTATCACTGGCAGCCGAATTCACTTTTTTATGCCGCTTACAGCCCCATTTATTAATACGCTTTGGAATTTTTTAATGCCGTACCGTTTCCCCCTTCTTTCAGTATCTTCATTCAAATTTAAACTCATTGTGACGAATGGTTATTTTTTTTTACAGCATTTTGAAAGTGGGACTACAATTATAACCACCCTGTATATATAGGTTTGGTTTTGTATTATTCTATGTTTTATATAGATACTATATAAAAATCTGAGAATTGCTTATGTATAAATAGAGTAAAAGTGTATTTTATTTATAAACTGACAATGTTTTGGAAAAAAATATTAGTTAGTTTCTATAAGATATTCTAAATCACGCAAAGGCTAACTATAACAAATATTTTTCAATCCATGCAATAATTTGTGATATTTATATTTTTGCTTCTGCTGTTTACTTGCAAAATTATTAATCAATAATCTAAAACCCCCAACGAAAAATTAAAAAAAAAGTTAAACAAAAAATTTAGCTTCAGATTTGGTTCCCGAGACACGTTTTAGACGCCGAGATATGCAAAACACTCCCAAAATATATGTGATGTTCGTATAAAAATCTTGAAAGACAGACTTTAAGAGAGCAAAATAAATACTTTCCATGAAGTAGTAACGATAGAAGCTGCAATCACGGAATAAAAAGGAAGAAAATAATAATAATAATAAAAAAAAGAACTTGTTATAAGCATACTGTACAAAAAAAGTAATGATTTGTGCAGAACAGTTTTGGAATTTATCGAAATAAATTGAATTGCAAAACACGTAGGAAAACAATGGGCTTTTTTTTTTAAATCTTAAAAAAAAACTTGAATCGATAAAACGTATTTCTCTAAACTCGTTGTTTTCATTTTTGTTCTATTCCTAAATGGTTCTTTTCGAAAAGTGTTTGAAATGTAAAAAGAATTGAGCATTTTAGTATTCTGTTCAAAATCTCATCGATTTTGGAAAACTTGATCATGGAATTGATGTCTGAATCTTAATTTTAATTCTGTTCTTTTAAATATGAATTGTGGTTTTATTTTTTATTAAAAGTACTACTGTGCCCTAAAAGTAAGAACAATTTTTTTTTTCAAAAACTCTTTATCTATTCTTCCAAATTTATTTCATCGCCTTCACAGTAATCCCCTCCGGACACAATGCACTTATGACAACTTTTTTTTCCAATATTCAATGCATGCTAAAAAGCCATAGGCAGGGATGGCACTTCAAAGCCGATTCATGTTGAATCTCTTCAATCGACTCAAAACGATGTCCCCGGAGTGGATTTTTGACTTTAGGGAATAGCCAGAAGTCGCACGGTGTGAATACAGTGGTTGTGGAACGATATGGATTTCATGTTTGGCGAAAAATTCACGAAGAACCAATGCGGTGTGAAAAGTCACACCAGTGTTTTCGGTACCAATCGATATGTGACGCGTTTGAGGCCCAAAATGGAACGGACCGATCTTTTTGAAATTCCAACATCACCAAGCAAGGTCTCTCATTGTAAATCGACGGTTTGCAAGCACCCAGTCTTTAATTTTTTAGACGTGAGCTTCGTCGGTTGAGATGGAGGGTCAACCAGAGGGCTCTTCGCCTTCAACGCATTCTCTGCCTTCTGTTTATACCACTTGTCACCATTTCTTTCCATCTTCTAAGCATTCTTTTTAACCTTTTCCAAAACTCCATAAGCCCAGTTGGGAAGTAAGAACAATTGAAAATGGGTCTTATTTTTTAGACACCGTAGTACTTGCAAAACTTGATCATGGAGTCCATACCTGAATCTTATTTTCGATTTTGTCCTTCTAAATATAAATTACTTTTTCTTATTTTTTATTAAAAGTTGTTGTTCTAATGCAGCTGCAATACAGAGACAGTTAATCTATATGCTATAAGCAACGGCTGCACCGCTGTTACTCATTCGGCACTACCCAGGAGATACTATAGCTTGAAGATGGGCTATAGGTTATAGTAATGTATATAGGCTAAGGGTTTGAGTAACACTACCCGCACGACGCTCTACGATACTATTAGACCGGGTCCTACGGTTTAAAATGGATTCCGAACCACTACAAACATCCATGGCACCGCCGGGACTCGATCCAGTATAACACGACCTTTGGGCGTAGAACTGAGAACCCTACCCTGTAAAAAGGAAAAATTCTGTTGTCTCGAAATCTGCCAGTAGGCAGACGACCTAGTTAATCTTTATGCCATAAGCAAAAGTTGCACCACTGTTACACATTTGGCACTACCCGGGGGCAGCGTAGCTTGAAGATAGGCTACGAACGCGAGTCACACTACCCCCACAACGCTCTACGATACTATTAGACAAATAACTACGGTTTTACGGTGGATATCGAACCACTACAAACATCCATGGCATCTCCAGGAATCGAACCCGAAACCCGTGCCTTTGTTAATTTTGTCATTGAGGGCTTGATTTCAAGAACGATGTCTTGGTTTTCGCATGTATGATACAATTGATTTTCAGTAAGAGGCTAAATGGAGCAAGTAGAGTGAGTGTAACTATTATCAGAAATTTTAAATATTATATTTTTTTCATGTTTCAAAGATTTAAAATGTAGTATTTTTTTCAATGCGTCACATATTCTTGTAGGCATTTGCCAGCTGAATTAGAACAAAAAAAAATTCTAGTATAATAAACTAAATAATTCATTGTACACCAGCAAGTTTGAATTCAATGTAAAAATACTTAGCCTTCTCAAAACAGTAGAAGATTTTTTTTTTGGTGAAATTTAAGTTGTAATTTCTTCTCATTTGTAATGCTACAACTCTCATCAGGTCGTCCAAATTGATGCGAGGCGATCACACGTGCTACCACAACTGCCACGAAATCTACTCATTTTTAAAAGTAGTAACCACACAGTTTATTATCATTGGTCTATAGACTAAAGTCCATTTGCCTTTCTTTGATTACACTAAATCATTAAAACTTAGCATAATTTTTTTTGTTTAAATGCAGCTTTCAAACACTTAGACAGTTGTCTTGGATGCCTTAAGGCAAGCGCTGCACCGACGTTACTCAGCACTACCCAGGAGGTGCGTGTAGCTTGAACAGAAGCTAATGACGTGGTGCCCTCACAACGCTATACGATCATGTTAGTCCGGGACCTACGGTTTAAAGTGGATTCCGAACCACTACAAACGTCCATGGCACCGCCGGGACTCGATCCCGAAACTTTGTGGTACCGAGCGACAGAGCGCTAGCCACTCGGCCATTCAAGCCGCCCCCCTCCCTTGTTAAATTATAGAAACAAATAAAAATAACTTCATTTAGTTTTGTTTTGTCGCTCTACAATCATTTTGTGCACACTTTGGGCTAATTAGACCGGAACCTACAGTTTAACGGGAACTCCGAACCACTCACAAACATCCATGGTACTGCTAAGATTCGAACCTGCAGCCCGATGTACGAAAGGCCAGAGCGCTAGCCAATCGACTATGAGGTCGCTTTGTTTTGCTTAAAAATTTCGAATCATTACAAACGTTCATGGAACCGCCGGGACTCGAACCCGAAACCTGTGGTACCGAGCGACACAGCGCTAGCCACTCGACTAGCATGTAAAAATGACCCCAAAACTTAGCATGTAACAGAGCCAAAAACTTTTAAATCATGACTATGAATAAAATATTTTCGTAAGCCATAAAACATTTGTGTAACTTTGCCTACAGGGACGACAAATTGAAAATTTCACGATTTTTCAAGGCAACGGAAACTTTCTGCCGTGCTTGGACTACGATGATAAATGCCTTCCACTAGAAAATGTTATTGGAGACCAGAAACATGTTTATCTGCCACATTGCTGCTCGTACAAACCCACGATGCGTTTATGGGTGTGACAGACGATGGCGGAATCGATCGACAGTAAAGTTTTACTGCCCTTTTACGCACCCTCCGACCCACGAATTCGATTCGAACCGAACTACTTCTGGGATCATGATCATGTGAGACGAAGGGTCATGTCTGACACCTGAGGTACATGAAATAAACATCAAGAAACAGAATAAAAAGGGAATTCTTGGGTTATAATTATTCTATAAAGAAGCGAATCACCGGTTTGTGTTCGGATCAATTAACTGCCAGAAAAGATTTCGGAAATGAGGATGAATGTTATTTTAGGATTCCGAACTCTTTAACTTGAGGAAATCTTTCGTTCTGATGTAGGTGGCAAACACTTAGACAGTTGTCTTGGCTGCCTTAAGGCAAGCACCATGCAGGAGGTGAGTGTAGCTTGAGGTTAAGCTACGGACGCGGAGTAACACTATCCCCACTACGCTCTACGATCCTTATATGACAGGGACTGACGGTTTAAAGTGGATTCCGAACCACTACACACATCCATGGCACCGCCAGGAATCGAACCCGAAACCTGTGATACCGAGCGCCAGAGCTCTACCACTCGGCCATTCAGGCCCCCATAAAGAAGCGAATCATTGGTTTATATTTGGATCAATTAACTACCACAAGAAATTTCGAAAATGAGGATAATTGTAATTTTAGGATGCCGAACCTTTTAACATGAGGACATTTATCACTAGATAATTAGAAGATTCAGCATTATACAATGGAAGGTGGTAGATCCAACGCAGGATGGAGGTCTGCTATACTATCTGTTATCCCGATTAAGAAAAACTTCCTTAAAGGTACCATCTCAGAGATTTACACTCGTCTTCATGAGTGTTACCTGAGGTATTTGGGTTTACTACTTTATCAGCCGTACCACGCTGTATATACCGGTTCTCGTTAGATCACCGAAGTCAAGCATCATTGGGCGCGGTCAGTACTTGGGTGGGTGACCACCTGGGAACAGCGCGTGCCGTTGGCCTTCACAAATTTGGGACCTGAATGGCCGAGTGTCGTACGCTCGGTGCCACACTTTTCGGGTTCGAATCCCGGCGGTGCCAAGGATGTTTGTAGTGATTCGGAATCCACTTTAAGCCGTAGGTCTCGGTCTCCACTGACTGTAAGAGCGTCACGGAGCCAAAGTCAGACTTCCACCTGCGGGGTGCTGCATCCCAACAGAAGCTGCTTCCTTCCCCTTCAATCATGAGTACGTACGGGCTCGTGGGCTTGGCCAGCCAAGTGGGATAAGAAACAACAACAACAGTTTATCGTGTCCCATCCTGGAATAAAGACGGGTGCTTACAGTTCGTCTTTGCAAACCAGCCCTCATCAGTTTGGTGGTCGTTACTTCTGAAATATTTTTTTCTTTAATGCAGCTAGCAAACAGATATGGACGTCTTGGATGCCTTAAAGCAAGCGCTGCACAGACGTTACTCAGTTTGCATTACCCAGGGGGCGCGTGTCACTTGAAGATAAGCCACGGACGCGGAGTATAACTGCCCCCGCAACGATCTACGATCATATGTGACCGGGACCTACTGTTTAAAGTAGATTCCGAACCACTACACACATCCATGGCACCGCCGGGAATCGAACCCGACACCTGCGTTACCGAGAGCCAGAGCGCTAGCCACTCGGCCATTCAGGCCCCACTGTTGAAATATTATTAGATATACACTCAAGAGCCAAAACATTATGACCACCTGCCAATAACGAGTTGGCCCACCTTTGGCGCGCAACACAGCGTCAACCCGCCTTGGCATGAATTAATACCACCACTTAATACCAGTTGAATACCACTTCCACCTGATCA
Source organism: Caerostris darwini (assembly GCA_021605075.1). NCBI lineage: Eukaryota > Metazoa > Arthropoda > Arachnida > Araneae > Araneidae > Caerostris > Caerostris darwini. Next base: position 244,384 of record BPLQ01013429.1, on the reverse strand, counting down.
CGTGCCTTCCACGTCATCCAGGCGAGTTCATTGTAAAATGTAGGGGTGGTCATAATGTTTTGGCTCTTGAGTGTATATTAATTGTAGGTCGATACTCACAAGTCATTGTTCAAATAATGTTTGGTAGAGACTCGCAAATCGTTACTGCTCAAATAATGTTTGGTCTGTACTCACAGTTCGTTATTGCTCAAATAATGGTATATTGGCACTCGCAGGTTGTTACTGATAAAATAATGTTTGGTCGGTACTCACAGGTCACAGGATGTTTGTGATTGGTTTAGAATCCACGTTAAACTGCAGGTGTCGGTCTAATTAGAATAAAGTGTGCAAAAAAAAAAAAAAAAAAAAATGACTGTAGAGCGATAAACCGAACTAACAAACATGACTAGTTATTGTACTACTTCAGTAAATAATTTGAATCTATTATGCATTTATCTGGTTTTTTTAGAAAAGGTATCAAGGAATATTGTAAAATAATTAGGTCAATACAGTTAATCATTTAATTAATTAATAATCAATTTAGATAGCTGGATCACGGACAGTTCAAGCTAGTTCAATACAAACTAGCAAGTATGGCCTATTCGTTTTCTGCTACAGCACATAATTTTTTTTTTGTTCCAATGCAGCTGGCAAACACATAGACAGCTTGGTCTTGGATGCCTTAAGGCAAGCGCTGCACAGACGTTACTCACTTTGCATTACCCAGGATGCGCGTGTAACTTGAAGATACGGACGCGGAGTAACAATGACCGGGAACTACGGTTTAAAGTAGATTCCGGTCCTAATAGGACCGGGAACTACGGTTTAAAGTACATTCCGAATCACTACAAACATCCATGGCACCGCCGGGACTCGAACCCGAAACCGGTGGTACCGAGCGCCAGAGCGCTAGCCACTCGGCCATTCAGGCCCATAATTTCGATATAGTATTACACTTTTATATTTTTTCGAAAAATTATCAAATAATATTTAATAAAATTAAAATACAAAGGAATTCAAGAGAAAAATGTTTAACATAGTATATAATCTCACCTCATCGGATAAATTTCATGTCTGCGCAATTAGGGTAACCAGCAAAAAAAATATCCTCCTAAAGATTCATCATGCAAAAACAACTAAAATAAAAGTAAATAAAAATGTATATTAAACCAAAATTAAAAAAAAAAAAAAAATGTTAAATAAATAAATATTATAAACTATATAAAAAAAAAAAAAATATAAATTAGTTAAAATGAACTAAATAATAAATGAATGATTTCTGTCTATTTCAAAGAGTTCTGGGTGGATTAAACAAAGTACTTTTATCTTGATGTTAGAGAAGCGTTTGCTTTAGGTCAGTGCCCATTGAAATTTTATGCCACACAAAATATAATTAATACAGCATAAAAGAGAAAGGTAATAGTGTAAATTAAGAGAGAGAGAAAATGTTTTTTAAGCTTTTAAAAATTAAATGTATAAATATGAAATGAGAAGAAATTATAACATTAGACGGTGGATCTTGCAGTAATGGCACTTCAGATGAAGGGATGAGGGGGAAAACAACGGATTATAAGTCTACTACTGTGTCCAATAAGTAAGAACAATATTCAATTTAAAATTCCCGGGGCTTATGGTATTCCTATTCCAATTTTTCTTCTTTTTTAGGTTGCTGGCACTGTCCTTGACATCTGCGTGAAATTCCACGTCAAAATATGCATCAGTGCTTGAGTTACGCTTGGCTTTGGGAGACGCTGCGACGGATTCCAACGATTTTTGAAATGTCGGAATTCATTCAGAAAACAACTTTCATTGAATTTTGTTTTTCGAAAACGTATAGAATGTTGCAGAAGCCATTCGGTGAGCATGCCTAAACAAGTGGTATAAACTGTTCAAAGAAGGCAGAGAACGCGTTGAAGACGAAGAGCCCTCGGGTCGACCCTCCACATCAACCAACGAAGAACATGCCCAAAAAATTAAAGATTTGGTGCTTGTAAACCGTCGATTTACAATGAGAGACCTTGCTGATGGTGTTGGAATTTCAAAAGGATCGGTCCATTCCATTTTGGGCCTTCCAACACGTCAAATCTCGATGGTACCGAAAACAGTGAATGCGCCAGCAAACCCACCACTGCATTGATTCTTCGTGATGTTTTCGCCAAAAATGAAGCCCATATCGTTCCACAACCACCGTATTCAAACCGTGCGACTTCTGGTTATCCCCTAAACTCAAAAGACCACTCCGTATCGATTGAAGAGATTCAATGTGAATCTAAGCATGCTTTGAAGTGCCATCCCTGTCAATGACTTTTTAGCATGCACTGGGGATTGGGAAAAAAAGTTGGCCTAAGTGCATTGTGTCCGGAGGGGATTACTTCGAAGGCGATGAAATAAATTTGGAAGAATAAATAAAGCATTTTTGAAAAAAATAATAATTGGTCTTACTTTTTGGGCCCAATAGTAGATCATTTCCGCTGGAATAATCCGACAAATACTGTATAAATCACAGAAATGAGCCAGTCCAACAGTTTGTGATGCGGCGGGGAGAGGACAGATGTTATTTCAACTCGGATGCCTCTGCAATCCCGCCGCTGAAATGATAACTAATCACTAAGCCCAACAAACAAACCCGAGAAATGAATGTATTTCGAAATCCCACGGAATGAGCTGTGCCTTTCCCGGAATTGGGAAGTTATCATTAAACGTTCCTTGCAGGTTGATTGCAGTGCAAGAGGGAAGGGGAAATGAGCAATTCAATAGGGTAAGGCACTCGGGCATTTGGGATTCGGAGTTAATGGACGTGCAAAATGGACGGATGATTGACTTCCAGCAAGGAGAGTGTTTCTGGATGAGTCGGAATTTAAATTTTGTGGTCATTCATGTAACTCCTGTAAGATTTTTTCTTCTTTCTAATGCAGCTGGCAAACACTTAGACAGCTTGGTCTTGGATGCCGTAAGGCAAACGCTGCACAGACGTTACTCACTTTGCATTACTAAGGGGCGCGTGTCACTTGAAGATAACCCACGGACACGGAATAAAAATGCTCCCGAAACGCTCTACGATCCTATTAGACCGGGACCTACGGTTTAAAGTGGATTCTGAACCACTACAAACATCCATGGCACCGCCGAGACTCGAACCCGAAACCTGTATTACCGAGGCCAGAGCGTAAGGAATCATTTGAACCCTAGGCTCTAATAATTCACTGGCCACAACTGACAGTCAAAAAGCTGAGGTTTTAACGGACAGTCTTCAGGAACAGTTTTTTGAGAACAACATTCATAATCATGATACAGAAAATCTCGTTGAGTCCACTATCACTAATTTTATTAATACTTGTCAAGTCTCTGAAATTCTTATCACTAATGCATCTTTCGTTATTAATTGTATTTCCTCACTGAAAATGAACAAAACTCCCGGAAAAGATAAAATTACTAATAATATGTTAAAAAACCTTCCTTTCAAAATAATACTTGAGATATGTAAAATTACTGATTCTATTCTTCATACTGGTTACTATCCTTGGAAAACAGCTAGAATTCTCCCAATTCTTAAACTTGGAAAGGATCCTACTTCTCCTATTAGCTACAGACCAATTTCTTTACTCTCTTCTATTAGTAAACTAGATGAAAATGTCATCCTGAACCTCCTTAAAAGTGAGTCAAATCAAAAGAACCTTCTCATCCCACAGCAATTTGGATTTACCGAAAAACTTTCTACAACTCATCAGCTCTACAATCTCACAGAAACTGTTGCTGAAGGATTAACCTGGAAATATGAAACTGCTGTAATTTTTCTTGATGTGGCCAAGGCTTTTGATAGAGTCTGGGTTAATGGATTGATTTACAAACTCATTTCTTACAATTTCTCGCCTTATTTGATTCAAGTAATTCGTAACTATCTTTCAGACAGACACTTTCTTGTCGCAGTAGGGAATACTGATTCCTCAATTCGTGATATTCACGCTGGTGTGCCAAAGGGCTCCATTCTAGCTCCTTTCCTTTATAATATCTTTATCAACGATATTCCACAAAATAACAATATCAAAATTAGTCTGTATGCTGACGAGACTGCAATCTTAACACAAAAAATTTGCTTAGGCTGAAAAACTTGCACTATCCAGGAAAATTTGCAAAATTATATAATTGATTTAGAAAAATGGCTCATTAACTGGAAGATAAAATTAAATGTAGACAAGACTGAAGCAGTTCTTTTCACTTGCAAAAAATCCTATAACTCTCCTAATATTTAAATATATAATAATTATATCGCCTGGTCTAAAGACACTAGGTACTTAGGAATTATTCTTGATAGTAAACTTAACTACAGATCGCATATCTACAACCTCAGAAATAAATTCAATACTCAATTTAGAATTCTCTATCCTTTAATCAATAGAAATTCAAGCTTTACCTTTTCATCTCAAAATTCTAATATATCTCTCTTATCTTCGTCCAGTATTAGCTTATACAAGCCCAGTTTGGCGTTCTGTTGCACGTACAAATTTTGAAATTATTCAAAGGCTTGAGAACAAAACTCTCAGAATGTTTAACGAATTCACCCTGGTACTTTCGTAATGACGATATTAGAAGAGCTCTCTCGATTCCAAGTTTAAGTCAATTTGTTCACAAAATTTCTACTCAATTCTGTAATGATATGAGAAACAACCATAACCCTGTATTAAATATCCTGCAAAATTACGATTATGATATTTCTTCCCGCAAACATAGCAAAAGACCTCGCACTGTGCTAAATATTTTAAATTAATTCCTTACAACTGCCTGGATGAAAAAAGTTCGCTTTTCTCCTAAGTCATTTTTTTCCTTTGCTCATTCTGTTTTATTACATGCAACTGATTTCCTCAACATCTACATTTTTGAAATTTTTGTTATTTTTTATTTTATAATTTTATTAAATAAATAATTCTCTTTTAAAAAAAGGGCAACTAATTATCTTATTTTGCTTATTAACTCAAAGGGCATGAGACCACCGCTGTGTTTCAACATTTTACAAAGAAGGAGCTAGTGGGCGCTACGCGGCCGAGGATCTCCGTAATAATAATCTCCGTAATAATTCCCTCTCTAAGTAGAGAGGGAAAATACAACAGGAAAACATTTACAGTTGCAGCACTGTGGCTACCCAGTAATGAAACTGTAACTGTTTTCATCGCTGTAGCAGTTGCTTTAGTTTCAAGCAAAGAGATTGAAGCGGAAGGGACTGAGATTCTACAAAGATTGATCTATGGTTCGTTAATCGAAAACAGGAACCTGTATTAGTTGTGGGCAGAAAGGTGATCCAGCCTGCTGGAAAGGCTGTCAAGATAGATTTCACTCCTCTTCAAAGAGGGTAAATGATCAGTTTAGTTTTGCATCCATGATAAAGATGCAAACTCTAGATGGAACAAAAGATGAAAGTTCTTAAAGAATTTGTTGCAATTTTCAATACCCTTGGCGGGATATAAAAGATGCATAATCATCTAAAGACCTGAAAAATCCCCAATTGAAGAATTTCAAGTTTTTACGAGATTGCCTGATGGCAAAAAAGTCTTGCTGTGGCCATTATTGAAGTTGGCCACAGCACAGTTATGGCCATTATTGAAGTTGATGTCTCCACCGCATTATCCATGCCTTTATCCTCTAGAGTGATTGGATTGTTGAACGGTTAGTTTCGGGCCTGAATGGTCGAGTGGCTAGAGCTCTACCGCTCGGTGCCACAGGTTTCGGGTTCGAGTCCCGGAAGGGCCAAGGATGTTTGTAGTGGTTCGAAATCAACTTTAAGTCGTAAGTCCTGGTCTCCTATGACTGTAAGAGCGTCACGGAGCAAAAGTCAGACTTCTACCTACGCGTGCTCCATAACTCATGGGATGCCCATCCCGCACTGCAGGGCACTGAAGATTAGTCAACAGCAACGGTTAGTTTCATTGTGATTTTGTTTTGTTGTCTCTACTGTAAGGTCTTTAGTTTTTTTATTTTATTATTTTTAAGGGCTTTGATAATTCTACGGGCCTCGATCCAAAGCTACGCTTCCAATTTTTGCTAATGACAGGAGTTTGTGGCTGCTTTGCACTTCAATAACCTGCTACCATACCATACTATACGAAGTGATTTTGAACATTCCGAGAAACTCTTCTTCTCAAGTCATTTATGAACTTACTCAAGAAAAATAGATGCACGAAGTATGATTTTGTTTATACCTCTGACAATTTTGTACGAAAATATATTTAAAAAGTTCATATATATGAATATTTTATTTTTAAATCATTTTGGATGGAAAACTTATTAATAGAATATATATCCCAAATATCCCTCCCCCTACCTATTTGATATATTAAAGGTAATTATATCAAATAGATAGTATTTAGAAAAAATAAACCTACATTTATTTATATCTAAAAAAGAAACTATTTCTTTTGTAAATTGTATGATTGTAGACCTTTTTCTCTTTTCACGCCAACAGCAAAGGATAGTGATCGGGCCATCATTGTAATCTGTTGCCAAAAATCGCCAAGCTAAACTACAAAACCAATAATCGCATATGGCAAATCAAGGCTCTCCAAACTACGGCCCGCGGGCCAAATCCGTCCCGCCAGTGTCATCCATCCGGCCCGCGACTGCGAATAGCATATTGTTGCTGTAATGAGTTGGAAAAAAAAATTACAGAATGACAATAACTCGGTTTTATTGACTTGCTAGGTAAAGCTTCATGACAAGCATAATACGCAGAGAATTTAACTGAAGCATAACAACTAACAAATAATTGAATGAATCCCACTAACATTATAAACTAGTGAACGTCCCGTGGTTACCCTATCTAGTTATGTTGGGGTAAAGAGTATCGCATATGTAGGTATGTCGATGTTTGGAATGTATATATCCTGAATCGAACATATGATTTTTATCCTGAAAATCCCTCAGGAACGGAAAAGCTAAATGAACGCGAATGAAACCGCGGGGTATCCACTTGCAAAAAAAATACTAACGAAATTTATGTAATTGTGATTTTTCACTGACAATAGTTTGTAGTTGTGGATCAATTTTACTTAATTTTAGTACATCAATTTTACTTGTACCAATTATTAAAAGAGATTTAATATGCTCATCGGGTAAATTAGATCTCTAAACATTATTCAGAAGTCTAGAAATGATAGATAATGGCAGAAAAATTAAAACGGTTTTGGCCCTTGGTACATACTGGAGTAAACAGTATGACCCTAAGGATGGAAAGTTTGGAGACCCCTGGGCTAAACTTAAAAAGTGAGATGTATGATCCCGCCAATATTATGTTTGCACCAAACTGTCCATCCCAATGCTCTCTCTATTATATTACTACTCTAAGGTAGTGACATAGAAAGAGAAAAGTTAACTGTGCCAAATAGATTTTTTAGCAAACTTAAAAAGCTTTATGAAAAATATCAACTCTATAGTCCAGGGGTGGCCAATCCAAATGATCTTGCAGGCTACTTTGGAAATGCATCCTAACTCCGCGGGCCTCTTATAAAATTATATATCCCCATATTAAATTTACACCCACTATAGACATTCTTTTGGAGTGAAAAATTGAAACTTAATGAGTTATTATTATTGTGTTGACTATTGTTCTTACATGTAAACGTAGATAATAGAATAATAATGATACTAAACGGGTAACTGCACGTGTGTAGAGATGGTCACTGCATCACTAAGGTCACTTAAAGGGAAATATAGAACCTCATATATTAGATGTTCCACACTGGGCGTGCATCATGAGTTCAAAGAATATAATTTAATTATTATGAGAACTCATAACTGTAAACTCATCAATAAAACAGGCACTATCTGGCATATATTCGCAAGAATATTATTTTAAAATCACCTATAATTTTTTCGCATCATTTCGACAGTTCAGTTTTGATTATGTGGATGCTCAAATAATGTATTTTTTGAATACATTGGTTTTCACTATTTTAGCCATTATAAAGTAAATATATTTTGTAAAAGTGTGATGCATCTCACGGGCCAGAAAAATGTTCAAGACTGGTCGCGCTGCGGTCACACCTGCTATGGTCTAATAACAGTAGTTTTAGCCTTAATTCTTACTTTAAAATAAAGTAAGAATAAAGGCTAAAACTATTATGTACTATGTATCAACGAATTACTTTTAAAATAGTATTGTTTTCGACTATTTCAATACAGTCGAAAACAATGCAAATTTAACTTTAACTTAAACCATAACTTTACCAACCGTACAGAATAGAATGCATATTGAAAAAAATTCGGATTGTTATAAAGATTATTCCATCTTCCGGCAAAATTTAAGGAAAGCAAAAAAAAATTCAAATATCGAAGACTTCATTTTAATAAAGTTCGTAAGCAAAATATATTTTTCTTTAAATGGATGATGTCAAAATTTATATCTTAACAGCTTTTATGAAAAAAACATTTATATATTTTTTGTTTTATGATGTAAACAATTTTATGCAATCACTTTCATGTGTACGATGATAACTTGGCTGAATCTGGAAAATGTTCAACAACATATTCATTTTTTTTAAATCTTAAATTTTAATCACGCAGTTTGTTTGCAGTTCCATTACATCCTTTAAAAACAATGCACAGTTTTATACCTCCAGTTACTGTTGTTTCCTTTCAAACATTCATTTCACGTGTTAAAAGTAATTGCGTTGTTTGAATTTTGCGATTTATAACAGAGCAGTGCTGCCAGATGTTATCACCTAATTTCATTTTAAAAAAAATTATATGTTGAAATTTTCTTATATTAAAAAAAATGATTTAAATTTATGATCACAGAAAAGAATGCCTATTTAAAAAATCAGCAAGTATTCATCAACAAAGATTAAGTAGATTAATATTATATGTTAGAGTATCCATTATTTTATATTAGATGATAAAATATCGGGTTAATTTTTTTTCCACATCAAACTGTAGCTCAGCAGAGTAGCTAACGCTCTGGCAATCGGTGCCACACTTTTCGGGTTAGAATCCCGGTGGTGACATGAATGTTTGTAATAGTTCAGAATCCACTTTAAACTGTAGGACCCGGTATAACAGGATCGTTGGGCGTAGGACTGAGAACCCTACCCTGTAAAAAGGAAAACTTCTCTTGTCTCGAAATTTGCCAGCAGGCAGGCGATCTAGTTAATCTTTGTGCCATAAGCAAGAGCTGCACCGCTGTTACTCATTTAGCATTGGCCAAAGGGTACGTGTATCTTGAAGATAGGCTACGGACGCGAGTAACACTACCCCCCACAACTCTCTACGATCCGGGAGCTACGGTTGATAGTGGATTCCGAAATCCGTACAAACATACATGGCACCACCGGGACTCGAACCCGAGACCTGTGGTCCTGCGATATTTTGCTATTTGTTATTTATAAACCCTTGTTAATAAATACATTCCGTAATAAGTGTAAAGTATCTCGCATCGGTTGTCAAGTTGCCTGCTGGGAGTCTTATTGCGTTTCCTCCCATACAATAACAATGTTTTCTCTGAAGACAATGCTGCCTCCCATCATCCGTTGTTTGCGGCATACGTAAGTGGTATACCCAGAAGTATAGCAAGATAGCATTGATCCAAATTCTTATACAGGCACTTCTTTCAGAAATGAAAAGACTGGATGGGAACTGTGACAGCGCTTGTTAACGCTTCGCACAGGCAGTCAGTAGAGCTACAGAGTTTTCTCTCGTATGACGTGCATATTCAGGGAAATTGACCCTCAAAGATTCACCGGACGGCAATGAAACCTTTTGTCAGACGACATATGAATTAATAAGTAGTTTATTTATTGACTTAATTGACGAAGTAAAAACAGATTTAGGGTCGTCATATAAATGAATCCTTTTAATATTTAACCTTCGTGGGAAAGATATTCTTCTTCAACAACACAACAGCCCCATGGTGGGCCAAAGCCGTCTGCCTATTGCCAGATTCCGAAATATGAGATTTTTTTTCTTTATACTGGATGGTGTTGTCAGCCCTACGCTCAACAGTCCCATGAGCAGGGCCGAATTTTCCTATAGGCTAACTAGGCTTCAGCCTAGAGCCTCAAGATCAAGAGGGGCCTACATTCAAATTGTTAGTAAAATTAGAATGACACTATTCTAAAAACCGTAAACACTAAAGCACTGAATCGAAAATAAGGAGAAATTCTACACATTTGACTCATAAATAAACATTCTCTAGCTCTCGGTACCACAGGTTTAGGGTTCGAATCCCGGCGGTGCCATGGATGTTTGTAGTGGTTCGAATTCCACTTTAAACTGTAGGTCCCGGTCTGTTTAGCCTAAAGTGTGCACAAGATGACCATAGAGCGACAAATCAAACAAAACCAAACCAATAAACAAACATAAAAATGTATTGGTTAAGATAAACACATGCTGAGAATAAATGTCCAAATAAGTTCTCGTCTTTTTTTTTATATTTATTATCCGTGCCACATTTTTTATAAAAATTAACATGTTCCATTTAACAAATTGATATATATCTATCACAGCAATGATGTATTTTATTATCTCTCATGTCATTTAAGAACTTAAAAATGGGGGCCTCATAAGTGGAATAGCCTAGGGCCTCTTTTCCTCTAAATCCGGCCCTGTTCATGAGACCTGGACCTATGGGTTAAATTGGATTCCGAATGATTACAAACCATCATGACACCACCGGCACTCGAAACTGAAACCTGAGCGCTAGTAAAAGGTATTACGTAACATAACTCTCCAAAATATCAGTATCTGGCCGTCGAGTCAACATGTCCTTTGTTGCTCCTAAATTGCTGGACGAATAAAAATGGTTTTCGGAAGCCACAGCGTTCCTTTTTTCACCGGAAGGAAGTGTTATTAATGTAACACTCAACGCTGTTGAGGCAGCCCTGAGAAGTATCCAATAACAGCAGTGGTTGAAGAAGCTCCCCAATTAAAAGCGTGTTTCCCCGAAGCTTATCTGCGGCCTCCACCGAACACCGGAGGCCTAACAATAACAAAAAGGAATCTTGCAGGAGAAATATTTTAACTGTGACGCCTTAAACAACCGAATCAAAAACATAACTGTTAGCAAACAGTCAATATGCTGAAAAACTATTTGTATCAATATATTGCTTTTACGTTTTCGTTTAAATGTAATATTCTAATAAGTATTATTTATATTCCTCAATGAATGAAAACAATAAGCTGCTGAGCAGCGGTTTCACTGATGCATGCCCTAAACAGTCCACCGACATGTAATGTTGAAGGGAGGATATCGTGGACTACTTTTGGTGGACGTGTTTTTTTTACAATTCACTTAAGAGTTCTGCTAAAGGTACTATTCTGTATGCTGTCCCATTTGCCCTCGAGTTTCGAAGTTTTTGATAGCAGTGAATGCCATGGACACAACCAGCGGATTCTACCCTTAGTTCTCCCACACGCTAGCTGTACGCTTGTTACTTTTATTACTATTCTAGTGTCTTCAGTTTTTTTTATTTCATTATTTTTAATGGCTTTGAAAAATCTACGGGCTTCGACCACATCCAAGCTAACAAATTTAATAATGACAGGAGTTTGTGGTTGCTTCTGAATCAATGCACTTCGATAACCTGCAACCATACCATATAAAGTGATTCTGAGAAATTCTTCTTCTCAAGTCATGCATTTATGGAACTATGTTTTTACTCTAGATAAATGTCCCACTCCGGCTCAGTGGCAAAGTGCGCCGCTGGAGAGTATTAGGGCTGAGGTTCAATCCTCTGGCGGTAATGTTGTAGACACTTAAAAAAACGGGAATGCCTTTGTGATGTTCAGCATCTCGTCTCGTGAGTCGGACTCCGAAAGGCACCTCCCTCCTCTTTCTTCAGCCACACGGAGCCAAGTCAGACTTCTATCCACGAGTGCACCAACACAACAGAAGCTGCCCCTTTCCCCCCTGTCCATAAGTAGACTACTCATAGGGTGACTACTCATGTGTCACGACTTATGTCCGTGACTACTCATAGGGCGTCCGTCACTGCAAGACACTGAGAATTAGATAAAAACAGCAATTCAAGATAAATAAATAACAAGAAATGCTATTTTGTTTATAACCCCTGAGTCAGCACAGCAATAAAATTGTAAATGAAGAGTTTCGAATACCAGGTACTTTAAACCTGAGATGAATTGCAACTGTTTCGACAGAGATGTAGCAGATTCAGCGTTGCCCAGGATGCACCAAGAGAGTGGGAAATCTACCACACTGCCATTATTTGCCACTACAATTTTGAATATCTCTTGAGATAGCAATTGAGAGATTTACCATCTTCTTCTTCCCAATGGAAGGACATTCCAGCTTTCAGATTCATCGTGCCCATCCCCGGTGTTTTGTTTACGATTGTCGGGTGTTGGACCTGGCTCTTCAAGATCGGAAACTCAACGTTCTGTCTATGAGTCAATTTTCCGCCTATTCCAATAGAAATTGCAATATTGCACTAAACAATACTGCAATATTGCTGTAAATAATATTACGATATTACAATAGATAGTGTTTCAATATTACAATAAATAGGACTGCAAAATTGCAATATATAGTACTGCAAGCGATAGTTTTATAATATCGCAATAGATAGCATCGTAACATTACAATAGAAGAACATTTTAATATTTGTGATATTGTTGTTTAATCTTCTGAACATATTTTTTGAACAACATTTCTGATATTGTTGTTTAATATCGTGAACATGTTTTTTAACAACATTTCTGATATTGTTGTTTAATATTGTGAACATGTTTTTTAACAACATTTCTGATATTGTTATTTAATATTGTGAACATGTTTTTTGGACAACATTTGTAATATTGTTGTTTAATATTGTGAACATGTTTCTTTAACAACATTTGTAATTTTGTTGTTTAATATTGTGAACACGTTTTTTTTAACAATATTTGCAATATTGTTGTTTAATATTGTGAACATGTTTTTTGTATAACATTCGTAATATTGTTGCTTAATCTTGTGAACAAATTTTTTAACAACATTTGTAATATTGTTGATATTTTTTAAACTTGAAACTTTAGAAATCTGTATTGTTGAGTAATAAGTAGATTTTAGATTGGAAAACAATTATAAAACAATAGTTATAACCAGAAACCTTAACATTAAAGTTAAAGAATTTTAAATAATATATTATAGTTATTATTAAAACTTATAATATTTTTATAATAAAAAGTTAATAATAATTATAGCAAATTATACATGCTTTAAACATTTTTAAACTGACTAAAGTAGTGAAAACCCATGTATTATAAAATACATTATGTGTGCATCCATCTATTCAAAAGTTAACTGTCGAAATGATGAGAAAAAACGAACTTTGATTTTAAAATAATTTTCTTGCTGATATAGGACATATATTGCCAGATATTGATAATATAATACATACTATGTAACAGATATTGATAAATATATATTACAGATATGTAAAGAAATTTTTCAATTTGAGAAATCTTGCACAAAAAGGTGTTAGCGCTTTTGTTCAACTTACACCTGCGAATCGTTTTTTCTGAAATGAAATTGGCCCAACACAAAACACGCTCAACACAACGGACGCTCACCTGCAACACCCATTACGATGTGCAAACACCCAAACTGAGATCGACTTGCAAAAGCTGAGTGAAAGAGTGGAGAAACACATATCGCACTAGTGCAATAAATATTTTTGAAGGATTTCGTCTTTTTTTATTTCGTTTATATTTATATTTTTTTTTAATATATCATTTTTAGTGTTCCTCGCAATGTGCGTTTAGTATCATTATTATTATAGTATCTATGTTTACATGTAAGAATGAGAGTAAACAGAATACTACGTTTCAATTTTTCACTCCAAAAAAATGTCTGTAGTGGATCTAAATCTAATGTGGGGATATATAATTTTATAGGCGGCCCGCGGAGTTAAGATGTATTTCCTTTTGTTTTGGTCGCACCTGTTTTAGTTGAATATTAATGTAAACAAAAATTTGGGAATATAGAAGTATTTCCATCAAATAAATATAAATGCTCATATACTATTAACTTTTATGTAACAATATAATATACATTAATGCGCAATTATATAAATCATATTTAATAACTTTTAAGTTAACAATTATAGTTATTACCATTGTCAAGTGTTTGTATATGTATTCAAAACTTTGATATAATTTAATCCAACCACAGGGAATTTCCTAATGTGTTTACTTCTGCAGTCGTTTCTTTGTCAAAGCTAATCAAGTCTCGGCCGTCTGTATCGGCTCCGTCATATCTCACTCCGCAGACATGGGAAGGGTAATAACCTCCGGGTAATTGTTCGATGCACCCTCCAGCCCAAGTGCCGGGGAAGGTGAAGGTTGCAGTTATCGTAAACTTATTTAGCGATTTGAGACTTTTTCCCATTCATTGGAAAGAAAGAGAGAGAGAGCGACGGAAAATATTTTGACTGTAAGAAGACGTTTCAACTGAGATAGCAGTTGACTTTTAGAAATGCTTTCGCAATGGTGCGGCATTTTTTCCGCATGTTTTATAAATTATTGCAATCCTGTTGCATTTTTTTATAGCAATTGTGTGTCCTTTTCCAATTTTCAAAATGCATTATTATTAAAATTATTGTTATTATTATTGTGATACAGGGCCTGATGGCCGAGTGGCTAGCGCTCGGTACCACAGGTTTCGGATTCGAGTCCAGGCAGTGCCATGGATGTTTGTAGCGGTTCGAAATCCACTTTAAACCATAGTTCATGGTAACATGATCGTTGTTAGTTCGTGTTAATATATAATGGTTCTAAATTTTTTTTGCCATATTAGATTTTTAATTTTGGTTCGATTCCCGGCAGTGCCATGGATGTTTGTAGTGGTTCGAAATTCACTTTAAATCGTAGGTCCCGATCTAACAGGATCATAGGGCATTGTGGGGGTATATTGTTACTCCGCATCCGTAGTTTATCTTCAAGCTACACGCACCTCCTGGGCAGTGTTAAGTGAGTAACATCGGTGCGGCGCTTGCCTTAAGGCATCCAAGACAATTATTTGAGTGTTTGTGAGAAGCATTGGAACCAAAAAAATTATTATGATACTTCGTTTGCCAATTATGTTTGGACCTTTAAACACCCCACCTACGGATGATGTGGAGAGGACTTTGCCCATGTGGAGAGGAAACTGCCCCACGATTGGGTGTTGTATGAGAGGAAACTCTCTCCAAGCAATCTGATTTGTGCGGAGAGAGGGTTTTACACACACTTTCACAATAGACAGTCTCCTCATTTGTGAAAGCAACGAGGAAACTCTGCTTAGTTCACCACCAGTGGAATTCGACCAGTGGGACCAGGTCTGCTGCACATTACGGCTCGGCTGCGAGTCAGACATTTTTTTATTTAAAAAATCTATAATTCAAGACATTGTATCAAATTAACAGCATTCAACATTTAGAAAGGAAAAGTGTACAAGCCGCATTTGAAGGGGAAAATGTGTATAGGCTGCATTTGAAGGGCAGAAAATTTAACTGATCTCATTTGAAGGGGAAAACGTGTATTAGGCTGCATTTGAAGGGAAGAAAGTTAGTTAAACTTTCTTCCTTTCAAATGCAGCCAATGTGTGGTCAAAAATGTGGTCAGTTGATGAGGAAAGATATACTGTCTGTAATTGAAGCGGAATAAAGTATATGATCGCATTTAAAAGAAAAAAAAAGGTAACTGGTGGCATTTACAGGAAAAAAATATTGTGTGCCATATTTGAAGAAAAAAAAAAAGGGTAAGGGGTTTCATTTGAAGGGAAAAAGTATTACAAGCCGCATTTGAAGAAAAAAAAATGTATAAAGGAATACATTTATAGGGGAAAAATGTATAAATGACCGCATTTGTAGGGGGTTAAATGTATGAATGGCTGCATTTGAAGTGCAAAAGTGTAGCAAGTCGCTTTTAAACAGAGAAAGTGTAACTAGCAACATTTGAAGGGGAAAAAAATTACTGATCGCATTTGGAAAAAATATCTTTTGGTGAAACTGACATTTTGAAAGAAACAAATGCCTTGTGTCTTATAATAATAATTATCTTGACAAATTCTTATTCCTTTTTAAATCTTTGAGCAAACCAAAAGTGTCTCATCGCAGGAATATCAATATTTCTAAAAGTGAAAATTGAAATTGTAAATTGATATTTAAACAAAATTAAAAATTCATTAGCCTTTATTGTTTTCGATAAACTGTATGTAAATCGAATTTCATAAAACAAACACACAAAAAAAATTTTTACTTGATTACCTAAAACATAAAAAACAATTTTTTTGTGATATTTGCAAAAAGCATTTAGCTTTAAAACATGATAGATTTAGACTTGTTAGAGAAAATTATCCACAATTAATTATTTAAACATTTTAGGAATTAATCTCTCTATATATATAAACATTTCAGAAGTTAAAATATTTATATATATATTTACTAATACAGCTGGCAAATACTTAGACAGTTATCTTTTTTATGCCGTAAGGAAGGGCTGCGCCGACGCTACTCACTCAGCACTACCCAAGGTGTGTGTGTAGTTTGAAAGTAAGCTACGAACGCGGAGTAACACTACACCTGCAACGCCCTACGATCATATTAGATCGGTACCTACGGTTTAACAAGGATTCCGAACCACTACAAATATCCATGTCACCGCCGGATTCGAACCCGAAACCTGGGATTTCGAGCGTTAGCCACTCGGCTATCAGGCCCAAATATTTATATTAAGAAAGCTAAAATTTATTAAGTTCAATCGGAGCGTTATATAAAATCATTCTCATAATTAATGTCATTTTCTATGTATGAGTTTTGTTGTCTTGACTGTAGGAGGCACACGATTGGTTAACATGATCGTCTTCTGGCAGAAAGGGGCGTGGAAAAGGAACTTATAGCTCTTCATAATTGCTAGCGAAAAGAAACTTTATAGTTGGCATGCTGCCAAGTTTCTGCAAACGGTTTGCGACACATTTATTACTAAGTTAACGTAAAATGTTTATTTAAAAGTTTTGACAGAATTTTCAAGTAAATTGAAAAAATGTCCGTTTTTATTAAAGAATGAATAAAATGTCCTCTTATATATTTCGGTATTTTGGAAGTAAAACTATTTGTTTTAAAAGACAGAAAGTTTTAGAGGAACCGATTATATATAGAAGAAAACTCGGCATATTTCTCATGTTTACCATCCTACATTAAAGCAATGAATCTTTGAAGCTTGAAAATTGAAGAGGAAGTTATATTCCTATGTAAATGAAATACTTTATTTGTTCTTCTATTTAGCGAAACTAAACTTTTGACGTCTCTGCTAGTTCAGACTTTTATTTTCTCTCTCAATCTATATATCTTATTTACTTTGCGAATCAACTTTTAAAAAGTCTCAGAATTTTGATACGAAATCTATGTTTAGAAATATGAGTATGAAGATTTTTAATTTGGAATGTGATACTGTAAATATAACAGGAGTTTAAAGTTTATATCAAATATTTATGAATATATTCGGTATATTTATTAAATATTAAAAATGAAAAATTTATTTCAATTATAAATAATAATTAAAATTTTATAAAATATTTAAATAATTAAAAATAATAATAAATAATTAAATAAAATTAAAAAATTTAAGTAATTAATTAAATTTATATAATTTAAATAAATAAAAAAATTATTAAATATTATAAATGAAAATTAAAAAAAAATAAATGAAAATACAATAAATATATTAAAAATACAATTAATATATTAATATAAAAATACATTACAATTATATAAAAATACATTACATATTAATATAAAAATACAATTAATAAATTTTTAATAAAAATAAATAAAAAGGCATAAAAAATATATAACAAATAAATAAATAAGTATATAAATAAATAAATAAATAAAAATATATAAAAAATAAATTTTAAAAAATGCAACTTCATAAAAACTTTAGCTACATCTGAAAATATGAAACAAGAAAAAAAAAAGCTCCGAAATACTTCTAACGGCCTGTGATTGGTGTGTTGGATTTCCGAACACAGGGAAACTGGGTTCGAAACTCGCTAGGCCGAGCTGCGCCCAAAACCCTTGTCACTCTATTAGCTACGAATCTCTGCTCTTCAAATGCCTCCTTTGGAGATGTTCATTCATAAATTGTGGAGTCAATATATGAATTCAGTGTAGCAGAATCTTCGTTCTCTACTGGGTAACGTTGGTTCTGCTATATTTTTGGCATTTTGGTGGCGTGTGGTTAGAGTACCTGATATTCAAAAACAGCAGCAGTTCAAATCTTAAAAGTGAATTTTATAGTGATTTATAGAAGTTTTTTTTTTTTTCAAATCTTAAAAATGATTTTTATTATTAACACTGAATGAGGACGACATGCATATCCGGCCCTAACTTATACTATCCACTTCACTTTCGATTGCAATTTGTTGCACTTTTTGGTCTACATAAAATAAATAAATAAAATTAATTCTCCCTAAATATAGTAGTAAAATTTTGTTTCCTTTTTTTAAATTAATAATTAAATTAATTAATAATTAAAGTAATTTTTTTTAAATTAAAGCAATACAAATTTTTTGACAGTTGTTTAACCTGAAATTAACAAATGATCCAGAAGGTATATGTTTTTAAACAAAAGAATTGGTTTTTAAATCTATGTTAACTCCAAAGATTGTACTTAACTTTATTACTAGATTTTATTAAATCTATATAGTAACAGCCCGTTACATATAGATTTAATAAACATTTCTCCTTCATTGGCGCAATAGTCCCACGGTGGGTCAAGGCCGTCTGGCTATTGGCAGCTTTCGAAACATGAGATGTTTTTTTTTTTACATGTAGGGTTGTCAGCCCTACAAACAACGCTCTACAGCCATATTAGACCGAGAGCTGCAGTTTAAAATGGATTCCGAACCACTACAGGCATCCATAACCATATCGAGACTCGAGTTTGAAACCTGGGGTACGGAGTACCAGTCACTTATCCATCAGGCCCCATATAAAACTTTAACCGATATTATTTAACCATTAATAAGCCTTTTACCATTCGAGAAGCCTTTCTTCTTCTTCATTGACTCAACAAGCCCACGATGGGCCAAGTCCGTCTGCCTTATGGAAGATTTCAAGACATGAGATGTTTTCTTTTTACGATGTAGGGTCGTCAGCGTTACGCCCGACAGTCATTTTAGACTGGGATCTACGGTTTAAAGTGGATTACAAACATCCCTGGCACCACCAGGAATTAAACGCGAAAGCTGTGGCACCGTGCTCCAGTCACTCGGCCGTCAGGCGTATATAGTATATACCCATATAATACCAGATACATATACGCAGACCCCATATAAACATATAGCCGATAATATTCAACTATTAATAAGCCTTTTACCATTAGAGAAGCCTGTAGCAAAACAAAATTAGGGAGGAAAAAAAAATTTTTTTTGGACTTCGTAAGACATATATTGTAAAAAATCGATCTATCAATATAGAAAAAGATTTATTCTGCTATTTACGGATTTTTTTTTATCCTATTACGATTAATCTTCTCATATGTCCTCTTAATAACATTGGAAAAAAGAGTCCAATTTCATATCTCCAGACGTTCTTTTGCTGTTAAAAATAATCCAATTACCTCAAAGGTTAATTCGATGTGAAATCCTAGACACAGAAATCTCAAGTAGAATTTCTTCACTTAACTCTCATGGGCAGTACTTCAAATAACCTTCAGTCTTAGAAGACTCAGCGCAGAGAGCGAATACAATGAAAATTGATATATTGCCAAATTTAATTATTAAAAATAACTTTAATGTTTAGGAAGAGTAACAATTTGACAATACTACTGTGCCCAAAAAGTAAGACCAATTATTATTTTTTTTCAAAAACTCTTTAGTTATTCTTCCAAATTTATTTGATCGCCTTCAAAGGAATCCCCTCCGGACACAATGGGCTTATGCCAACATTTTTTTCCAATCCTCAATGCATGCTAAAAAGTCATCGGCAGTGATGGCCTTCAAACGATTCACGTTCAAACTCTTCAATTGACTGAAAACGGTGTCCCCGGAGTGGTCTATTGAGTTTAGGGAATAGCCAGAAGTCGCATGGTGCTAAATCAGGAGAATACGATGGTTGTGGAACGATATGGATTTCATTTTTAACCATAAAAGTCATAAAGAGGTAATGCAGCGTGAGCTGGCGCCTTCAGTGTTTTCGGTAGCAATAGAGATTGGACGCGTTTGGAATTGACGGATCCTTTTGAAATTCCAACATCATCAGCAAGATTTCTAATTGTAAATCGACGGTCTGCAATCACCAAATCCTCAATTTTTAGGACGAGAGCTTCATCGGTTGAGGTGGAGGGTCGACCAGAGGGCTCTTCGTCTTCAACGTTCTCTGCCTTCTTTGAACTGTTTATACCACTTGTAAACATTTCTTTCCGATATAGGAATGCTCACCGAATGACTTCTGCAACATTCTATACGTTTCCGCAAACAAAATTGAATGAAAGTTCTTTGCTCAATGAATTCGGACATTTCAAAAATCGCCGGAATCAGTTTCAGCGTCTCACAAAACCAAGCGTAACTCAAACACTAATGAATATTTTGACGTTAAATTTCACAAGGAGAGTGCCAGCAACCTAAAAAAGAAAAAAAGCATTGAAATTCTATAAGCCCCGGGAATTTTAAATTGAAAACGGGTCTAACTTTTGGGACACAGTAGTATTGCCAAATTTAATTATTGAAATAACTATAATGTTTACGAAGAGTAAAAATTTGGCAATATATTTGACGCAGGTAGGCTATAATAAGCATAACATTCAAACTTATTAATAATAACTAAGTGTCAATTGCAACTACAACCATTTAAACCTTTATTGCAAATTAGGGGAAAATATTGCTATCTAGCGTGAAGTCCAGTATAAAAGTATGCAGTCATAGCTTTAAATTGAACTTCATAGTAATGTTCTTAACTACATGCAAAAGTGATTGTGGAATCTGTAGTAACCAGGGATTGACAGTCGGGCAAAATATTCCAGTCTCAAGACTTCCAATTTTTGATTCGAATTTTTTAAACTCCTTACTTTATTCTTTACTGTTTTTTTATATGCTAATATCTTTGCTAATGAATTTCGAAAAATTTGTATAATAAATTCTACCACTTCGATTGAATTCAAATATCTATTTTCGCTAATAAAGCAAGCGCCTGATGGTCAATTGGCTATCACTCTGGCCTTTGGTGCTTCAGGTTCGAATCCTGGCTCCAAAGTTTGTAAGGGGTTCGGAATCCAAGTTAAATTGTAGCTCCCGTCTCATTAGCCTAAAGTGAGCAAAAAAATAAATAACCGTAGAGCGACAAACCAAACCAAGCTAACAATGTATTTGTTATGATTTTAAAATTTAGTATTTTCACTCACTTAACAGAAATCCTTATACTCTCAATTTTAAGTACTATAAATATATATGCCCTATAAAAAATAGCTGCACCAAATTAACAAGTACCAGGGCCTGAATGGTCGAGGGGCTAGATCTCTGGCGCTCGGTATCACAGGTTTCGGGTTCGAGTCCAGGCGGTGCCATGGATGTCTATAGTGGGTCGGAATCTACTTTAAACCGTAGGTCTCGTTCTAACATGATCGTAGAGCATTGCGCGGGTATTGTTACGCCTCCTCCGTAGCTTATCTTCGAGCTACACGCGCCCCCTAGGTAGCGCTAAGTGAGTAACGTGGGTGCAGAGCTTGCCTTAAGGCATCTAAGACAACTGTCTCAGTGTTTGCCATCTGCATTAGAACAAAAAAAATTTAGCAAGTACCGAATTGTTATATAGAATAGCTTAAGACAAGCAAAAGAAAATTGTTCCTTTTAAAGCACAAAGATGATCTGTTTGTAATGCAATGAATCATTTTTACTCTCAATAATAGAATAACCCCTTTTACTCTGTGAATTCACGGAAGTTTCTTGTAGTTCTCATTGCCGAGAAAAGCCTCTCAACACACATTTGGTTTTCTGCTGAAGTAGTCACTGCTTCTGCTATTAGTTGTTGGATTGAAGAATACAACTGAAATTGCTTCCTTAACGATTAATTTCAACGTTTATTTCTAAAATTTTGGAAAAATAAAAGTTATTTTTATAAAATTGTAGGGGCACAGCTTTTTAAACAGACATCTGAGTGCAACTTCCGACTTTTTTAATAATGCTTCTCGACTTTTGCTTAAAAGTCAAGCTTTGTCGACTTTTGCTCTTTTAATAATGCTTCTCTCCTTACTTCCGACTACAATTCTCAACTTCCAGTAGTAACACATGCAAGTATCCTGCTATCTGTTTGTAGGATCAGTATGCATTCGTGTGTGCAGCTAAGTACAATGTTACTCTCAGTCAGTGGAAACGTGAGCAACTAGCGAGCAGCTCAAATCTGGACTTAGTAATAACGTGCTCAGGTGTTTGCTGTCCTACTCTGGACTTAGTAATAATGGTCACAACTGCGTATAGTGTTACTCTGGACTCAATCAATAATAATACGCACAGTTACGTGCATTCTTACTCTGAACTCAATAAAAATGTGCATAGCTGCGTGCAACTCAAAGACTCAGTAATGATGTGCACAGCTGCGTGTAGACCTATTCTGGACTCAGTAACAGTCAGCTCATCTGAAGGCAGCCCGAATCTAGATTCAGTAATAATCCCCACAGCTGCGTGCAGTCCGATTCTTTATTAGCAGTATTATTGAGACATGTTCAGATGGAGTCCAGTAGTCCTTTAGATTTGCTGAGCCGTAAAGGGTGCAGGTAATGTGCAAAATGACTCAGATTGGAATCCACTTGCGTTGGCAGCGATCATAAGTGACAAGACTCGATGAGAATTGTGAGAGCTTTGTAAATGGGGGCTAATTCCCTCCTAACAGTCCTCTCGGAAAGCAATGTCCTCTCTTCATCCGCCTTTAATTTCAGCGCATATAAGTACATTGATATATTCAAACAGCAGCTAGCGTGCAAAAAACCATAAGTTCAAGAAAAGAAGAGACTTTATGACATTTGTGACAACGCTTGTCAACGTCTCGTGTTGACAATCGTAAGTCTGTCGAATAGGGATTTTCACACAGCGTATACAAATTCAGGGGAATCAGTCTTCAAAACTGTCTGTTCGTCTGGTAAGCCCGTGAGCAGTGCCCCAAAAAATATTTTTTTTTATATTCGTTTAATTGATAAACATTTATTTATTTTAATTCACAAGAGAGTGACACACTAAAGTGTGGAAAATTTAAAACAAGGTTAGTAAAAGATAAAAAGGGGAAAAGAAATTAATGGATTCCTTTGAAGACAACAATAGTATCCATAATGCAGGAGTTTCTTTGTTTCGCATTGCTCGGAAGGATATCCCAGTTCAATGTTCTTTTCAAATTTAGCTATGAGTACACAGAATAAAAGAAATTTAAAGTTTCTTTCTTTCTTTCTTACATACCACGATGTAAGGCAATGAGGTTAGAGATTTTCACCAAGGATTTTAAAACATTAACAAATTGAATTTAAAAACAGTTATATACTTTTATCGCACATAGTTTTGGCAAAAATTAATTTGTAATTTCATGCATGGGAAACTTTTATTTTTCATTAAAAATATCCTATAAAATTTCAAGGGTGTTCGGAACGCTGATGGGTTGCAGTGAGGGTGTTAATTATGTCTCTCTAGAGCATCCCACAGATGTTCAATCAAGTTCAAGTACTCCTCCGGCCGCGGCCAATGTGGTCAAGCTTTATAGTCTTATAAGAGGAAGTAGTCACTAACTGCACTTGTTTAAGGCCAAACAATTGTATCAAGAATGTCTTGTCTATTTAACTCAGCAATAACGGTATCTTTTTGGTCATTATACACCCGTATAATCAACCAAAGAGAGCCTGCACACATATATGCACTCTAAAACCACCAACTTTGTCTCTTTCACATACCAAGACATGGGATCAATCTCCCCTGAAAAACGGCAGACGTATAGCAAATTCAGCATTAACCAGAGTGCATCAGGTTTGTGGAGCTGCTATATTGCACCCATATTTTTCCACCAAAATTCGGAATGTACACTCCAAAGGAGTTCTAGAGATCTCTCAACATCTTCTCCTCAATCTATCCTATCCATTTTGTGCATAGACTCTGGATCTTTCGAGTTAAGGAAATTATACCGGGGAGATATACATCTCAGTAATTAGAAAATGTTGAGCTTTTCAATTATTTAAATAACAAGTGTTTAGCATTACAGCACTACAGGGACACACCGCATTTCAATCACCTCTCCTCTTCTTTGATCCCATAGAAATACTTTCCGGTTGACCAATTTACAACGCCAGAACAACGCAACAACGATTGCTTTCAGCTCAGATAATTGTTTGGGGTTTCAACCTATCTGATTTAGTTTGATAGCTAGAAAGTTTTTTTATCCCCCTGTATGCTGAAAGTCTCCCTGTATTTATATGTATGTTAGTAGTACCTCGATTTGCGCAAATTCGATTTTCGTCGGAGCCACATCCGTAATCTTACGATATTACTGTATTTAAAAATATAAAAATATTAATGATAAACCATCCCTCGTTTCACAAACACGAAAGAGACAATAATATTCAAGTAATAATAAATCTATAGAGTCTGATGTAGTTTGAGGGGGTCTTTAAATAAAGAGTAATCGTTATAACCTAATAAAGCATAGTTTGTAGTGCAAAACCCCTCCCACTAAAATGAGTCGGGAAACATAAAAGAAAATTGTAGTTGCATCTTATAAATGGAGCAATTTTACGACTTTGAGCACAAACGTCGTAAAACGGAGAAGCCAAATGACTTGAAGTTTAATAAGCATATGAAAATAAAAGTCGTAAAAGGCGGCCCGAGCCAAGCTATATTGCATTCTTTTCTCTTTCAAAAGACTTTAGAGCGGAATTTTTCCTCCTACTGCACCCACAATACCTGCGAGATTTCCTACCTTATATTTCAGTGATTAAATACCTGTTCTCTAGAGAAGTTATCTTTTTTTTTCTTTTTACCAAAAGCGATTGGATAGTGTATGTGGTTTCAAAAATTTGTTACTTTCTAAAAAAGTTCTGTTTTTAAGTGCTTTCTTTTTCTTTCCGCAACCCAGTTTTTAAAGCTGTATAGACCATACCATGCTAGGAGGGGATGTCGGTGGGCCTCATGTATATCACTAACAGCCTACTGGTTGATGGGGTAAAATAGTGTCTTCCGAGAAGACTTTTATATGTAACTGTTCCACATTTGAGTTTTTTTAGATACTTTACACGCAAACGCACCCGTGTAAGTAGCCAATGGGCTACAAGTTGGGCGATTATTCGACACAAGATGTATAGCAGATTCAGCTTTTCCTAGGAAGGCTAAACTCAAATTTCGTCAAATTTCAACGAATTCTCTCCCATCTCTCCCCGAATTCTCTCCCTGGTGACTGGAACTACTCGGAATGAATGATATCAAATTTTTCACCTGGAACTGTGATGGTATTCGTCTTCTGGAATGAAACACATCGTTTCTTTCAAAAACATCTTTTTCTTTTCCCCATATGTCAATCCCGTATTTAACGCCGTGTAGATCATACCAGGAAAGAATGGAATGTCTGCTGGCCTCATGTATATCCCGAACAACCCACCTACGGATGTTAGGGGAAGACAGGTCCTTCCGAGAAGACTTTTATGGGTAACTGCTCCACATTTCAGTAAATGGAGAAAAAAATTCCTTCCTCATATTTCTGTGATTAAATATCTATTCACTAGAGAAGTTATCTTTTTCCTTTTTAACACAAACGATTGGATACTGAATGTGGTTTGGAACTTTTGTTTCTTTCTGAAAAACTTCTGTCTTAAAGTATTTTCTTTTTCTTTTCTCCAGGCGTTAACCCATGTATTTAATGCTGTATAGACCAGATCAGGCGAGGATGGAATGTCGGTGGACCTCATGTATATCACGAACAGCTCACCGAGGATTGATGGTGGAAAACAGTGCCTTCCGGGAAGACTTTTATAAGTAACTGTTCCGCATTTGAGTGTTGTATGGGAAAAAAACCGAAAACGTTTGCGAGTTAATGCGATGTTTGCAAAAAAAAAAAAAGAATTGGAAAACCGGAAAAGTTGTGATGTTTTACACGCAATCACAGCTGGGTACGTTGCCAATCGGCTACGAGTTGAACGATTATTCAACACAAGACATATAATAGATTCAGCTTTTAACAGGAAGCCTGCACTCCAACTTCGCCAAATTTCAACCGATTCTCTCCCATCCACAAATGGTAATTGGAATGAATGATATCAAATTTTTCACCTGGAACTGGGATGGTATTCGCCTTCCAGAATCAAACACATCTTTTCTTCCAAAAGCATCTTTCTTTTTCTTTTGACCACACTCCAATCCCGCATTTAATGCTGTTTAGACCATGCCAGGCGAGAATGGAATGTCTGTAAGCTTTATTTATATCACGAACAGCCCACATACAGTTGATGGAGAAGGATAGTGCCTTCCTGTGAGACTTTTAAGGGTAACTGCTCCGCATTTGAGGGAATTGAAGGAGTATGGGAGGAAGATTGGACTATCATTGACTATCGTTGAGAAGTGTTTTAAACGCATTGACAAAATAGCCATCGAGTTTCCTTGTTTTCTGCACTCTAGCTGGGTACGTTGCCAATCGGCTAAGAATAGGACGATTATTCGACACAAGACATATAGCAGATTCAGTTTTTCCTAGAAAAGCCTGCACTAAATTTGTTTAAAATCTCTTCCATCCAGCAAATGAAACGACTTGGGAAGAATAATATCGAGTTTTTCACCTGGAAGGGTGATAGCCTCCACCTACTGAAGTCAAACAACCGAGCGATTTTCCAACCTATATATTTATGTTGTGACTAATCCTGACAGTCCTGCAGTGCTAGACGGACGTCCCATGAGTAGACCACTCATGAACGATATGACAGGATATGATAATAATACTTTATGAGGGATATTACCCCTTTTTTGCGTTATATATGGAAGAAAATCCGGAAAACATCTAGCAGCTAACTTCATAATTGAGTTTCATCGCTTTTGATATCAAGGACTGCAACGCACACTGTCAGATATTCCGAATCTGAACTCTCCTATACGCTAATTGTAGGTGTTAAACTGTGTTATGATTAAACTTGTTTATTCGTGTATTAACTTGTTAAGAATAAAATAATTACTTTCTGTAATTTCCACGGACTAATCGAAATATAATTTATCTTTTACCCTTTGGAATTCAGTCTGTCACTTTCTTTGCCAAATGTAATATGTTAACTTGAGAATTTTTCTGGAAAAATATTTTAATTATTGAAGCAATCACTACATTCTTTTTCTTTGTTTAGGATTATTTACTAAAGTTGAAATGGACAGAATGCATTTCTAAATTCTTGGCATTCATTAATGAAATAAGAAAAATAAAAAATTCATTTGAAAATGTTTAAAATTAAATCTTGTAAATTTTTTTTAAGAAAAACTTTCTTTTTATGCCAAGTTAAGACAAAAGAAGTATTTGATCGTGTAAACGAAAGAAACAAAATGGAAGAAAAGTAAATGAATTTTGCATTTTTAAAAGAACATTAAATTCCAATCAGATAGTTGTGTAAATAACACCTTTCTTTTCTTTTTTTTTTTCTACCATTTTTCTTTGAAATCTCTTGACCATTTTTCTTTGAAAACCAAGAATAAAAAGGAATAACAAAAA
The DNA here is from genome assembly GCA_021605075.1 of Caerostris darwini. NCBI lineage: Eukaryota > Metazoa > Arthropoda > Arachnida > Araneae > Araneidae > Caerostris > Caerostris darwini. The sequence continues at coordinate 216,743 of BPLQ01013429.1, read as the reverse complement.
TACAGAAAATTAAAATATAAAAGAGAAATACATAATTAAATAAATAATTTTTAGTAACTGTTTCATCTTGATCTTATTCGATTTATTTATTTTTAAATAAAATATTTTTAAGTCAAATACACATTTTTTATGTGCAATCTCAACAATAAACTAATTGTAATAAAAATATTTAAGTTAATAAATATTATTTCAAATTTTTTATTTATATATTTCACTCATTTGAACTAAAATTAAAATGTCAGATATAAAATACCACTGAGACATCGAGTCCAAAGAATTTTATAACTTTTTGTCAAGAAATTATTAACTTGCAGATGAGAGAAATTTTTTGAAATTGAAGAAACAAAACAAAACAAAAATAATTTCGTTTTGATACGGAAAATGTAGAGGAAGAAAAAAAAACAACTTGGAAATTTAAACGCTTTTAATTATTTTCTTTTGGAATCTTAGACTGCTGTTAATTTATTATAGATTTGGAATTGCCGGCACAAAATGGTAACGATTTAGGCGTTATGAAAAGAGAAATATGGTATACAGTCACGAATTACCCATCATAGTTTTGACTAAACACTTCTAATGATGACATCGGGCAGTAGACATTTTCTGCCCGATTCGTGGTAACGTGCGCGGCTGAGGTGCATGAGGGAATTTCTTTTGGAATTTGAGGTTCCATTTGCTGACGGTTGTGTTGTAGACGCTGGCCATGGACAACTCGATGGCGTTCTGGACTGGCGTTTCTGATGTTCAGCATCTTGCCTCGTGTTTCGGATTACTTGGTGTGGAGCTTTTAGGGTTTTCTCCCATACGATGTGTACGTGCGGTGTAGCTTCATTTAAAAAGTCCTCACGAAAGGCACTGCCTTCTTTCTTCAGCTACACGGAGCGAAGTCAGACTTCTAACTACGACTTCTCCATCATAACAGAAGCTGCCCTCCCCCCACAAGGGTTGACATTTGACCATATGGTTTCATGGACTTCCTATTGCTGTCGACTAGGTGGGGGTAAGAAACAACAGACAATTTCTCTGCACATTCAATCAAAGGACTTTCCCGCCCAGAGATTTATGGTGTCTTTTCTCGGTATAGACACACAAGCCTTCAAATTTGAATGGCACGTTGGAAAAATATTTATTCTTTTAGTGATTAAAACTTCCTTAAAGGATAAATAACTAAAAATTAGCCTTAACAGGACGAAAAAACGATGCGATAACATTTCCTTCATTGAATATTATATATTATAATCACGTATTTTAGTAAACATTTTGTTTAAACGTATTTTTAGTCTATCAAATTCGGAATTTCGCAAATGTTTCTGCGAAATAAAACTGATTTTTAAAATTTTGGCAATGCAAAGTGTTTTTATATTTTTAAAATGATTAAATTTAAAATAAAGAACTTGCTTATCAGAAACAACTTATGCAATAAAAGTTAAAAATTAATGTAAATTAATTTTTTTTTTTTGGGGGGAAAAATGAAAAAAAAATATAAATAAAAATAAATTCTTTTAAAAAATAATAATTTATATTAATTGTATTATTTATCAAACTGAATATTGTTTGTAGAGGTAAGAGTATACTTTACGACTTATTTGCAGAGTCCTTGTTCATTAGATCATCCTTGGCGACATTAAAAATTTGGCGACTTTTTATATATTAAAATCACTCCAAAACGAAGGATTTAATAACCCCGTGATGATCTACGAAGTTGCCATATTTTTTGGAAATGTTTAAGAACATGGTACCAGCATTTTATAAGTTGTTACTTATTTCTTGACTTAGCGAAGTAAAATTATTTAAAATAGGATCTAACCATAATTTTTAAGAAAAAAAAATAGAAAGTCAACTTATGTTGTTTTTTTTTTGCATTTTTTAAAGACTCTGGTAATAAATGCTTTGGGTGTTTGAACTATCAAAGTTTTGTGTTGAGTTCGAATCCCGATGGGCGTCATCTGAAGCCATTGTAGAACTAAGTTAAAGGAGGAAATTTTCTTAATAAGATTTCAAAAAGTAGGTGGAAGAACCTAGATGTGACAGCTGAAAGTGTGGTTTTTGACCACCGTGTGTCACTACTGGACGAAAGTGAAATTAGGAAATAATGTCAACCCACCGAAATGATGTTCCCATTATAAAGCTATTAATAACTTTCATAATTCTTAAAAAAAAAGACATGGAAAAAATATTTCTAAAATTAAATTTTTGATTAAATTAACTGAAAAAACATATATTTTCTCTTACAAAAAAATAATTTTTATTCTCTTAAGCATTTGACTTAAAATTGACTTTACATTGACATAACATTTGACATGCGGTATCTGGTAATATTTAAAGATTCAATGTTTGAAATGAATTTTTTTGCTTTTGGCGTTTTATTCCTTTTCATCAGATTAATTAATAATTTTTTTTTGGTAAAATAATTTTTCTTTTTGTTTAACATCCGTGATCATTAATTTGACATCCTACATTGGACATCTTACCTAAAAACTAAAATGACATTAATAACGAAAACGTTTTCTTCAAACACGGAAATTATTAGACTAACTTTCACACTTTTTTTATTCCGAGAAGAAGAGATAATTTGATCGCTGCTCTGCCATTGGTCGCCTTCCATCATCATCACGTGATCAGAGAGCATCACGTGACGAGCATGTGATGCCAAAATATACAACAGAAAAAGTAGTGATGGGAAAAAATCGATCATTTTTATGCCACCTTCATTTCACGCCTCGTTTTCTGAAGAGGCTGTGTAATAGACCTCAAACGTTTTCGCTTTTGGATTATGAATGGCAAGCGTTGGCATAATCTTGACAATAGGTTTTACTTAAAAAGATAATTAAAAGATGAATGAATAATGATTAGGTTGTTAAGGGATAAAGACCATCTTAAAAAGACTATAAATAATTTCTTCTACTGCTGTGCCCAAAAAGTAAGACCAAATATTTTGTTTTTCAAAAACTCTTTATTTATTCTTTTAAATTTATTTCATCGCCTTCAGAGTAATCCCTTCCATACACAATGCACTTAAGCCAACTTTTTTTTCCAATCCTCAAATCAATCTAAAAAGTCGTCGGCAGGGATGGCCTTCAAAGCGCTCGCCTATTCACGTTGAATCTCTTAAATCGACTCAAAACGGTGCTCCCGGAGTGGTCCCTTGAGCTTATGGAATAGCCAGAAGTCGCACGGAGGGAATACGGTTGTTGTGGGGGTACGTTTGAGGCCCAAAATGGAATGGACCGATCTTTGTGAAATTACAACATCATCAGCAAGGTCTCTAATTGTATGTCGACGGTTTGCAAGCACCCAATCTTTATTTTTTTCGACGTAAGCTTCATCGGTTGAGGTGATGGGTCGACCAGAGGGCAAACAAAATTCAGTGCTTGTTCTATTCTCAATGAATTCAGACATATCAAAAATCACTGGAATCAGTTTTAGCGTCTCACACAGCCAAGCGTAACTCAAGCACTAATGAATGTTTTGACGTCAAATTTCACACAGGTGTCAAGGACATTGCCAGCAAACTAAAAAAAAATTCCATAAGCCCCGGGAATTTTAAATTGAAAGTGGGTCTTACTTTTTGGGCACAGTAATATATAAAAGGCCATGATATTACATTATCTGGTTATCGTATTTAAAGGTTCATTGTTTGAAATTTACTTTTTGATTCTGCCGCTTTTAATTACTTTTCATCCGGCTAATGAATAATTTTGTTTTTTGATAAAATAATTTTTCTTTTTGTTTAGCATCAGTGGTCATCGCGTTTCACTTTATATGGCATGAGCAACCTTTATGACGGCAAACTGTGAAAAAACACTTTCGCTTGTAAAACACTTGTTTTCCGGATAGGCCTTAAAAAAGTACGTGGCTGGCAGTTGCATGTCGTAAGGAGGAAAATCAGTAAAAATCCCTCAAGGTAGCTTGATACTCGAATCTGTATGCACTTTGGCACAATTACCATAAGGTATTCTACTTTTCAAAAATCAGCGACTGCAACCTGACAGGTACATCACCACGCAGTTACCACATAGCCGCGAGTTGTGCAAATGAGATCATTAAAATATAGAAAAAAATACTGAGTACGCTCGGATTTACATTGACAGTTCTTGCAAATTAGATGAGCACAATAGCAGTTTTTAAGTTATACTTTGCTTTTCATTTGCACTCTTCTTTCCTGTACATTTCTTATTCGCTAAAGTGTTAGCATTCGTAAATAACGCTTTCCGAATGCTATTTGTGTGCAATGGCGCAACTCAACCAATACATCGTAAATAATAATGATTTGATTTTTACTCTTTAAATGAGCCTTATTTTTACAACAACAAGATCATAAATTTCCCACTCAGTTTTTGCTGAGAAAGATAGACCTAGATCGGCTATTCTATTAAAGAATATAATTCTTTTTGCGATGTTGTTTTTATTTCGGTTTCAATATCCTAGTGAAGTTATAGAGGATAATCTTTCCATCTTACAGGAACATATTCAAAACTACTCAGATCGAAACATCATAATATGTGGAGATTTCAATGCCAAATCAAGGGTCTGGGGACGTAGAGACCCAAGAGGGCAAAAACTTCAGGATTTTTGCACTAGCAATGATTTTAATATAGAAAATAATTCAGCTACTCCCCCCACTTTTTCTTATCGCTCTTTTCTTTGCACCTCCCCCGCCCTATCTAAGGCAATGTAGCCGCTTAGAAATGTGAGGGTGGGACATTAGTACGCTTTATACTACTCCCTCCCCCCGTACTTAGGGATATGCAGCCACCTTTCCGGACAAAAATGTGATGTTCGGACATCAGTAGACCTTATACCATCCCATACCGAGGGTTACGTAGCGCCCTTACCCGTTGTGAATGTGCGGGTAAAAAATCAGTGGACCTTATACCACTCTCATACCAAGGGTACTAAATATTATGCACTCCCTTTACCTGCTAGAAATGTGAGGGTGATACAATAGTGGGCCTTATACAATCCCCGTACCTAAAGTTATGTATTCTCTTTCCAAATAAAAACAAGCGCATGGATCATCAGTGGGCCTTATATCACTTCCATACCAAGGGCTATGTGGCCTGCTTACCCGTTAGAAATGTGCGGGTTTATAATCGGTGGGCCTTATATCACCTCTGACCAATGGCTGTGTAGACACTTTACCCGTTACAAACGCGCGGTGGAACATCAGGGGACCTTATATCACTCCCTACCAATGGCTATGAAGCCCCTTACACGTTAGAAATGGGAATATGGAACATCGGTGGGCCTTATACGATCCATGTACCAAGGACAACGTAGCTCTCTTACACATTAGAAATGTGAATATGTGGGGTGTTATCGCGAAGCAAAGCGATCTATGTAATGGACATACATTTATTCATTCAGTTCCTTCTATTAGCTCACACTCTCCCTATATATATCTTGTTCGCATTTTCAATCGTTCATAAAATACTTCTAATTCGTCCACTCGAGTTTCATCAAAATGCATTTTTTCTGAAGTTGCAGTGGATGACACTGGATGTGAATACAGTTTTTTCAAATGTTAATTCATTCATTAAATTTAATTAATTCATTTTAGTTTCTTTTAGACTTAAGTTGCATGTATCTACCAATAGATGGCATGAGATGTAGGAGGAAAATTTCAACTTTTTTTATAAAGGACTTTTCTGCAATATAGTGGAAAAAAAGTAGGAATAGACTTATTATTTTTTTTTTTATATTACTTATTTGTTTGGGGTTACATTACGCTGTGTCAAGGTTACCCAACATCTGTTTGCATTGATTATATCACCCGTAGACAGGAAATCCTCAAGCTAAATGCTTCGCCCGTCGTAAAATAGGCAGCTTAGGGTTTTTTCTTCCTGCTGCTTGGATTTCTCTTTCTTTGGAAGCTGAATGCAGACGTGATGTGAGTGATCCGTCTTTCACCACGGTTTGACATTTTCATCTTTTAAATCCCCCATACCATTCCATTTTCCATACCCTTCACTATTCAGCTGATGAATTTCACCAACATTCTTTTGCATTTGAGAAACAAATAACAACAAGCCTTTCGTAAGGAGGCGGGATTTTCAATCGTCTGAGGCAGCATCAATAAACATCGACGCAATCGAATGCTTACGAAATAGCGTCTATGGATAGCCGATAGATGAAGATGCGCATGTGCGGAATGGCGAACGCAACGCCACAGCGGACAGATTTCAAAACGGTTCTTAATTAAAATGCAAGCCTGTTATCTATGTATGGCATGGACAAATCACGGAAGGGAGACAAAAAGGAAGAAAATCATGTGGGAATTGTTGTAACTGCCGAAAATCTGCGTGTTGAATAGGAGAAAATCTAGAAAAATTCCGCCATGTAGTCCGATTGTCGATGCGAGACATATAAACTAGCCACCATAATCTCCATGGAGTCTATATGACGCCACAGGCAGATTTGAAATAGTGATCGCAATACGCAAGCTGCATAAATCATTGTAGCCACCTCGGAGCCACTCAGCCAATTAGGCCCTGCGTAATAATTATAGTTAAAAAAATGTGTTGTAGTATATTATAAAATAAATCTCTCAGACTGAGAATTTTTTTTCCTTAGAGATCCTCCGCAATGAGTCGAACTATTCATATTCTAGCCGCTTGTGTATAATAACCCCTCCACCATTTTAATTATTATTAAACCTTTTAAATTATTTTTTAGTGATTATAATTAATTTGCATTCTTATTAGTATCTTTTAATTCAAATCTTTTAATTCTTTCAAATCTTTTAATTCAAATCTTTTAATTCTTTCAAATCTTTTAATTAAAATCTTTTAATTCCTTCAAATCTTTTAATTCAAATCTTTTAATTCTTTCAAATCTTTTAATTCAAATCTTTTAATTCTTTCAAATCTTTTAATTCAAATCTTTTAATTCCTTCAAATCTTTTAATTCTTTCAAATCTTTTAATTCAAATCTTTTAATTCAAATTCTTTTTAATTCAAATCTTTTAATTCAAATCTTTTAATTCTTTCAAATCTTTTAATTCAAATCTTTTAATTCCTTCAAATCTTTTAATTCTTTCAAATCTTTTAATTCTTTCAAATCTTTTAATTCTTTCAAATCTTTTAATTCAAATCTTTTTTTTAATTCTTTCAATTCTTTCAAATCTTTTAATTCATTCAAATCTTTTAATTCTTTCAAATCTTTTAATTTTTTTCAAATCTTTTAATTCAAATCTTTTAATTCTTTCAAATCTTTTAATTCTTTCAAATCTTTTAATTCAAATCTTTTAATTCTTTCAAATCTTTTAATTCAAATCTTTTAATTCTTTCAAATCTTTTAATTCTTTCAAATCTTTTAATTCTTTCAAATCTTTTAATTCAAATCTTTTAATTCTTTCAAATCTTTTAATTCAAATCTTTTAATTCTTTCAAATCTTTTAATTCAAATCTTTTAATTCTTTTAATTCAAATCTTTTAATTCAAATCTTTTAATTCTTTCAAATCTTTTAATTCAAATCTTTTAATTCTTTCAAATCTTTTAATTCTTTCAAATTTTTTAATTCAAATCTTTTAATTCTTTCAAATCTTTTAATTCAAATCTTTTAATTCTTTCAAATCTTTTAATTCAAATCTTTTCATTCTTTCAAATCTTTTAATTCAAATCTTTTAATTCTTTCAAATCTTTTAATTCTTTCAAATCTTTTAATTCTTTCAAATCTTTTAATTCAAATCTTTTAATTCTTTCAAATCTTTTAATTCTTTTAATTCAAATCTTTTAATTCAAATCTTTTTAATTCTTTCAAATCTTTTAATTCAAAAAAATCTTTTAATTCTTTCAAATCTTTTAATTCTTTCAAATCTTTTAATTCTTTCAAATCTTTTAATTCTTTCAAATCTTTTAATTCAAATCTTTTAATTCTTTCAAATCTTTTAATTCAAATCTTATAATTCTTTCAAATCTTTTAATTCAAATCTTTTAATTCTTTCAAATCTTTTAATTCAAAATACTGTAAAAAAAATGCACTTGTCACAATAAGTTCACATTTGAACTGAAGATATTTGAAGAAGGGGGAAACGAGCGGCATCAAAAAAAGAAAAGTTCCAAAGTGTATTTATAGATGGCGCTGTAAGCGGTCTAAAGAAAGTGAATTCGGCTGCCAGTGATCGATTGAATCGAAATGACGACGTATTTGGCATGAATTGCACATTAAACCAACTGTAGTGTTCAATGTGCTAGATTGTTTCGGTTTTTTGAAGGGAAAAAAGGACTTCCAAGTCATTCAACAGTTGTGACACTGTGAGTGGAAAGCCCATCCATCACGGTAATGTCATACCCAATTGGATGGGAAAAGTCGGTGGAACTTTTTTTTGGATGCCGTACCGTTTCCCCTTTCTTCAAGTATCTTCAGTTCAAATGTGGACTCATTGCGACGAGTGGTTCTTTTTTTACAGCATTTTGAAAGTGGGACTTTAATTATAATCTCCCTGTAAACATACATATATATATATTGACAAATAAATTAATATTATTTTTATAGAATTTATTTTATTCAATAAAATTACAATCAGTTCTTTTAACAAAGATAAATGCACAAACGTTCACTTAAGATTAATCCTTTATCATACAACCTGATTGATTGATTAAGTTAGTAGTTCTATATCCAATTCAATAACCTCTAACAATGTAAAACGCTTGTATTCAATTATCTTATTAAGTGGGACTTAATATATCTGAGCTTGTCAAACAGCGCCACTACAATAGAATATGGAGAGTCAATTAATTTCACATTTGGGATTAAGAATGTAATTTATTTGCGCTATCGAACGCTCTGTTCGTATACATTCGACTTGTTTATTAAAGCGACGTATTAAAGTCTGATCATGGGTAAGATATTAATGTTGCCATGTCACAATGCAGATGATAAAATTAGGATGTTTAGCACTGTGACATTCAGAGGAAAGGATGTATTTCTTACAAAAATTGTGTTTATTAATTAAATCACAAACCCCTGGATAGTTATCTTTTGGTTATGAAACGATTTGTTCATAACTATGTTTTTCACGATTCAATGAATAATTGTAAGTATTTAAATATCTAGAAGTCTCTAGCATAAAATAAATCTCTAAAGTTGAGAAAGTTACTTCTGCAGACCACCCACAATGAGTAGAACCATTGATAACCAAGCAGAAGAATGTGATACTACTGTGTTCAAAAAGTAAGACCAATTATTTTTTTTCAAAAACTCCTTATTTATTCTTCCAAATTTATTTCATCGCCTTCAAAGCGATCCCCTCCGGGCACAATGCACTCACTTGACAACTTTTTTGCCAACCCTCAATGCATGCGGAAAAGTCATCGGCAGGGATGGCATTCGGAGCGCGCGCCGATTCATCTTCAATCGACTCAAAACGGTGTCCCCGGAGTGGTCTAGGGAACAGCCAGAAGTCGCACGGTGTGAATACGGTGGTGGTTGTGGAAAGGAATTAATCGAAAGGTCAGCCCTGAGGGATCATTGAAGTAGGGGAATGTTTCTTCCAGGAAACCAGCTAGTCCTCAAGTATTCCACTCCCTGAATAAATAAATCGTAGGTAGTGGAATTGTAGTTGTAATGCGGGGTCAGTGAGGTAAAGGGTCTTCCTTTTAAATGCAAGGATGGTATTTAGTTCGAATTGGTTACTGTGGCGGTTTCATTTCTCCTTTTCGATTGTTTTATTAACTATTTACTGCTAACAATGCCTGCGAAAAGTCATATTGTGAGTGGCCAAGTAAATTTTACATTTCATTCCTTCTACTGTAATTTTACCAACTGACAAATAATACGGAAAGTAAATACAATAAAACCGGGTAAACAGTTAACGGGGCCTGAAGGCCAAACGGTTAGGGCTCTGGCTCTCATTACCACAGGTATCGGGTTCGAGTCCCTTAGGTTCTATGGATGTTTGTAGTGGTTCGAAATCCACTTTAAACCTTAGGTCCCGGTCTCATATGACTGTAAGATCTTCACAGAGCTTAATAAGACATCTTCTCATCCACATCATTCCCAAACTGTAAAGGGACAACTCAGCTCAAGGACTGTGGTGTGGTGTATTATTATTAGTAGTGGTTAACAGTTATTCCAGCTTGGAACTACAATGCCAAGCATTTAAAACTCATTACATCAATAATAAATTACGAGGGACCTGAATGGCCGAGTGTCTAGCGCTCGGTGCCACAGGTTTCGGGTTCGAATCCCGGCGGTGCCATGGATGTTTGTAGTGGTTCGGAATCCACTTTAAGCCGTAGGTCCCGGTCTCCTATGACTGTAAGAGCGTCACGGAGCAAAAGTCAGGCTTCTACCTACGGGTGCTCCATCACAACAGAAGCTGCTTCCTTCCCCTTCAATCATGAGCACGTATAGGCTCGTGGGCTTGGCCAGCCAAGTGGGATAAGAAGCAACAACAAACAACATAAATTACCATCATTTATTAATCATTAAATATTATGCAAATACTTTTCAACCTTATAAAATAAAACACACTTATTGTATTGTTTATAATGATGCATTTTTAAAATTGTATATGTGATAATTATTATACAGGAAAGATAATTCTATTAAATCCAAATATAGAAGTTTAATTAATAATTCTCTTTCATTCCAATACGCTATCATTTTCCAATTTACAGAACCCAGAAGAATTGTGTACAGTTTTCATCCATAAACCTAAAAATAAGTTCTTTTAAACTTATTTGACAATAAAACAGCGCAATACAATGAAAGAAAACGAAGGACCGCTGTAATAACGTTAACGTTCAGGCACTCTTTTAATAGAATAAAATTTGTGTAACACATAATCATATTCCACAGTTTTCTTTACTTGGAACAAGTGAAGCCCAATATTAAAGAAGCTAAATTAATACTAAAGGTTCAAAATATTTATACAAAGTTTCGAAAAACATTTATTATTATTTGCGCTTTCTACGAGCGGGTAGATCTTAATTAAAATTTCTCAGTTTGAAGCTATTAAAATTTTGCTTTGATGTTATTTCTGACTGTTTTGGAAAAAAAGAGAAAAAAAAGCCATTTGTACAAGACATTAATTAATTAATTTTTTTTTTACTGCATCAAAGTGATTTATTTTAATGAGACTTCAAAAAGGAGAAACAAAAATATCAAATGCGATATAAATTTGCTTTCTGAATTAAAAAATAAAGGCAAAACAGAAAATGTTTATAAAGTAAATTCTTTTTTATGTACGTATGAAATATTTTCTCTTTTTTTCTGATTCAAGTTAAGATTTGTTTACATTATTATTATTATTTTTTATTCTTGTAAATGAAATTAGGCTTTTAACTCTTTAAGTAATTTAAAAGGTTACGTTTACTTAATAAAATAAGTAGATACTTATAATTAAAATCTTAGAAGGATTAAATATAGAACAATAGAAAAAACGTAATATTGTTTTACAAAGCATGTCTGTACAAAGTAGATATTTTGTCATAGATTTTCAAACTACGTATCTTATCTTATATAGTTTGTAATAAAAAATTTGCATTTTGTTTACATGTAAGCGAAAGTCATATGAAATAAAAAAAGCTACATTTTCTGAATTTTTTTTTATTATGGTATAGTATTTGTGTATTAATTAAAGAAAATAAAGCATGGGATCTCACTTAAATTTTAGATATTCCTTTGTATTGCATAGTTTCAATATTGCTAAAAATATCATAATAATTTTCATGTTTATGTAATTAAAATTAAATAATTTGTCAACTGATATTTTAACAGTTAGAAATATATAATTGTCGGTAGTTAGTACTAATTTGTCGGACTTGAAATTTAAAATTAAAATTACAAAATGACTTCAAAATAAGTGACAAAAAATTGCTTAAAATATCAAAATAACTTTCTCGTTTATGTAATTCAAATTAAATAATTTGTTAAGTGATATCTTAATGAATAGAAATACTACTTGCATTAAAGGCAGAGAATGCGTTGAAGACGAACAGCCCTCTGGTCGACCACCAACCTCAACCTGAAGTGAGCTCACGTCCAAAAAATTAAAGACTGGGTGCTTGCAAACCGTCGATTTGCAATTAGAGACCTTGCTGAGGGTGTTGGAATTTCAAAAGGATTGGTCCATTTCATTTTGGGCCTCAAACGCGTCAATTCTCGATGGGTGCCGAAAACACTGAATGTGCCAGCTCACACTGCATTGATTCTTCGTGACCTATTCGCCAAAAATGAAGCCCATATCGTTCCACAACCACCGTATTCACACCGTGCGACTTCTGACTATTCCCTAAACTCACAAGACCACTCCGGGGACACAGTTTTGAGTCGACTGAAGAGATTCGCTTTGAAGGCCATCCCTGCCGATGACTTTTCCGCATGCATTGAGGATTGGACAAAAAGTGGCACGAGTGCATTGTGTCCGGAGGGGATTACTTTGGAGGCGATGAAATAAATTTGGGAGAATAAATAAAGAGTTTTTTGAAAAAAAAAATTGGTCTTACTTTTTGGGCACAGTAGTATATTAAATTATCTTACATAATTATGTGAATAGAAATTATGTTATCTTGTGGGAGGTACTTATAAGATATTTATGACAGTCTAGTATCTCATGTTTTCGTTAAATACTTTCAAATCTCTAGCAGTTGTTCAACATTTCTCCGAGTTCAGTCGTGCTCAACTTTACAGTTCAGAACTGTTAGATTTTTAATCGGTGCCTGATGTTCGATACCACAGGTATCGGGTTCGAATCCCGGCGTTGCCATGGGTGTTTGTAGTGGTTCGGAATCCACTTTAAACCGTAGGTCCCGGTCCTAATAGGATCGTAGAACGCTGCGGGGGCATAGTTACTCCGTGGCTTACCATCAAGTTACAAGCGCCCCCTGGGTAATGCAAAGTGAGTAACGTCGGTGCAGCCTTTGTGACATAAAACGATCACGGTCTATTAGCCAGCTGCATTAGAAGAAAAAAAAGATTTTTAATCTGAAAAACGAAAGAATGGGAGGGTTTGGATATCGCTTTTGTTCTTTTGTTGAAAATTCTGTCAATATTTCAAAACTATGCATGTCGCTCAAATTTAGGTTTCGCTAATCTTTTTTCTGCCAAGTATGGCTGTGCCTGAAGAAATAAATCGTCTTTTCCATTGCCTAATCATCTCGTATATTTTCATTTATAATCGTTAACTCATCAATCATTCATCGTTAATCTAATGCTATTGGCATTAGGCTTATCCATTGTTATTTTTAATCCTCTTATCAATTGTTAATATTATTCGTCTTATATACTTTTTATAAGCAATCGGCCAACGGCCGTACCACGCTTATACCGGTTCTCGTTAGATCACCGAAGTCAAGCATCATTGTTATTTTTGAATGGCCGAGTGTCTAGCGCTACAGGTTTCGGGTTCGAATTGGATGTTTGTAGTGGTTCGGAATCCACTTTAAGCCGTAGGTCCCGGTCTTATGACTGTAAGAGCGTCACGGAGCAAAAGTCAGGCTTCTACCTACGGGGTGCTCCATCACAACAGAAGCTGCTTCCTTCCCCTTCAATCATGAGTCCATATGGGCTTTTATAAGAAACAACAACAAAAACAACAACATAAGCAATCGTCTTGTACGTTGTCTAATCGTCTTGTCTTTAAAAATCGTTAAGTCGTCAATCCACCATCGTTAATCTATTGTTATTAGTAATCGTCTTATCTGTCAATAATAGTTAAATTTTCAACCCACTGTTGTTAATTGTTAATCCGTTGTTATATCATTGTGTGGTGTGATCAGGTGTTTGTTTGACTGGCATATTGCCATAGCTGTATTAATATCCGGTGTAAACACACATTTATGTTGTTGTTGCTCGTAATCAAACTACAACCACTCATCAAGCAACGCCCTCCGAAGTTCCGGGCGACAGGTGGGAGGGGGTTGACGGGCTGCAATTCGTCGGCCAAGCATATCCCACACATACTCTATTGGATTCAAGTCCGGTGAGTATGCTGGCCAATCCATACGGGTGATATCCTCCAATTGAAGGCATTCGTCTACGATGTTTGCACGGTGAGGACGGGCGTTGTCATCCATAAACAGAAATTCAGCACCCATGGCGCCCCGAAACAAACTTACATGTTGTTCCAGAATGACATCCCGATAGATGTGGCCTGTCATCAGTACACTCTGAACATGCAGGTCAGTTCTGGAACCAAAAATAATTCCTCCCCAAACGAGCCATCCTGCACCACCGAAACGGTGTCGTTCAATGGTGTTCTCTTGGTGGTAACGGGTACCTGGCATTCTCCATATGAAAGTCAGGCGAGAATCGGACTGCAAACTAAACCTGGACTCGTCGGAAAACATCACACCAGACCACTGTTGCGGTGTCCACAATGCATGCTCTCTACTCCAGGTTAATCGCAGGCGACAGTGAGTTGCGGTAAGTGGAACACATCTGACAGGCCTATGAGCATATAGACGAATGGGCCCTAAGCGTCTGTGCACGGTCTGCCTTGAAACTGTCGTACCGGTAGCTGAAGAGTACTGACGAGACAGGTCTGATGCTGTGCTCCGTCTGTTTCTTTTGGCAGTAACTGCTAAATACCGGTCCTCATTCGGCGTTGTAACTCGGGAGCGACCTGTGCTGTAACATCTACTCACATTACCATCATCTTTGAATCGTTGCCAAAGCCTGGAGATGACACTCTGAGCGATTCCAAGTTCCTCGGATACTTCCAGCTGGGTACTTCCACATTCCTGTCGTCCGATAATTCTACCACGTAAAAAATCATCCAAATGCTTCCTTTGTGCGATAACTATGCGGTTATTGCACTGAAAGGCTTTTAAAGCGCTTGTGAACAATTTTACTTCTTTGCCACCATTCCGTATATACCCCTCTCTTACACTCTCGTCATTGTGACGTACTATCCGCGCCATCTGACGGTTTCCTGTAATTTGCATGTTCTTCTTCAAGATGTGTGTGATAATTCTACAGGTAAAATTTTTATTTTAGAGTTCAATTTCTGTGTGATTCTGAATTATCCTTAATTTATGGACAGGAGTGCATTATATTCATTGCTATTAGTAATCATCTAATCAGTTGTTATTAGTAATCGGCGTATCCATTTTTATTAATAATTATCTTATCTATTAATAACCGTTAAATCATCAATCTATTATCTTTAATCGCCAATCCTTTGCTATCGGTGTTCGCCTTATTCATTGTTATAAGTAATCTAAGCAAATGTTATTAGTAATCGTTTTATCCATTGTTTTAAGTTTATCTTTTTGAAATGATGTACAATGAAGTTAATAAATAATAAATAAGGAATATATATTGACGACTGCTAACTCGATTAGCAGACATTCTACTGTAGAAACAATTATTTAAAGTAACTATTACTATAACTATAATGTTAGACACTTTTAAAGCTATGATTTTCATTTTAAAATGCGTTTATAAGTGT
The DNA here is from genome assembly GCA_021605075.1 of Caerostris darwini. Classification (NCBI taxonomy): domain Eukaryota; kingdom Metazoa; phylum Arthropoda; class Arachnida; order Araneae; family Araneidae; genus Caerostris; species Caerostris darwini. The sequence goes on along the minus strand of BPLQ01013429.1, from coordinate 201,345 downwards.
GTGCATTTCACAATAGAAAATAGGCACAGAAGCAGATACAAACATTTACCAAAAATAGAGAAATAAGGTTGTTTTAATTATCGAGCGAACAAAACAACCCTTTGGAGGCCCTTTATCGGTTTCTCTTCCAGCTTGTATTAACTTACTGGAGTATCATTTTTCACACTGGCCATTAAAATTGCTACACCAAGAAGGCGGCATGAAACGGACGTGAAATTTAAACAACAAGAAGAAGGTGTTATGTTATTGGATACACGTCTCGGTCACCTCTTGTTCGCACTGACGGAATTTTGAACAGTGCACGTTACATTTCTGGTGTTACGACCCGTGGCTCCATCCTTTATTCGAGCCCTGTGAAACCCTACGTTTCAGCAACTTAATGCACGACCACATGCTGTCGGTATTGTATGGACCTTCCTCGATACAGAAAATGTTCGGCTGTTTGCACTGGCCTGTATATTCACCAGATCTTTCACCAATAGAAAACGTCTGGTTTATGGTTGCCGAGCGATTGGCTCGTTCCCTACGCCAGTCACATCGGCTGATGTGATGTGGCATCTTGTTAAAGCTGCATGGCCATCTGTAACTGCACATGCCATCCAATCTCTGTTTGACTCGATGCCCAGGCGTATAAGTGCTGTTATTACTGCCACAGGTGGTTGTTCTAGGTACTGATTTCTCAGGATCTATACACCCAAATTTCTTGAAAATTTAATCACTTGTTATTTTCAGTATAATATATTTGTCCAATAAATATCATTTTGTTATCTGCATTTCTTTCTGGTGTAGCAATTTTAATGGCCAATATAATTAATTTTTTGATTGAAATCACTTAAAAGGATGCTATTAAAATACGTAAGGGTCCCCTTTGAATTGAATATCACAAAATTTATTCGTCTATGATATGGAAAGCAATCTGATAAACTGACCTGCATAAGAAATCTAAATTCAATTTAAGTTGTACAGAGGACAAAATATTTACGAAAATGTCATTTCGTTACTGAATTGATCCTACTCCTCTAATAGATACCGGGATTCGGTCGAAATCCTTCAATCACCCACATTTCCTTTAAAGTATCAGGGGGTGGTTTTGGTTTATTTTTGTGTATCCCTCGGTGTGATATATTTCTATGAACTTTATAATGCAGAAAATCTTAACAATTTATAAAATACGAGTTATGTGCTTGTAAAACTCGTGTACTAAAAACTAAAAATTACATCATTCCGATATCGAAACGTGAAAAGAAATAAGGTTGAAAGAAGATGCCACTCTCAGCTTAGATTGTTATTTTTCTCTGCAGACCACCCACATTTCATCGAGCCATTTTTGGTCAAGCTGTTTCCAGTAAGGGAGGAAAGCATAAGTATTATAGCAGGGCAGACCGATTTAAGCCTAAAACAGCTCTACCGAATGAGTTAAAGATTCAATTACCTTACCTTTTGGTGAAAAAATAGTCTTGTATGAGCAATGAACCGTTCCACCGTCATGACAGACACCACGCTTCCAGAGCTGAATCAGGCTCAAATTGGTTTGTAAGACTTAATCATGTAAATGTTTTTCAGAAACTATGACGTATGGTTAAACACTAAGGTTCATCTTGATTAGTAGGACAGTTACTCACGTATGTTTTTCAGAAAGCATTACTATGGTTCAAATCGATTAGAAGGACTTTTATACATGAAAATGTTGCTCAGAAAAGTCTTCCAGAAAGCATTACTGTGGCTTACGGCCAAACACTATAGTTCAAATTGGTTAATATGACTTTTAACTATGAAATAGCAACCCAAGTCTTTCAAAAATTATTACTATGGCTCAAATAGATTAGAAGGACTTTTACAAATGAAAATGGCACCCAGTAACTATGGCGTATGGCTAAACACTATGGTTCAATTTGATTAGTAAGACTTTTATCCATGAAACAGTTACTTGCATAAGTTTTTCAGAAAGTATTACTATGGCTCAAATCGATTAGAAGGATTTTTATTCATGAAAAGGCTGTTCAGGTAAGTCTTCCAAAAAGCATTACTATCGCTTAAGGCTAAACACTAAGACACAAATTCGGAATTCAATTGCCTTACCTTTTGGTAAAAAAATGGTCTTGTAAGAGCAATGAACCGTTCCACCGCCATGACAGACGCCACGCTTCCAGAGCTGAATCCGAAGAACCTGGTGAGAACCCTCAGACCGCAAAACCATCGGCTGGCGACGAAGCTTGGCTCCATATAGATCCTCATGTACACCAGGAGGAAGGAGCTGCACAGCGCCATCAAGTCATTGGCCGCCAAGCAGCGGATCATGAGAGTCAGTTTCCTGTTCCTGGCCTGCTTTCCCTGCGACAGCAGAAGCAGGGAGAATATGTTGGCGACTGCACCGAAGATGTAGACGCCCGTCATGAAGATCTGGCCCCCCCGTGATATGTAGCGATGGTGGGCCTCCGCGTGGTCGAAGGTGATGTCCGAGTTGGTGGTGGCGTTGTAGGCGAACGCTGCCTGCCACTGGATGTCTGCGATGGACGAATTGAGGCGGGGTGCAGTGGGTGGTATCTCTTGGGATGCCATTTGGAATCAGGTTTTCATTTCTGGAACTACGAAAAACACGTTGTAAAAGGATAAACTAGAAATGAGTCAGCTATAAGATTTACGACTACTTTTTATTAGCTATAAGCAGTTTATTAGTAAGTGCAATTTCCAGAAATAACCACAATTAAAACATTTCCTTTAATCACAATTTTTTTTTTTTAAAAATGGTTTTTGTTTTTATTTGATAAATTCTTTTTATAAAAAATACTCATTACTGACAAAAAATTGCCTTTGGATTCGATTTAACAATGATATTTTTCATATATGAACTATTTTGAAATGTTATTATTTTTGCAACATTTTTTTGTTTTAAATATTTGATTTGAGTCATTTACCATTAGAGCCACAAATATATAATAGATTCAGCATTATCTAGGTGGACGGACAGTCTTCTACAATTCATTGACATTATGACAACACAAACTTCAATGAACAGCCCCATTAACTGAACATGGGTTTCTCCTTTCCTTCTGGAAAGTATTCTCCTTAATGATTTATGGAACAATCAGAGGCAGCACAATCATCAAGTATCACAACGGCCTCCCTTGTTGGGCTTCGAACCTGTTGCTCGGAAACATAGAACTCTATCCATCAAGAAGATTTAGCCCTATTTTTTTTTAAAAATAAATGCATGACCCACTCATAGCATGTATAGTTGAGCCAAATCGATTTCCTTGGAAGAGTTCATTGGAGACACCATTTTGAGATCGAATGTACTCAGTGGTGATAGTGTCACATGGCTTAATTGATTGGTAGAACTTTTAATCATGAAACGGTAATTCAGATAAGTCTTTCAGAAAATGATTACTATGGATCAAATTAGTTAGTAGGACTAATTCATAGACATTTTTATGGGTAAATTAAAATGTTATTGGGAAATTGTTGCTTACGCCTAAACAATACGACTCAAATCGATCAGAAGGACTTTTATCCATGAAAATATTGTTCGAAAATTATGGCTCACTGCTAAATACTATCATTCAAATTAATTAATAGGACTTTTAAACAATGAAATAATACTCACGAAAGTGTCACTACATCAAAGGAAATAACAATGATTATCAGAAATAGTATTCCTGCAATGCAGTTGCTGACGGACTTGTTGTTGCAACTGGTTGAATTTTGATGAAGTTTTTTGAAAATTTAAAGATGCGGTGAAAATTGAGAAATGCCTAACTTTAAAATGATATGCCGGGGTTGGCTGGTGGAACAGCACTAGGGCTGAATCAAGAAATGCCATTTGAAAACTCCCATATCGTAAATTGTTAGGTCCGACTGCTTTTCATTAGTCTCTAAGAAGATTTCAGAGAACCTTTCAGATGCTACCCTTGCAAGATGTTCATTCAAAACTTCTTAAGTTGTAAAATTTGGTTTCGAGTTAGCAGGTCTTCGCTTCATTGCTGAACAATCAAAGAAAAAATAAACAATAATAACTTCAATAAAAGGATTTTCTTGGAATTTAATAATAATCTGGAATTTTTCAAGTTCTTGAATTTATAAATATTCAACCAAAAGAAATGGAATAAATGCATTTTTATTTAATGAATACCACTTGAATAAGAAATTCATTGCAGAACTACACCACGGATGACAGAGTTACTCAGATATAACGGTTCAATAAATTTACGACAAATCGGAGGTGGTATCATTACTTTTATAATGTAACTTTTTATCTACTGCGGGAACCCTTCGATACCAAAAATAATGGTCATCTTTGGTAATCTGATAAGAAGTGGATAACAATCTGAGAAGGAAAAAGGCGTCCGACCTTTTCAGGGAAAAATGATGAGCCAGATCACGGATTCCTGCAAATCCGCTTACACTCCAAGTGGAATGACCCCCTCGTATATCACCAAAATATTTTTCCCCATTCGATTGGTTAGGGAATATTTTTTCAATTCCTTCTATTAGCTCACACTCTCCCTATATATATCTTGTTCACATTTTCAATCGTTCATAAAACGCTTTTTACTTATCCACTCAAGTTCAAATACATTTTTTTTGGAACTTGTAGTGGATGTTAATACACTTTTTTCAAATATTCATTTATTCATTAAATTTAATTCATTAATTTTAGTTTATTTTATATTTAAGTTGCATGTATCTAGCAATAGATGGCGCCTTATGTAAAAGCAAAATTTCAATTTTATTTGTAAAGGACTTTTCTGCAATACAGTGAAAAAAAAGTAGGAATTGACTTTAAAAAAAAATTTTTTTTATAATGTACGCAAAATTTAGGAAAACTACCTTCACAACAAAATATTTTTTTTTCATACCCTTTGGGGATTCATTCAGCTCGGAAAAGAGACTTGGCGAAATCGGAGACCTAAAGTGCAGAATCCCTAAGTTTCTTTTAGTTCAAAAACGTTTACTAATCAAATTTCATGATTAAACTAACAATCATTAAAATAGATAAATGTTTCTTACAAATATTATATACGATTGCCTTTCATTCATAATAGTATGGAACTATAAATAATCACAACTACGATTATGTAATACTACTGTGTCCCAAAAGTAGTAGCAAATATTTTTTTTCAAAAGCATTTTATTTATTCTTCCAAATTTATTTCATCGCCTTCAAAGTAATCCCCTCCGGACACAATGCACTTATGCCAACTTTTTTCCAATCCTCAATGCATGCTAAAAAGTCATCGGCAGGGATGGCCTTCAATGCGCGCGGCGATTCACGTCGAATCTCTTCAGTCGACTCAGAACGGTGTCCCCGGAGTGGTCTTTTGAGTTTAGGGAACAGCCAGAAGTCGCACGGTATGAATACGGTGGTTGTGGAACGATAGCGGTTCCATTTTTGGCGAAAAAGTCACGAAGAATCAATGCTGTGTGAGCTGGCGCATTCCGTGTTTTCCGGTACCCATCGAGATGTGACGCGTTTGAGGCCCAAATTGGAATGGGCCGATCCTTTAGAAATTCCAACATCATCAGAAAGGTCTCTAATTGTAAATCGACGGTTTGCAAGCTCCAATTCTTTAATTTTTTGGACGTGAGCGTCGTCGGTTGTTGACGATCTACCAGAGGGCTCTTCGTCTACAACGCGTTCTCTGTCTTCTTTGAATTGTTTATACCACATGTAAACATTTCTTTCCGATGTAGGAATGCTCACCGAATGCCTTCTGCAACACTCTATACGTTTCCGTAAACAAAATTGAATGCAAGTTCTTTGCTCAATGAATTCAGACATTTCAAAAATCGCCGGAATCAGATTTAGCGTCTCACGAAGCCAAGCGTCACTCAAACACTAATGAATATTTTGGCGTAAAATTTCACACAGATGTCAAGGTCAGTGCCAGCCCCCTAAAAATTGAAATTCCATAAGCCCCGGGAATGTTAAATTGAAAATGTGTCTTACTTTTTGGACGCAGTAGTAACGACTCGGGTGAAATAAAACACCCTTAAATGCTTTTATTTTTACTATTATCACAATAAGCTATCATTACACATGTATTCAAACAAATCCCTACAAAAAGGTGACGACGAAAAAACATAAGCATTATTGTTCAAGATCCAACATCATTTCTGACTTGAGAAAAGTTAAAGGTCACTCTAATGACGAACGTGGCTTAAAAGCGGTTGTAATGATGTCTTCTTTTCATTTCAATAATGTAAAGCAACGATCACTTGTTACAATATGACAAAAATCTCTGTTTCAATTATCCTTTTTGTCTTCATTAAGGCTTAGAAACCGAATGTTTGCATAGCAACCAATTATTGCATAAAATAGATACATTTTTCTTGGAAATAATGCTTATGCTTCCTACCAATTACCTTCGCTTAACTTTTTAAAAAAAGTGAAAAAAATTGTTTCAGAAAATTCCATGGACGAGAAGTGTGTGCACATCGTTCATAGTGCAACAGAAAATGCCACGATGGCAACGTTGTAATTTTTTTTAAGGAATAAATTGCTATAAATAGATTAAGCAACAATGCAAAAAATATTAATGCATCACTTAATTTATTTCCACTTCGCGTAATTTGCTAACTATTCTAAGCTAAAATGTTTAAAAAAAATATTATGTGGTATCTGTTTACTGTGGTATTTTATTAATTTGACACACTTGAAAACACATATTGTACTAAATTGGGTTCGTTAATTTTCAAGGGCATGGATTTTGTTAAAAGGCTTACATGAGATATTTTAATTTTCTTTACTTTTGTAACACAATAATTGAACATTTTTAAACAATTTATGTTGTATATAAATTGTATAAACTAATATATTATGTGTTATACATATATATGTTGATAAAAAAATATAATAAAATACATATAAATAAATCCATATAAAATAAAACATCTCATTATAAACCCAAATAGATTTAAAAAATAATCCCACTTGGATTTCAGATAGAATCCCATATTGATTTCAAATGGAATCATATATAGATTTCAAATATGACATATAAATATCAAATGGAATCACATATGTATTTCAGCTAAACTTATATATAGATTTCAAATGGAATCGCATATACATTTCAAATTAAATTACATATAGATTTCAAATAAAACTCACACATAGAGTTCGAATAAAGTCACATATAGAGTTTGAATGGATTCACGTATAGATTAATGGAAATGGAATAACATATGGAATAACATATATTTCATATGGAATAACATGTATATTTCCGAGAAAGTTACATATAGATTTCAAATGAAATAACATATTTCAAATCTAATCACAGTTATAATGCACACCAAGTATGTTGCACTATAATACAAAATCTACATATGAGATTTTATTAATATTTATAAAATGTCACCAAAAGATCAAAAAAATATTTCCTTTAACATATGCAATTTGCTATAATGTTTATCAATGTTGCCAGCACTGTTGATTATGCTAATTTTACCGTCAAGCTATTATTAATTCAGAATTATTTTAATTTTAACTTCGACGTTTTTTTTTTATTTATATTAGATAACGAATTCAGTTACTTTTTGTATAAAGTAATCGAATTTTGTGTATAATATAGGGTATAAAAGCTATAAATTTATAACACTTAAATTAATATTGAATAATAAAATATATTGCAGAATATATTTTACTACACAACGGACGGCAGTAACACGGTAGCACTACCCGGTCATTTAGCATATCTTCAAGCTACACGTGCCCCCCGGGTAGTGCTAAATGAGTAACAGCGGTGCAGTCCTTGCTTAGGGCATAAAGACTAACTGTCTGTATTTCCAGCTGCATTAGAACAACAGTAAAATATTATGTAATTAATTTACATTATTACTTCAACTATGTCTAGATTTTATATAATTTATTCGAAATGAAATATTTAATATCTTTAAGCTAAATTAAAAGCATAGCTAAATGAAAATAATTAAAAAACGTCGTGAATTTATTAAAACTTAATTTATTAACTTTATTATTATTATTATTGATTTAACTAATTTACGCATTAGTAATATATATATATATATATATATATATATATATATATATATATATATATTATTTGTGTATAATATATATACTATTGTATAGATATCTAGACAGCAAAATTTCCAGGCATTTTTTAAAAAATGGTAAAACAGGGTGTTTTAGTTTAGTTTTTGCTTGGTTTATTTCTAATAAACAAGTAACATACAAAAAAAGTTTTAAAATCAATTCCTTTTTTTTTTCACTCTATTGCAGAAAGTCCTTTATAAATAATTTTCATTCATTTTTTAAAGTTTATATGGCGCCCTCTATTGCAACTTAAATCTAAAAAAAAATAAAATTAATTCATTAAATTTAATTACTGAATTAATATTTGAAAAAAACTGTATTAACATCCAGTGTCCTCCACTACAAGCTCAAAAAAAAATGTATTTGAATTGGAGTGGATGAATAAAAAGTGTTTTATGAACGATTGAAAATTTGTGCAAGGTACATATAGGGAGAGTGTGAGCTAATAGAAAGAATTGAAAAAAAATAATAATTGTATTGAATTTCATAAGATAATAAATGAAATTGAAAGAATTTCGAATGAATTTCATAAGTAATAATAAAAATCCCGATTTATTTACAAATAAATTAATATTCTCTAAATACAGGTAAGATGAAGATAAAGTATTTTGAACAAACACAGTTTGTGGGCTAGCAACTTTCACTTGATCCTTTTCTTGAGTTGTTGGATGTAATAAGGTACAAGGTACACAACAACAGCTCGCGACAACAGTGATGGATCACCGCGACAGACTGAATAAAATCTTGTCCGTGATATCGCTGCATTATGTCACAGGCTGAATTCTGCAGCTAATATTACTGGAATAAACAGGTTCTTAACGTTTATCTCTTAATTCTTCTTGTCTGGCATAGACATTGTTATACATGAGAATATCCAATTAGGACGAAATTAGTAATAGATTTATTTGAAAAATAATGATATATATTTGCGTTTATAATATACAATATTTAATATAATGTATCATATAATTATTTCTTATTCTTAGCATGCTTGGATAATGTGTTGATTCAATGAGCGAATGCTTTCTAAAAGAATTAAGGCGTTATGACGTGTATTAAGTCGTCTGGATACCTATTTAGGCTGCTTGGTGACGATTGGGATAGTGCGTGCATAGATCAGAATGCAGTTTTATTTGACTCTCACTTTTGTACAAAATTTGTAATAAAGCTATGATACTACATTTATTTAAATCGCTTTTACAATTTTTGTGTTATATGGCCATTACTAATGCTTATATGACTCTTATCTGTACAATGTCTATAGTAAAGGACTTTTACAACCAACTTATAGTTAACTTATTCGTGCACAGCTTTTGTAGTAAACAATTAAACGTGTTTTGCTACTCATACGTATTTTAATCTCCTTTATACATTTTTGTAATAGAAAACTATTACAGCATATGGTAATTTGCATCTCACTGTACAATTTTTGTCGTAAAAAATTAAACGAGTTTTGCTATTTATTAAATTTTGGAAGCAAATTTAAATTTTTAGAAAATTTCGTGACATACAGTTTCCAATTCCTCAATTCTAATTTTTATAGCCTTAATAGCTTTCAGAAAAATGAGTCATCAACATAATAATAATTATAAGCATAATAATTAAATAACTATTATTATGTAAATAATTATGAAAGCTGCATATTTGAAAAGTTAAATTTTAAATAACATTTGCACCACTTATTATCTTAAACATTTCCAAATTTTTTTATAAAAAAGTATAATATTAAAAAAGATGTGTTTTTATAAAGCAACTCCTTTACACTTTAATCTTAAAACGGCATTTGGCGATTTTAAACTGCTACAAACAAAATCTCCCATAGTTTGAACAAGATTTTTCCAAAAAATGTTATTTTCTAGATTGTAAGAAACAGATACAAGACATATGCCCTTGTTTTCTAGTATAGCATGACATATACTTCCTTTGCAAAAATCGACAAATTTATAGAGAACACAGAAAGTCAGATCCCTTGATGTTTACTTTTAGTTTTATGAGAAATCTTTTTACGTCAGAGCAAATCAATTTTGTGTCTTTGAAAGGGATTTGCAATTTGAAAGCTACTTACGATATACGAATTCATGAATTCATGCGCGCGCAAAATTCTAAAAAACTTTTTTTTTACTTCACTTCAGTTTGAGTTTCAATCGCTGAGGTTTTTTTTTTTTTTTTCCTCACCAATATAAATATTTTTCCATTTTTATTTTTTTATTAAAAATATTTTTTATCAGATTTGATAAAAGGAGAACAACGTAACATTTTTTTCTTATTTCTTGATTTCCTTTTTTTAAAGTTTATTTTCGAACTTCAAGATATGAAAGCTTTTCTATCTTTTAAGCGACACATTCAGTTGTTTTTGCAAGATACGTGGTTGACTTTTATAATCTAAAAAAAATGACAGATTGGAATTTTTTTTCTTAAAAAGTACTTTGTCATATTTACTTATTTTTTAGACAGATTGTGTAGTATATTAAAGTAAATACACTTTGACAGATTATTTTTTTAAAGGTGATTTTTTTTACGTATGGAAAGAATTATTTTCATGTTTTAAAAACGAATACAAAATGAAAGCAATTTTAAATACAAGGGAGAGAGATGTATAAAAAACACCTTTGCGCAAAACGGTCTGAAGAGGTTATGAAAAACAATCAATGAAACATTTATGGGATTTATCTGATTTTGGTAATAAAAAACCTAAATGTCATGAAAATAAAAGGTGTGCATGAATTAGAAATATCGTTTGACTTATTCGAATAATGTTTAAACACAAACGTAGGAATACCTACTTCAAAACTGAACAAGTTACACTTAACCGATAAATTATGTTTCTATACTAGGGATTATAAATGAATCTGTAAATGTTCTTCTATTGGGCTGGGGGACCAAGATGCTACCAAACACGTGGTGGTGCGTTGTAGGTGCAATGCAGCTGGCCCTCCAGGTTACATCCTTCTTAACCTTGAACCTGATATATATTCGCAATTATAAATACATATACATTCAATGGTCACGATAATGATAAATCTGTAGCAGATGCAGCGTTACAAAGGGTGTGGTTAGTGAGAGTCTCACATGAGTCCCTCGTGTACTGTATTCACATCGTGATAGTGAAATTTGAAACGAAAATTTGTAGACCCAATTTTGTACTAACCTCTGATTTTCTCGAGGTCATCTTAAGATCTGACCGAGATCATCTTTCTGATCTATGGATTTATTCTGTTTTTTGTTGGCTTAAGAACAAAAACATTGCTTTCTGCATTCCTTCTGGTGTCAAGTTTCCTCTGATCAGCACATAAACGTATTGTAGATCATGCCACTCTGGGCCATTATTTATACGAATAATTATATTATGTATGTTTCTGTTTTGAGTGTTGGGCATTGTGACCAGTGAATATCCTTCACTAAAATGACAGATAACAGAGTAATCATTATCTAATATACCTAATAATCTATTATCTATCCTTAATATTTTACCACCTTCATTTTGAACGAACATCCCCGGTGGAAGAGGATTCGCATGTTCCTCAACCTTGAACTCAACAGAAGCGTATTCCAACCTACGGATTTATCATTCCACTTCTTACCTTGTGGTAGGGATATCATTGTAAGTCATTTATTTACATCATGACATTAAAGTTGAATCAAGCAACCCCTTTTTGCTTTTCTCAAATTTCCTTGATCCCTAATGTTAACACTTTGCGACATAAGGATCTATTGTGTTCTTCTCTACCAAAGAGTAGGATGAGATAATGCACGGCATTCTTACCTCGCATTGAAGTGAAAACGAGCAACGCTAGAGCCATCTTTTTTTTCAACCACCAGCTATTTTATTGACTTTTTAAAGAAAAGACTGTCCGGTATAAGGATTTATCGTAATATTTACTGTGTATAGCCCTGAGAGCTTTCAATTTCCAATAGAGCTCCTCTAGGTCGTTCGAATCCCCATGGCCAGAGAGAAGAATTGAAGAGTTAAAAGTAAAGCTCTTCTAATGCGTAAATTAAAATCTGTATTTTAATCCATTTCAGAATATATATATATATCAATACGGAAGTCACTCTGAAAATTTTTTGAAACCGTATGCTGATTACTGCCATAAAAATATTTATATTTACTTTAATTTTATTTTTGTCATGCATATATGGCTTGAAATGATTTGAATGAAAAATATGGCATATTTCAAAATACTTCTACAATAGCATTGCCTTCATTTTATTCTAAATGGAAACATTGTAGTTTATGGTACACCAAAGATAAGTTTTCAGTCTAAGGAATGGGAAGACGTATATCAGAGAAGGTCTGGAAAGTTATTGAAAAAGAAGAATCGATCTCCTGCCTCAAGTGAGGTAGAGATTTCTTGAAAATCAATCTTTCCCCGAATCCTGAAATCAGGATATCTAGTTGAGTTTATACAGAACATAATAATAATAAGAATTTTCGAGCACCTGCTTTATATTTCAGTATAAACCAATCGTGATTTGATCTGGTAATCTGAGGGAACGAAATCTTGGTTCCTCAGAGATAATATTAACTTATTCATAGCTAATATATATTAGGATGCAACAAAAGTCCCATTCATTCTTATGAGTAGGGGTATAAAAAACCCCACCGATTAAAGTTCCACCCATCTGTGATAAGTCCATTGATTCTCTATAATATTTTTCAGCTCAAAAAACACTAACTGAGCCGGCATTCCAGGGCTATCTAAAAGCCTCGAAAATGTCTACATCCAAAGGAAGATTTTTTTTAATGTACGGTACACTATGAGCTGTTGTGTGTAATTGTTCTTTATGAGCTGTTTGTTGAAACTGTTCAGTAGCATCTATTATATGACATTGTTTAATATGAGCTATTAGGTAATATTATGGGTTGCACATTATGGGTTGTTACTTGGCCTCATTCATTATGAGATGCTATGAGACATTATTCCCTATGAGGTCTTATTTGATATTGGTTATTATGATTTTAGATGACACTGTTCTGTATGAGCTGTTATGTGACACTGCTGAATATGAATTGTTAGATAGCGTTATGGGCCCATTGTTTATTACGAGCTGTTACTTGGCATTATTCATTATAAGAACTTATGGGAGATTATTCCTTATGAGCTGTTAGGTAACACTGTTTATTATGAGGTTAGGCAGTCAGTATGAACTGTTAAGTGCTACAGCTCAATTTGAACTGTTAGGTAAGATTATAGGCACATTGTCCATTATAAGATGTTATGTTACATTATTCCTTATGAGCTATTAGGTGACATTATTATTCCTTATGAGCTGTAACGGAACATTTTTCATTATGCAATTTTAGGGGGCATTGTTTACTATGAATATGATGTTCATTATGAGCTGTAATTTGGAATTGTTTACTATGAAGTGTTAGGTGACATTATTCACTATGAACTCATTGTTGATTTTGAGCAATTTGATGATATTCAAAATGAGCTATTAGGTGGCAATTAAACAATAGCTAATCAAAGTTATTGTCAGTTATTGGCAGCTGCTAAGATGCATGGGAGCAGTTTTAGAAGAACAATGGCTTTCGTTGATAAACGGCAAATGAATGATCGTGCAGAATGACAGCGCAATACTTCATTTTACAAAGAAAAAAAAACAACAGTCTCCTAATGGAATCTCTCTGGAAAATTATGTTTTTCTCATCCTATTCTTCCGATCTTGCCCCGACTGATTACTGTCTTTTTAAAAATTTGCAAATTCATTTTGCAGGATGTAGAATAGCTTCAGTGAAGAAATAAAAATGAAACTAGATTCTTTTTTGAAGACAGAACCAACTGGATGCCACAAAAAATCATTATTATTGGAAAGTATCATGGAAAAAGATGGTAACTACATTGGTGCTAAAAATATATTTATTTTTGGATAAGTTTTTTTTTTCAATCGGCTAAGTAGACTGACCAATCGTTGCAACCCTATATATTCAATTTGGTGGAGAGAAATCATCCAACCTGACCGGCTAACGAAAACAAACTTAATATGCATCACAAATATGGACCAGTTGCCCTTACGAAGTCTTCCAGAACCTTTACTAGCAGTTGGCATCTTATTGAGTGCTGACCAATGCTTAATTTAAGTGAATATAAAGTAATACATTTGTCTATCTATTTTTCTCACAACTTAAAAACTACTTTTCCTTGAATTTTCTTTGAATTATTTATTATTAATTGAATTTATTATTTTTTCCTTGAATTTATTATCCTACTTACCGTTGGTTTATTAATTTTCTCATCCTCTATGTAACCCAGGTATTGCCAGTTCTTTTTGAATGAAATAAAATCCTTACTTCTAAATTCCACCAACTGGATTCAGCTACATTTTATAGCTAAAAGATTACAATTTGAGAATGACGTCACAACTTACTATTCGTTATCTTACAAATATATATATTGTTTCTTGATTCTTTCCTTTTCTCTTACTCCATTTTGATACCACACTCCTGAAAGCATTATCGCTTGCGTCTATTGATTTTATTTTTATTCGTTATTAGATGTTTCGCATTTCTAATTAAGATTGCTTTTACCTGTGTGGTTTTAAAATTTGTATGTTGAATTCAGTACAAAAATACTGATTACAGTTTACTGTTATCATGATGTTTCCAAACATAATTTTTAATTTAAAATTGTTAGTAATCAAAACTATTATATATATTTATTTTTTATATTTATGAAAAAAAAGTGTTTTTTGATAGTTCGATATAAATCTACAACAATTTTTGAGGGCTAATTGTGAGAAACAAACAAAAAGCTAATGTGTCGAACGGGCATAATAAATCTGCACGCCAGAAATTCCTCTCGTTAGGTGCAAGTATTTGGGAGGAGATTTGTAGCTAATTAAATGCTATCCATTTGGATGTTCGTCTTAAATAGTTACGGTACAATGTAGTGCAGAAGATGCCTGAGGTGCACTTTGATAATGCTGAATCTGTTACAAATCTGTTATTTTTATTCCTAATAAATTGAATCAAATTGCAAAACATGTGAAAATAATAAAACAGCAATAATATTTGTGGCAAATAATGTGAAATCATTACAAATATTTCAGTAAATACTGTTTATTCTCATGCCAATATACATTTACAGTTGAATAGGTCATCAAAAATATTTCAAAGTAAAAATTACTATTTATAAAAAAGTAACTATTTAAAATTCTCGATGTAAGCCAAAGATGAAGTTTCTTTTTGCTCGATAATGGTTTTAAAATTTAAAAAAAATCTGCCTATGTCATCATTAAAAATTAATTCTTTCTATTCTTTAACACATTTAAAAAGCCTTCTTTTTATCAATAATAAAAACAATTCGTTTTAGTATAAAAAAGAATGACAGTAAAATTAAATATGCAAACCATATTATGCTTTTTCTTTCAGAATGGCTTTTAAATTATTTATTCATTTAATTTTTTTGAAAAATAAAAATATTACGGAAACGTTTAAGTACTGATACACAAGAGCAAAAGAAAAAAAAAAGATTATTGAATGAATAAGATGAACAAAATAATGGAAATAATAATAACAATAAAAATACTTACAAAGGAGTTTAATTTGAATTTAAAAATCTGCTAAGTTCCCACAAAATTATCCTCTTAAAAAGAATATTTTCAAAAGTATAAATGCCCTTTTTCATAATGAAATAATACTTTTCAGACATTAATTTAGACAAATTATCCTTTTTGCCTTTATCCTTTTTTTCCTTAAACAATTAATTTTTTTAACAATTATTTTAACAGTAAGTTTGGTATCAACTGAACCGTACTAATCAAAACAAATTCCTACAGATAATAATTATTTTTTTAAAATTATGTTAACACAAAAATGCAAATCAAGGGAAAATAAATTAAAAGCAAAAAATAAAATCTGAAGGTTTGTATCGAAAATATAAACAAAAAAAACTCCTTAAATTTTATTTTTTAAATGTACAAAGTATTTTTTAGAATCATTCAACTGATTGAAAATTACAAAGAAAACGAGAAGAATTTTTGAACAATTCCTTCTTTCTAGACATCGTCGCCATGGTGATTCAACTTAAACGTTGAAACCGATCATTAAATATTATAAAAAAAAATAAGTAACAATAAAAATAAATAAATAAAAAAAAATAGAAAAAAATGAAAAAAAATTTTGTTAACATAATTTATTTTAAAATAAATTACATAAATTATATGAAAAAAAAATAGTATACAATTTTTAAAGTTTTAAACTTAAATTAATCCGTTAAAAATAATAAGCGAAGTTGGCAAGAATTAGCGCATGCGCATTTTGATATTATTAATAATGAAAATATATTTCAAACATAAAATTAAAATAATGATATAAAAAATAGAAAAAAATTTTAAAAAAAAAACATTTCTTTAAAGAATTTATTGTGAAATAAAATGTATAAATTATTAAATAAAAAAATAGAAAAAAAAAAACTGTTTAAAGATTTTTTTTTCTCTAAGTAATGTATTGTGAAATAAATTGCATAAATTATCAAATAAAAAATTAAAAAATATTTCTTTAAATAATCTATTGTGAAATAAATTACAAAAACTATTAAATAAAAAAATAGAAAAAATATTTAAAAAAATTTTTTAAATAATTTATTGTGAAACCAATTGCATAAATTATTAAATGAAAAATTCTTTAAATAATTTATTGTGAAATAAACTGCATAAATTATTCAATAAAAAAATAGAAAAAAATTAGAAAAACTTTCTTTAACTAATTTATTATGAAATAAATTACATAAATTATTAAATAAAAAATAGAAAATAAAAAAAGGAAATAGGAGAAAATTAGAAAAAATTTCTTTAAATAATTTATTGTAAAATAAATTACATAAAATATGAAGAAAAATTATTATAATACTTTTGAAGTTTTAAAATTAAATTAATAGGTTAAAAAAATAAACAATGTTGGCAACAATAAGCGCATGCGCAAATTGATATTATTAATAAAGAAATTCAAAAAGTGATAATTTAAAAATGTTTCGTTGTCAAAAATTCCTTTTTAAGACACGTTTTTGTGATCTAAACTATACAAAGCCCATCAAAATTTAAAATTAAATATAAAATAAATTTAGAAAAATGTAGAATTTCTATCATATAAAAGTATTGTAACAAATGCTGTTTAATATTTAGTAAAATTCCAAAAAAAAAATATGTTACAAAGGTGTAGCAGACTACAAGAATTCTGAAAATATTTGTAATCCGTGTTGTTTTGCATATGAATCTAGCATGACTTCAAAAAAAATTCTGAACCGAACCTTGAAATTGCATTTTTTATGAATCACAAAGTAAACAGTCAGAAATGACTTCAGGGATTTGATGGTAAAGAACGTAAATATTTGATGTCAATAGAAAAAAAAAAAGAAATTTTGTGAATAGATAAAACATGAATCAGACACCATTTTTTTTATCATAGCAAAAAGTATACAATCTTGATGCTTGTCAATAAACATTGTTTTAAATAGATTTTGATTAAAATCCTCTACTCATAATTTTAAACATTGTATTTAGGTAAATATAAAATGTATGATTGTAAATGGGTATTGTAAGATGTTGAACTATTACGAAAAAAGCAGTGTTAATAATAAATTTAAATTAAATAAATATACTCATAATTGTTGGCATAAAACAGTTTGATTAACAAATAAATAATAGTCGAAATTTATTATTTTTATTTTTTACAACATTTGATATATTAAATTTTGTTTTTATAAAAGTGTCTCCACTTTTTAAAAATGAAACAATTAAATATATTATACTCATTATTGGCATTGGCGCGACAGCCTATTGTGGACCAAGATCGACTGTCTACTGGCAGATTTCGAGACAGGAGATGTTTTCTTTTGACGAGATAGGGTTGTCGGCTCTACGCTCTACAGTCATATTAGACCAGGACATGCGGTTTAAAGTGGATTCCGAACCACTACAAACACCCATACCACCGCCGGGACTCAAACCCGAAAGCTGTGGTGCCAAGAGACAGAACTCTAGTCACTCGGCCATCACGTTCCAAACGTATTATGCTACAGGTATGTATTATATTTGCAAAAATTGTAATTGAAAATGTATTGAAAACATAGATTAAGTAGTTTAAAAGTTTAGTATTGAGACAAGTGTGTTTGTACCAATTATAGAAAAATAAAAGGTTGTTTGATTTTTGCACTTTTTTGTATGGAACTTTTGTTTATGTTAGTTTACAGAGATTCCGTTATTTTTGACCAACAAATATTAAAAATGTACTGTGTATAGTTTACATAGAAAAAAATGCAGAAATCTACTAGATTATGTTGGAATAATAATTAAATTAATATTTCAGCTTTATCGAAGTTTCGTTATTTACAATAGACCCTGACTGAGTCGGAGTTGTCTGGTAGACAGCGCTTTGGGTTCGAAACCTGACAAACGATGTCGAAACAAATGTTGTCGTATCAATGCCAAAATAAAGACAAGTTAAATCCATAAGTTGAAAAGTCCTTTCAATGGGCTTGAAGATAATTGAAAGAGTATGCTATTCCATTGCTTGTTATTGAACTTTTACTCAAAATTCTGGTGGGTAAAAGGTGTTGTAGTGTAAAATGTAGCTAGATAAAGCTGAATTTGTTCACTTAACATTCAAATGGCAGACAGTCTCAAATTGCCATTCTAAATTGAAATCAACAATACACTGTAAGTTGGTTATAATAATAAAAAATACGAAAGAACATCTTGTGCAATAGATGAAAATACTCTCCTTCTAGAATGAAATTAATTGCAAAAAAAAAAAAAAAAAAAAAAAAAAAAAAAACTTTCATTTCAAACTGCTTTTTTTCTTCTTTTGTGAATCATAAAAATATCTCAATTTGTTTCAGTGATAAAGTTAGCGTTCACCATTCCAAAATATCGGATTTCAAGTTTACGGACAGGAGGTTATTTAAAATATTTGTAAATATTTTCTGTCAAAATTTGGGAGTATTTGCTTTCTAAATTCTGAATGCGAGGAGTTTTGAAATTGTATCATTTACTATTTGATTTGTAGTTTTATTTTATAAAATGATTTTGAAATATCACTTTTTTTTGGCAATTGAACGATTTTTGTTTCTATTACATTATATATTCCGTTTATGACTAAATGGAGTTTCTCAGAAATCCAAATTTTGTGTATGAGTTGCTCGTTCTTAAAACTTTTTGATTTACCCTGCAGGTGTATTTCTTAAAATTTTGCCTTTTTTCCACCATCATATCTTACCCTGGTTTAAATCAGTTTTGCTTTTGAAAGTTGTGGCTAGTTTCAATGATTTAGAAGTGATCAGTTCCAAAAATTGCGTAATAATGTTTTAGAACTCATAGAAATAAGTCGATAAATTTATGAGTTTGAAAATGCCCAGAAAAAAGAATACACGAGTTCGTTTCTTTTGATCTAAATACAAAGAAAATTGAAAACTATCTGGATATAAATGTTCAACGGAAAATTGCAGCAATCACGTTGCTTCCCCGACAAACTTTCTATTTCTTACAAAATAAATAAATATTTTCCGCATGATATGGCCGTTTTTATCTTCCTTTTTTTTTCATATTTTTCTCCATTCTCATTTTTTAACTGATACGGATAAAGTTATTTAAAATGGCGTTTCATTTAAAGTATTGGCTTTTTAATATTGTTCTAGAACTCATAGAAATAAGACGATTAAATTATGAGGGCTGGAAGGCCTTTCATGAATAATTCATCTAATTACATTTCTTTTTGGAAAAAACTCCTATAGCTCCTATTAGATTCCGTGAATAGTAGGTGAAGGTGCGAGATGTTCTGACACAATTTCCGCAGAGTCTACTCGTTTTCGAAGACGTGAGAAAAAAAAGCATGCATTTATCAGTAATTGAATTTTGGTTTATTTTCTTATAAATAAAATGAACTAAAAGATGATATTTTAAGGATTTAAAAAGAAGTTAAAAGAAAATCAAGAAAAAGTAAAAAAAAAAAAAAAAAAAAAAATATTAAACTAAATTTAGACAAACACCACAATTCAGCCAAGAACTATGCCACGAATGAAAAAAAAAACTTTTTAATTATTGTAATGGCTAATGTTGTTTTTATAACAGAAATGCACTTAATTTTGGGGGGGGATTTTAGTATAGTTTCACTTGCATAAAAAATATTATTTTAATGAGGTTCATAAACTTTCTTCAAAATTTGTGATTCTTTTAAATTTATAATTTTTTTACTTTATAATATATAAATTTTCTACAATTCTTTAAAAGAAAAATTTAATTAAATCAAATTAACTTTAATTATAATCATCGTGTGGATAAATCCCCCCAAAATATGCTCCCTAATTATTTCGTGTAAAGCGGGCATATTCAAGTATAGAAAAGATCTCCAAAGCGTTGTTATTCTGTGGTGGTCTTTATTTACTAAGCATTATAAGTCTAAAAGGAAATGTGTGGGCAGAAAGGAACTTCTCTGAAAGTCAGAAAATGTTTGTTTCGCTTCAATTATTTCTTTTCGTGAAAGAGAAATATTTGGTTCGTAGAAATACTTAATGGTGACGAAATATCTTTGCTACAAAACATGAAGACGATTCTAAATATTTAACTTTTTAAAAGGGGTTAAAAAGCATTTAATTTAGTTTTAGTTTTCATTCGTGAAATTTAAAACAATTTGTGCTTCATTTGCATTCTTATCGTAGTGAAATGATGTTGGAACAAATATTTTGGCTCATTGAAATTGGATAATATAAAAATATTAAATATTCATAAAGTATGATGTTTAAAAAGGAATCTGGTTTAATTGTGGGTGCTGATAAATTAAACCATTAAACCAAATTTTTTTTTAAATGTTTCAGTGATTTTACAAAAATAAATCAAAATAAAAAATAATAATAATAATAAATCAAAATTTTTTTATTGCTTATATTATAATGAATGTTAAAAAAGCTTTTAAAAAAAAGATCTCAAAAATCTACTGGGTGAATTTCTGTTGAACCTATATTTAGCAAAGTGGCTTTATTTTTAGCATATCCTTTATGATACATATCAGTTCATGATAATTTCATTGATCATATGTATCTTTAAAAAACTTTATTTTAACTATTATGCAATTTTAATAAAAATGATTAGTATTATTAATTATTACTATTCACTACTAATAAAAGTTATCTTCATTATGCACTTTTATAACACAAAATTCCATCTACAACACACACATACACATGTATATATATGTATCGATTCAACATTACTGAGTTCAGTACAGATACCTTTAAACAGATCTATTTTTAATCGAGAATTTGTGTCAGTTCATCTTAATTTAATATCATATAATTCATTAAATAGATTTATTTTAAAGCATTTTTTATGATAGAGAATAAATGTGTCATTTCATTATACACATATATCTTTTAAAAAAAAAAGCTTTCATTTGAATATTTTTTTAACACACATACGCACACATATATGGATAAATCAATCCATCTAATTTTAATAATATTTTTTAATAGAACATATATCCTAATTTAATAATTAATTAAATTAGGACATACCTGTTTATATGTGTGATAGTTCATCCATAATTTAATTCCTTATATATTTTTTTAAGCAGATTTATTTCAACACATTTTTTTATGATAGAGAATAAATGTTTTTTTTTCATTCTACATATCTTTAAAAAAAATTTATTTTAAACACTTTTATAACACATACACATTACATAGATATATATATATATATATAAGAATTTCGAATATATATCGAATCCAAGTAGAAAAAATTCTTGACCACGCCTATTTCAAGCCAATTTTAAACGCATGCGATTGTAATCCCGGGGAAAAATGAGTTCCCACCTTTCTTATTGTTTTATACAGTAATTTTTTATGTAGCTTAAAGTGTATTATTTTATTAAATTTGTACCTTACCCACTTAACGTAATATTTCAATTAATTGATCGTCAGCAAAAATGATTTAAAAAGTGATTGAAAAAAATTGAATTGATATTTTGATAAAGGTAAAAATTTAAAAGACATAAAAAATAAAAAATTAAATTAAAATACATTAATGTAAACTTATGAAATAATTTATTAAAATTAATTATTCAATAAGAAATTCAAATTATTTTTCATTCGAATTAGAATACGGTGTTTAAATAAATAAATGTTTTTAAATAATTATAAAAATAATATTTTTAAATAAATAAAGATTCGAATTTTAAGTAAATAATTAAAGAAAGATTACTTTTTTATTCGAAGAATTTCGAATTATTTTTCATTCGAATTCGAATTCTATTTTTAAATAAATAAATGTTTTTAAATAATTATAAAAATAATATTTTTAAATAAATAAAGATTCGAATTTTAAGTAAATAATTAAAGAAAGATTACTTTTTTTATTCGAAGAATTTCGAATTATTTTTTATTCGAATTCGAATTCTATTTTTAAATAAATAAATATTTTTAAATAATTATAAAAATAATATTTTCAAATAAATAAGAATTCGAATTCGAATTTTTAAATAAAGAAAGAAAGAAAGAATAATTTTTATTCGAAATTTTTATTTATAATTTTTCATTCAAATTTTTTATTCCCTGTTATTTTTATATATTTTTTATTTATATTTTTATATTTCGTCAATTTATATTTTTATATTATTTTATTCCCTCTCATTTTTACTATTTTAAAAACTTTACAAGTTGAGGTAAAGAAAAAAAAAATGTATCAAGTCGGTTGTTAAATAGAAATTAAAAGGTAATGAAAAGACATAAAAAAAATCCAAGAAATCTATTTATGAAGGGAAACTTGAGCTTAAATCTCAACTTGGCTAAAAATAAATCCGATTCTGAATAAGAAGGCTCTTTAAATAGCTTTTATAGGACGCACAAAAAGAATCTCTCCGTTTCACAATATCTGCATTGAGTGAGTGGCGTTGACATGTAAAACAGGATTTTCAGGATCAGAAAGCTACTCCGGGACCTAGTTCCGAGTTTGTTGACTGTAGGATTCTTTTTTTCTCTCCGTTTTGAAAGTAACTTTCTGTCAGAATATTGCATGCCCGGAATCTTTTGAATTTTGTTTACAAAATAAGGGATGGCATTCTGTTCACTGTCAAAAGAGATGAAAAGATTTAAGGGTTAACAGAAGATAGAATCTTTTTTTTTTTCAAAGGTCATATTTGTTTACAATGTTGTAACGAAGAAACTTTTAAGCCAGTTGAATACTAGAGGGAGGGATTATTAATGTTATTGTAAATAAATAATTTACATAACAACGTCTTCTCAAGTTTAAAGCTTAGTCCATGTGTCTGAAATGTATATGTTTTGAAGAAGCAATTATTCGTGAAATTTATTTTACTAAGTTTATAAATAAAAGGAATAAAATAGTTATGATCCTTCCATACCTTTATTTTATAGCTCAGGGGTGGCCACCCCGCGGCCCACCTTCAACATTTTTTCGGCCCGGGAGATATATCACACTTTTACAAAATAGATTTATTTTATAATGGCCAAAGGAGTGAAAACCAATGTATCAAAAAAATACATAATATGTGCATCCCTATACTCAAAAATGGACCGTCGAAATGACGAGAAAAAACTGAATTTGATTTTAAAATATTATTCTTGTAAACATAGGACAGATACTGCCTTTTTTATTGATGAGTTTACAGTTATGAGTTCACAGAATAATGAAATTATATTCTGCGAACTCATGAAGCGCGCTCATCGATTTGCAAAAGCTAAGTGAAAGAGTGGAGAAACAAATATAGCACTAATAAAATAAATATTTTTTAATGATTTCATATTTTTATTTCGTTTATATGTATATATTTTATATATTTCATCTTTAGTGTTATATATTTCTTCACATTGTGCGTTTAGTATCATTATTATTGTATTATTTATATAAGAATAATAGTAAACACAATAATAATAACTCCTTATGTTTCAATTTTTCACTCCAAAAAATGCTTATAATGGGTCTAAATCTAATATTAGGATATATAATTTTATATGCCGCCCGCGGAGTTAGGATCCATGCCATTTCCAAAATGGCCGGCAAGATAATTTGGGTTGGCCACCCCTGTTCTAGCTAGTCTATATTATAGCTTTGCTATTCCACTTTTCAAATTTTAATTTACATAAAGAATTTCATAGTAAGTAAAATAAAGTTTTTCTTACTTCCCTGTAGAAAGAAATTATAAATATTCAATAAACTATAAATATTTATATTCTATAAATATGTATGCACTTAAAAGCTCTTACGTTTTTTTTAAAAAACATGTCACGTAATTTGTAAATTAATTTAAAGATATTCACAATTTGTAACCTGACTCGTGGCAACGTGCACTGATGATGAGCATTAGGGCGGAGGTTCCATCCTCCGGCTTTTTTTGCTGTAAGCACTGTTTCAAAAAACAAGCAGCCTCGATAGTGTTTGTGATGATGCTTCGTTAGCTGACTACATGGTAGGGGTTTTCTCTCATACAATACGCACATGTGGTTTAGTTCCCTCTAAATGTCCGCCCGGAAGATAATGCCCCTTCTTCAGCGACGCGGAACCAAGTCAGATTTCGACCTACGGGGCTACAGGAGCGTCCCCTCCTTTTCCCTCCTTCTATGAGGTATACGACAACAACACAATATGCAATAATATCCCAAATTATAAGGTCACAAGTCTCAAATTCAAAAATTTAAAATTTTTGTCTAGTAAAACGAAAATTAAAAACCTAATATGATAAAAAAAAAAATTAAAACCATTATATATTATATTAAATTTTGAATATAATTCAAAATAAAACTTAAATAATTAAAAAAAAATGTTTTCAATTCATAAATTCTGCTGTATTATACTCTTACGTGATTTGGCATATAGAAAAGTTATAGTTTCGTCAATTTCTAAGATTTTATTATGAAAATTTTTTATTATGTTAGCCAACACAATTTAAAATTCCTTAATAAAATTTTAGTTGTAAAAATTTCAAATAACTAGAAAATTGCAATTAGCATTTAAAAATTGACTAGCAGTTGACATTTAAAAATCAAATTTTTTTTGGAGCCATTTTTTT
Source organism: Caerostris darwini (assembly GCA_021605075.1). Taxonomy (NCBI): domain Eukaryota; kingdom Metazoa; phylum Arthropoda; class Arachnida; order Araneae; family Araneidae; genus Caerostris; species Caerostris darwini. The sequence goes on along the minus strand of BPLQ01013429.1, from coordinate 176,266 downwards.
TTATAATATAAATATTTGTTAGGTTAGTTAAATATTTAAAAACATTCAATTATTAATAAGACAAAATTTCAGTTAAAATAAAAAAAAATATTTTTATTCAAATCAATGAATATAATTAAAATTTGTTATTATTTTATTTTTGCATTTTATAAGTTTCAGTAAAATAATTTTTTTCATAATTTTATTTTATATTTACAGAAAACACTATATCATACAAAAGCCTTTTATATTTTATGTAATACATTAATCATAGATAATTTAGATTGGTAAATTTATCTATAAAGAAAAAGCCAAAATAATAAGCCAAATTATTCAACTAAATTCAAAAGAGTCCATTTACATGTTATGTAAAATAAATTTTTTTGTAAATGTGATAGAAGATGAAGATTTGTTCAAGAATTTTAATACTTAAAGGAGTGTTTTTAAATTTTTCATTTCATGAATCTACATTCTCGCAATTTTAATTAGTGGATATCAGCATACGATGTTTTGTAGACCATAAAAATAATTTGCTTCATATGTAAAATTTATTTTTTAATATTTTGACAGTGAAATAATTTGGTTATTTTTAATAATATAAAAGTAATAAAGTCAATTTTGTATCAGAAAAAAATATTGTAGCTTTTGAAGCAAAGATTTGCAAGTTATCATTATTTTTTTTAATCAAAAATTTTCGTTCAAATATAATTTTAAAAAATATTGATAATCATATTTTGAAGGATAATCTTCTGTTAAAAATAAGCAACTGATAATGAAATGGATATTTTAATTAACTGATATTAACCAAATATTATTATTGCAGAAAATGTATTCATAAAGTTTTTGTACTTCATGAAATGCATTTATTGTGTATACTAATAGAATTGCCGTTAATTAAAATTCTGTTTATTCAAAATGAGATATAATTCAGATTATAAAAATTTTAAAGTTAATTCGACTGTTCAATTCTTTCTCACTATTTTTGTTAATTCGTACTATGATTAAAAAATAAATATCTCAACAATTATTCACTCATTTCAAAAAAAAAAAAAATGTAATCATATAATCCACCAAAGCATTTTAAAGGAAGATTAAATTCAGTATTAGAAGATTAATATAAATTTTTTTATACGAAATAAATTAACAAAAACCGAAAAATAAAACTTTACGGTAATCTTGTGATTCCTTTTATATAATTCTTTAAAATATATGTTCACATAAAACCTACGCCATATTTAATTTTAATTTAATTAATGAAATTTTCAAATAAAATATAATTCTGGCAGGTACTTTTGTCCGTGGTCTCTTGCCACTGTGGATGTAGATATATAGCAAATTCAGCATTACCTAGGATGCATCATATTGGTTGTGTTATATATTTATATTTTTTCGTCTTAATTTTGAACGAACACTCTTTGAAAATGGACCTAGACGGTTCAATGTGATCTTCATAACTGAATCAACATCAATAATTGAATCAATTCAAAACATCAATAACTGAATCAATGCAAAACAACAATGAATCAATGGTAACAACTGAAACAATGCGAACGATAATCAATTGAGTCAATGTGGGAACAACTGAATCAATGCAAAACATGTAATCAACTGAATCAATGCGAAACATGTGATCAACTCAATTACTGCGAAGTATCAATATGATCAATTCAATCGAGGGGAAACATTAATGTGTTAAATTGAATCAAAGAAAAATGTTAATGTGATCAACTGAATCAATGCAGAAAATCAATATGATCAACTCAATCGATGGGAAATATCAATGAGATCAAACGAATCAATGGGTAATGTGGATGGGATCCACTGAATCAATGTAAAACATCAATGAATCAATGGGATCAACTGAATCAGAGTTAAACATCAATGAATCAATGCGAAACATCAATATGATCAACTGAATCATTGGGAAACATCAATGGGATCAATGGGAAATGTCAATATGATCAATGTAAAACATCAATGTAATCAACTGAATCAATGTGAAGTATCAGTAGGATCAACTTAATCGAACAACTTAATTTGAATTCAAAACATTAATGTGATCCACTGAATGAATTGGAAATGTCAATGTGATCAATTGAATTCATGTAAAACACCGAGAGGAGAAAAGGCAAAAGGAAAAATCGTGGGTAGAATTTTAGTAAAGGTCATTTCTGGTGATCTTTCAAATTTTGATACATTTTCATTTATGTATGTATTTATCTCACTTCTTTTCTATTTATATATTTTATTATTAAACAGTGTTAAAATTATTTTATATAAGCTCATCAATGGATATTATTCGAATAACAGTGGAGGTTTATTTGATGGAAACGAATTAATCATTTTCCCTTTATTTTCAATGAGAAAAATTCATTTGGTACGCATATGTTCTGTTCTGTTTAAATCAAAGGATGTAGAATGTTTAAAGGTCATTATATATATTTTAAAAATTTATAGAATCAGATAATATTTTATTCAATTTAAAAAAAATACACCGATTCTAATAAGAGATGTTGGAAAATCATTATATTTTACATAAACTTATATTTCAAAGTTCCGAAACAGTACATAATGATGATAACATTCATTGATACTGAATTCAATCATTTAGAAAGAACAATTTTACATAAAAATAATCAATATTTGGACGCTTTGTTTCCTAAGGCTACAACTTATTCATAATTTCTTTTTTAATATTATGCATAGATAAATTTTGAATTATAAGTGCATAAATATTTTGTGAGACACGTGCCGTTTTAAAAATTGTTGTTTTCGCTTTTGATTTTGTTTCGGGGGGCAATTTATTCGAAAACTGAGCATCTTTGTCTCGATAATGATTGCTGTGATCTTCCTCTAATGAAGTCAATAACAAAACAGGTGCCACGTGTGCAGCATTTTCATGCATCTTCTAACTGCTGACGTCAGTTCGAGTTCAAATAGAATCTCATTGAATACTTCATTAGAAAGATTTCAAACGCTTCAATGCAGTAATAGATATACCTCGTTTACGAAAACGCCATTTTGTTTTGAAATTCAGCTATTAACGATATTTTACTGCTTCGAACTTTAAAGAATATTAATATGAAGAATAGCGAGTAATTAGATCTTCAAGAAATATTTACAAATAATATTAAACTTTAAGAACCGTAAGGTGTTTATGTTCCATTTGTTTGAAAACATGCATTTTTGGTAAACAAATTCCTCTGTTGTTGTTGTTGTTTATGTACAATATTTTTGAAATATGGTGTTTGTGAAAAAAGGTATAGATTTGATATTTTTTAGTAGTAAATATTTTCAATTTTAAAAATAAGATATAGTCTTTTGAAAAAAAATTCACACGCAAAATTTTAACACGAATTTTTTGACAAGGATGTTACAATAGATATTCTACAAAAATATTTTCAAACAATAACTTGAAATAATTAATGTTCTATTTCATTTATCTTTCATTTTTAATAGCTATGTTATTTTATTTTGAATTAATTATTTTTATTTTGTAAATAATTTTAAGAAAAATTTCATTTTAGATTTAGTATAAAAATACTTATTATTACTTAAAATTAAGAATTAAAATTAATGTATTTATTCGCAAAGTAACATTTTAATTTCTTATGAATGTTCATAAATCTATCAAAATGTGTAAAACCTTTTTATATTTCAGTTAAGCATCATTTAATGTCATACTAGCATATTCAATTTAATGCAATTTATAAATGTACAGGGTGATTATAATTAAAGTCCCACTTTCAAAATGCTGTAAAAAAAAGAACACTTGTCACAATGAATTCAAATTTGAAATGAAGATACTTGAAGAAGGGGGAAACGGCATAGCACAAAAAAAATTCCAAAAACAGATTCCACCGATTTTTCCCATCCAATGTGCTATGGATCTTGCCGTGGTGAATGGGCTTTCCACTTACATCTGTTGAATGACTAGGAAGTCATTTTTTTCGATCAAAAGTAGGATCATTCGCCTCTCCTCCTCGAAACTAAAAGAAAGACATCACAACCTAAGGATTTGTCGGGTTAAACACGACAGCTTTTAGTTCTTTGCCTATTGAAATTCGAATTCTTCTTCTTCATTGACATAACAACCCCATGGTGGGTCATGTCCGTCTGCCTGCTAGCAAATTTCTAAACAATAGAGGTTTTCGTTTTACTGGATAGAATTTTCAGCCCAACGACCAACACTCTACATCCCAACCTAAGGATTTATCGAGTTAAACACGATAGATTTTAGTTCAACTTTGTCTATTGGGATTCCAATGCTTCTTCTTTATTGGCGCAACAGCCCCCTGGTGGGCCAATGCCGTCTGTTTACTGGCAGAGTTCGAAATACGAGATGATTTCCTTTTACGAGATAAGGTTCTCAACCAAAAGCCCAACTCTCTACAATCATATTACACCAGGACCTACGGTTTCAAGAGCATTTCGAATCACTACAAACATTCACAGTACCGCCGGGACTCGAACCCGAAATTTGTGGCACCGAATACTAGTGCGCTGGGATAGTGCGCCGAAATAAAGAATTAACAATTCCAATAGGTCACTTCAGAAATGTAGTTTTTAAAAATGAAATTTGTGTTCCTGTGCTTATTTACATTTTTCATTCTACACTCATGTCCATAAATTAAAGATAATTCAGAATCACACAGAAATTGAACTCTAAAATAAAAATTTCACCTGTAGAATTATCACACACATCTTGAAGAAGAATATGCAAATTACAGGATAGTACGTCACAATGACGAGAGTGTAAGAGAGGGGTATATAAGGAATGGTGACAAAGAAGTAAAATTGTTCACAAGCGCTTTAGAAGCCTTTCAGTGCAATAACCGCATAGTTATGGCACAAAGGAAGCATTTGGATGATTATTTACGTGGTAAAATTATCGGACGACTGGAATGTGGACGTACCCAGCTGGAAGTATCCGAGGAACTTGGAATCTCCCAGAGTGTCATCTCCAGGCTTTGGCAACGATTCCAAGATGATGGTAATGTGAGTAGATGTTACAGCACAGTTCGCCCCCGAGTTACAACGCCGAATGAGGACCGGTATTTAGCAGTTACTGCCAAAAGAAACACACGGAGCACAGCATCAGACCTGTCTCGTCAGCTCTCTTCAGCTACCGGTACGACAGTTTCAAGGCAGACCTTGTACAGACGCTTAGGGCACATTGGTCTATATGCTCGTAGGCCTGTCAAATGTGTTCCACTTACCGCAACTCACTGTCGCCTGCGATTAACCTGGAGTAGAGACCATGCATTGTGGACACCGCAACAGTGGTCTGGTGTGATGTTTTCCGACGAGTCCAGGTTTAGTTTGCAGTCTGATTCTCGCCGGACTTTCATATGGAGAGCGCCAGGTACCCGTTACCACCAAGGGAACACCATTGAACGACACCGTTACGGTGGTGCAGGATGGCTCGTTTGGGGATGAATTATTCTTGGTTCCAGAACTGACCTGCGTGTTCAGAGTGTAACGATGACAGGCCACATCTATCGGGATGTCATTCTGGAACAATATGTACGTTTGTTTCGGGGCACCATGGGTGATGAATTTCTGTTTATGGATGACAACGCCCGTCCTCACCGTGCAAACATTGTAGACGAATGCCTTCAATTGGAGGATATCACCCGTATGGATTGGTCAGCATACTCACCGGACTGGAATCCAATAGAGCCTGTGTGGGATATGCTTGGCCGACGAATTGCAGCCCATCAACCCCCTCCCACCTGTCAACCGGAACTTCGGAGGGCATTGCTTGATGAGTGGTGTAATATTCCCCAAGATCATTGATAATTTGATACTCAGGCCTAGGCGTTGTAAGGCCTGTATTACATCGTCCGGGAGACATACTCCATATTAACCATCATACTAACCATGTTATATTGTTTTTTGTAAATAGGTCCTTTTTTGAAATTTGCTCTAGGGAGTAAAAATCGCAATTTTTATTAATTATGTCAAACATATAGCATATTTTTTGCTGTTTACCTTTTGTTTAATAAATAGACTTTACAAATAAGTCAAATTTGTTTTGCTTCTGTCTCTTTCTTTGCCTGAACTTCATTATCCTTAATTTATGGACATGAGTGTATTTATATAATTCCATAAGGAAAAAAATGGCTTTATTGATAACGCACTAAACTTTCGAATTAAGGTAGCTTCCTTCGAGACTTGAAAAATGATGCCGAACGGAAAATTTGCCAAACATGAACATAATAAGTCCATAGATTGGAAAGTCTTTCCTTTTTATTCTAGGAAATTAGGTGTAGCCACTGAAACTGGAAAAATTTATTTTAATTTATGGTGACAAAATTTGGAGGAAATGTAGCAGAATTCCTGGGAAATATTGAATTTGTTACATATTTGAAGTTATACTGCCTTCGGATCAAAATGGCCAGCATTGGAAAATAACAAGCTACTAAATTCAGTTTTTAAATCATGGCTATAGCTTTTTATTTTATATTAATACAGTGCTTAATATATTGATTGGTAATGTTCAAGAGCTCATATTGCTCATTATTTGTCATAATCCAAGAAAGTTAAGTGTGCCAATCCATATCGATTTTGCAAAACCTACATAAAAAAGTTATTTTGCAATGGGTTCCGGCTCAGTGTGGAATATATGGCAATGAACTGGTCGATGTTTTGGCTAAAAAAGGATCCAGAATCCTACAAATTCCATGGGTTCCTATCCTTTATTCAACCGTAGTGCGAGTAATAAAAGAAGACACGCATAAAGACTTCCGATCCAGGCAAGCTGAACAAATAAAGGAAAAAAATGTTCCAGGGAATCTCTTTTAGAGGTTCCAGCTGCCCCTAGACGCCTATGCTGTTGCAGCTTTTCGGTTGGAGAGTGGGTATGATTGACATGCCCAGGACATTTATTTAGATTTAACATCTTTTCGTTCCCTAATTGTGCATTATTTGGGTTTGGTTTGGTTTGTCGCTCTACGGCCATCTTGTGCATACTTTAGGCGAAACAGACCGGGACCCACAGTTTAAAGGGGATTCCGCACCACTACAAGCATCCATGGCACCGCGGGACTCGAACCCGAAACCTGTGGTACCGAGCGCCAGAGCGGTATTATTTGGGAGAAACACTGCTATAATGCATCGCATCTTAAAGAAAGGCCCTGAGGTGTCTGGACATTTATATGATAGACATAGGCAGGCAAGAGCGAAACTTTGCAATCTACAGATTGAGTGGCTTGTGACATTTTTTTTATTAGATTTGCATTCTCGGCTTACATGCTCTTGTTGCTTTACTGCATGTACATGTGTTGCGTGCACTTGTCATACACTAGTCAATGAATTTGTATGCTCAAGTGCTACTGCTAAAAAAAAAAAAAAGGGGATAATCAAAAACTCTCCCATACGATATGCAAATGCGTGGTAGTTCGTACTGAAAACTGGCATCCTCCTTCAGCGACACGGAGCCAAGTCGGACTTCTACCTACGAGTGCTCCATCCCAACAGAAGCTATCCCTTTCCCTCTATTCATGAATTGATTACTCATGCGATGTCCGTCCCACACTGCGGGACACTGAGGATTAGACACATATTGACTATCCTCCGTAGTATCCTAGCAAATAAATATTTACAGTGTAACAATGTAAATATTACAGTGTACAGTGTAAATATTACAATGTAATAAATGTTTACAAGTGGAGTGTGGTGTAACGCAATGCATTAAATGATGGTGTTTCCAAATGTCGCCATTAACACGGTAGATATGCAGCAAAGCCAGCGTTATTTACGGTGGAGCTGTATCGCATATATAGCTCCACCATGAACATATCGCAGCAATCTTCCCTGTTAGTCAAACTACCTAGTGGGAGTTTTCCGGGTTTTTCTCCCACGTGATGAGCAAATGCTGGGTTGTTCTACCTACAAATCCTCCCGGATGGCACTGCCTTGCTTCTTCAGCGACACGGAGCAAAAGTCAGACTTCTACCTATGGGTTCTCCATCACAACAGAAGCCGTCCCCTCCCTTCCCTCCTTCCATGAGGGATACGACAACAACAACACGATGTTTAGAAGAGTTATTTTCATTGTTGATATTACATTTCCTGCAAAACTTGTAGCTTGTGAAAATGGATTACGATGTATAGTAACATTCTAACCGTCTGCAACAAAACAACTAGAGAAAATATCTTGGATTTTGTTTGTACCGTAAAGTAATGGTAATAAATAGAAATAGAAGATTAGTAAGATATTTTCTACCTTTAAATGTGCTGATATTGACAGAACAGTAAATTGTATCAGTGATTTAAAACAGCACATTTTATTTGACATACAGTGATACTACTTGTTCCCTACATGCAAAAATAATATGAATTTAAATTATACAGCAACTCATTCTTAAATATAAATAATTGTTACAAAACAATAATAAATAGTACGCACAAAAATACGCAGAAATAAATTAATGCATTCTGCATCATCCCCAAATTCAATTTTTAAATTTAACTGACCTTTTGCGACAAAAGTGAAAGTTACAAACAATCGTCAGCTTATTTATTGTTTAATTAATAAGTGTTAACTGAAAAATTAACTACTTAAATAAATATTATCTGAATTGATGTTAGATAGAGTAAAAAAAGAAATTTTAAAATTATGTATAATTATAATTCGTATAGAGGAATTGTTCAAAACAATCAGGATGTAGTTAAAACAATTATTTGTGAAACTATAAGCATAGCTATAAAATTATGCAATGTTTTAATTTTTAAATGACCAAACAATAAATTTACGAATCTTCTGCAATATTTTTATTTTAATTCATAAAAACAATATTTACACTGTAAGGTAATCACTTTAAACTTTTTTAATAGATTTAAAACAGCAGTAATATTCTTTGAGAAAATTTAAAATATATATATACAATATATTTAAATCCCTATACCTAGTGGACACATAAACAAAATTTAAAAAAACACGTTTTCATTTACTGAAACCTCTAAACAGTATTAAGTGCTCGAAATCATAATTAAAAAGACGTAATATTTCTGAATTTAACAAGAAAGCAAGTAATATAAAAAAAATCCTACTTAAGTCAACAAAGAAAAAATTTATTTTACTTACTTTTGATTAAATAATTACAATTAATATAAGTTTTAATTAAATTTAATTAATTAATTAATATTTGAAAAAACTCTATTCACATCCAGTGTCATCCACTACAAGTTCAAAAAAAAATGCATTTGCACGTGAGTGGAGGAATAGAAAATATTTTATGAACGATTGAAAATTGGAACAAGATATATATAGTGAGAGTGTGAACTAACAGTAGGAATTGAATAAAATATTTATATAATAAAAAAAATTGCGAATATCTTAATCAGTTTTAGAAATGCTTGATGTACTTTCTTTATAGTTTTACCAACAATAATTTTAATCCACCTAATTCTTGTTTTTTGTTAACTTGGTTAGGTTACCTCCAAATATTTATATATTATTAATTAATAATTAATAATATAATAAATATTTGTAATATATGAGATAATAATTCATAAATATTAATATTATATAAATACATTTAAATCACAATTTGTTACAAAATAAATTCGATAATTAAAATTCATAAATTAATGCATAAAGTTGACATATCATAATTTATAACATGGGTATAACATAATTTTAATGTAACAATATTTTAATCATATAATAAAAAATTCTATTTATTAAACAGTAACTGAATTTAACATATATATATTTATAATATTAGCATATAATGCTATTTATAGTATTAATTTTATTTATAAATCAATTATCACACACAGTTAATTACAAACTGTTAGAATATCTGTTTGTTTAAAAAAATAAACACATTTGCATGTCTATAGATTTATTTTCCTTTTTGAAATATAAATATAAAATTTTTAGGTTATAAAGATTTTTTCTGTCAAAGCCTTCGTACTAAGTAAATTAATTTTCATTAAATAATGATCTACTAAATCTACTAAAAAACACTTATTTTAAAATAAGTGTTTTTTAGTAGAAATTCTATACTATTTATAATTTATTTTCATAAACATGTACGCAAAAACAAGAATTTATAAAGATATTCTCATATTTATAATATTACAAAATTAAGAAACATTTCATTTCATTATGCAACAAAATTTAAAAAAATTTATTTACATCTTTTTTATAACTCAATAAATGTAATTAAAAATTTTTTTGTCTCTAAATAAAATTTCAACATTCAAGAAATAAAACAAAGATTCAAAATTTACTAATAAATAAAGCGTTTAACAATTATATAATGCATTATAAACGTGCAATTATGTTAGTAATCCATCAAAATTCATTCTAATGCAATATTTTTTATTTTTACTACTTCACGAACACATTTCAGTTTAATATAATTCGTAAGAACTTCATAAGATTATTCGTGTATCTATAGTTATACTTTATCATTATAAAATTATTTCTTATTAAAAAAAAAACTTTTTTAGGAAGAATACTTAAGTTTGGAGCAATTTGAACATCTAAATTTAGCGATACCATTTAAAAATTGCATAATACTAATAAATTGTCAAGAACACATTTCAGTTTAATATATTTTGTAAGAACTTAATAAGAACATTCAGGCATCTATACTTATATTTTATTATTCTGAAATTATTTTTTATTCTTAAAAAAAAAAAATCATCTTTACCAAAAAAAGAATTAAGTTTGGAACAATTCAAACATCTAAGTTTAGCGAAACCATTTAAAAATTGCATAATAATAATAAAGAAATAAAGAAATAATTGTTACCATGAATCCAAATCAAGAAAAGTAGTTCCACTTAAATCCAAAATCGCAAACGAGTCACGTTATTCCCATAACGAAGTCACTTTTCCAAAATATTGGAACATCTGGCCAAAAACGAGAATGGCGGGAAAGCGAGCGTCTGCCGAACGATCCGAACCCAACAGAAAATAGTTCTCATAAGAACCACATGTTGCTGACTTCTGCCACCAGGGAGCGTTTATCCGAAGGGGGCAAGAAGGGGGGGGAATACCCAAGAAAGGTAAACAAAGAAGAATTCGCAATTTGCTTTTAATTATACCGCTCGAATTTCAAAGCCACTCTCCCAAATTGATTGAATTACTAATTGATTTACTAAATTGTAAAATTTTGTTTCTTTTCTTGAAATATGCTACTTAACATGCTTCCAGTGATATGATAATTAACCTTTATTCGATAAATTGGTGACGGTTAAGTAAATGTTAAATTCCTTTAAAATCTTGTTTTCATTGTGTATTGGAATTCTTTCGTTCGGCAACAAATTCCCCTCTCATAAGTGATTAATAATCATGGAATGATTAATATTTGCAGAATTGTAAATATTGGAATGATTAATAATTAATAATAAAGGATGTCTAAAGTTTACGAATTAAAGTAATGTGATTGACTAATACAGAAATATGAAACACGAATGAAATAAGGTTTTATTCTTTCATAATAGCTGTCTTAATTATTTTATTATTATTACATGTAAAATTAATATGATTAATTAATACATTTTGGAAGGATTTCTTTTATATGCGTAATCGCTATTTGTCAATTAGTATTTTAGTGTAATTATAAATTTCAATATGGCGTTTTAACTGGCAATAATTTTTAAAATACGGCAGACAGACAGCAAACAAATATTAAAAGTATTTTGGCAATGAATATTTCGAAACTATTTTTATTTATGTTAATAAAAGTTAAACTTCTAGAGTTGGAGGAATTTTTAAAAAAGTTAACTTTAAATTTATTTTAATCCTGAAGTTTAAACAAACTTGTGAATAAATTCTAAAGCTTGTTGACATTTGCATATGAAACATTTCAAGAAATCTCATTTAGAAACATAGTTAAAATAGGGAATTCTAGCTTCCATTCTAGAATTTAGGAATTTAGGAATTCTAGAAATTTTGCGTAAATAGCCTTAATTTTAAGGGAAAATGGAACGAATTTCTAAAGCTAGGCTTAAATTAGAAATTAGATTTCAAAATCTTAGATCCCTAAAAATCCTTCATTTTGTGGAAGTACTATAAAATGTTTTATTTCATATGTTGGTTCAATATTAGAGCCAGCAAATAATAAAAAAAAAATCTTAAAGATTACTAGATTATTAATTATGACTTAAATTACTTTTAGAATTTTGGGTTAGAACATTAGAATTATTTGAATTTTATTAGAATTTTGGTATTATTTATTATATAGTATTTTATTTATAGAAATATTAAGATTAAAGTAATGAATTTCAATTTTCCAGGTCGTCTCCCATATGACACGTAAATGTGGAACACTTACTTCTAAAAAAATCCTCCCAGAATGCAATGTTCGTCAATGTCTTCCAATCGCTCGTCTATAAGCTGTTTATGCTGTAAGTGGAACACACCCACCAATTTACAAAAAATCTTTTAACATGGTTTTTTCTTGAATGCCATGGACATCAACCCCTAGAAAATAAATTTGAGTTGTGCTTAAAGGATAGTATTTCTGTAGCTTTTTGTTGATTTGTAATTTAGAGAGGATTTTTATGTCGCCTTTTGTTGTTGTTTTTGTTGTGATGTTATTCGCATGATTAGCTAAAGTTTTATGTACATAAATTAAGTTTAAAAGTAAATAATAGTGTTCTATTTATGTGTTTTTGATATTATTTTGAATTTTGTTTCAATTATCATTTTATTTTGAGGGACCAAACCAACCAATAAAACCAAACCAAATTTTTAACCAAATAAAAGAAAAAAGAAAAGATTCGTCATTTTTCAACTGCAGATTTGCGGCCTGGCGACCAACTGGCTAGCACAGGCTTCAGGTTCGAATCCTGACTATTGCATGGAAATTTTGTGAGTAATTTGCAATCCAAGTTAAACTGTAGGTCCCGGTCCAGTTAATTAGGCTAAAGTGTGCACAAAACAACCACATAACGACAAACGAAACGAAGGCAACCCTCTTTTCTCGATTTTAATGTTTTTCTGGCTTACAGATTTAGAAATTCCCGGCCTACAATTGAATTTTCTCCTACAGTTTTATCCTAAACGGCATACAAATACTGAATATCTATTCTTAAATTTCTTCCCAAAAAGTAATATCTTCTCTCCATAGCTATACATAAGGCCCACCGATGTTTAAAAGAAATCCACCTCCTAAATGATATCTATCTCTCTCTAATCAGCACTCACGCCCACTGATTCACATGTGTGACAATCCATTCTTATGTCTGATAAAGCATTTATAAAATTTCATGATCAGAATTTACTAAAATTAAGCTTGGGATCAAGAGATTCTCTTACAGTTAGTTTAAAATCAGTTTGGTCAAAATTTATTAAAAGAGACACAAATCTGTCCGTTCAATTTAACCCACGCTGAAATCGATTGAATGATTTAAATCCGGCCGTCAAAATCGATTTGTTCATTCCATTTTTAACCCGTTCGCAATCATCCATTTCATTTTCCCAGAGGATAACACACAGTAGAGAAAACGTACTTTCATTCAAAAGCTCCGAGCCGTAGTGGGAAGAAAAGATTCATCATTTTTCAACAGAACTTTGTTTATTTATTTTTACAAAAACTCATCTTCAAAATAAATTTGAGTTGTGCTTAAAGGATAGTATTTCTGTAGATTTTTGTTGATTTGTAATTTAGAGAGGATTTTTATGTCGCCTTTTGTGATGTTATTCGCATGATTAGCTAAAGTTTTATGTACATAAATTAAGTTTAAAAGTAAATAATAGTGTTCTATTTATATATTTTTGATATTATTTTGGATTTTGTTTCAATTATCCTTTTATTTTAAGGGACATAGCTTTTTTTTCAACCAAATAAAAAAAAGAAAACTTTCGTCATTTTTCAACTGAAGTTTTGCGGCCTGGTGGCCAAGTGGCTAGCGCTCTGTCTTTGGTACCACAGGTTTCAGCTTCGTATCTTAACGGTGGCATGGATGTTTGTCAGTAGTTTAAAATCCAAATTAAACTGTAGGTCCTGGTCTAATTAACCTAAAGTTTGCACAAAATGACCGTAGAGCGACAAACCAAACCAAAACTCTTTTTCCGATCTTATCGGCATGCTTTTCTGGCCTACAGATTTAGAAATTCCCAGCCTACAGTTGAGTTTTATCGTACAGATTTATCCTACATGACATGCAAATGTGGAACAGCTATTCTTAAAATTCTTCCCAAAAAGTAATATCCTCTTCCCATAGCCAATCAGTGGCCAATCAAAATCGATCTATATATAAGTGGAATATGAGGCTCACCGACGTTTTAAACAAAATCTACATCCTAAATGATCTTCCTCTCTAATCCGCACTCACGCCCACTGATCTACATGCGTGAAAATCCATTCTTATGTCTGAGAAGACATATATAAAATCTCATGATCGCAATTTACAAACATTAAGCTTCAGATCAAGAGATTCTCTTACAGTTAGTTTAAAATCAGTTTGGCCAAAATTTATTAAAAGACAGCACAAATCTGTCCGTTCAATTTAACCCACGCTGAAATCGATTGAGTGATTTAAATCCGGCCATCAAAATCGATTCGTTCATTCCATTTTTAACCCGTTCGCAATCATCCATTTCATTCTCCCAGAGGATAACACACAGTAGAGAAAACGTACTGCGTGAAAAGATTCATTCAAAAGCTCCGAGCCGTAGTCGGAAGAAAAAGATTCATCATTTTTCAGCAGAACTTTGTTTATTTATTTTTACAAAAACTCATCTTCAAAATAAATTTGAGTTGTGCTTAAAGGATAGTATTTCTGTAGATTTTTGTTTATTTGTAATTTAGAGAGGATTTTTATGTCGCCTTTTTTTGTTGTTGTTGCTGTGATGTTATTTGTATGATTAGTTAAAGTTTTATGTTATGTACGTAAATTAAAATAGGTTATAGATAGTTTAAAAGTAAATTGAATTGCTATATTTATGCGTTTTTGAGATTAGTTTGAATTTTGTTTCAATTATAATTTTATTTTGAGTTGCATAGTTTTTTTCAAACAAATAAAAGAAAAAAAAAGTAAAGATTCGACATTTTTCATCTGAAGTTTATTTATTTGCTTTTTACAAGTCATCTACACAATGGATTTCAAAAGTACTTGAAGATTGTTATTTCTAAAGCTCTTCTCTGTCGTAATTTAATAATGTTTTGGTTTTTTTTTTTGTTGTTGTTTTTGGTTATAGTATTGTTTACTAATGAAGTTGAAGTTAAATGTACAAAAATTGAGCTAAGATAAATAGTTTAAAAGTAAATAATTTTTGTAACCATGCATATTCCTACACATTGGCAAGAAGTGTTCTGTGGTCTACAGGAGAAAGGGCCAATGGGCCTCGAGAGGAAGAATCCTCCTCTCGTTGAGAAATGTTTAATTTATAGTATAGTCTCTCATTACAAGTGGAAATATATTTAGAGGATCCCGGCGCATTAGTTGGCTTGCAGATTCTCACCCGGAGACGAAGTATATTTCGAGCTCCCTGCGCGTAGCAGAGGTTCGGCTTTGAAGTAGAGGTCTTTCTCGAATATATAATTATCTGTCTTTAAATGTATTCAATATTGCTTGTCTCTAATTGTATGTATGTGGTGTTAGTGCGTGTGTCAATAAAGTTGAGAGTTCTCCAATCTGTGCCTCAAGTATCTTGACTCACCACACACAGTTACAATCTAGTTGCCCAACCTGCACACAACATTTTATTACATTTGTGCATTTTCAGTATTACTTTGTACTTTTTTCTATTATCATTGTTTTTTTCCGGGGATATAGAATTTTTTAATGAAATAAAAAGCAGAACAAAACATTCATCATTTTTCAGATGAAATTTATTTATTTATTTAAAAAAAAACTCTACATAATTAATTTGAGAATTACTTTAAAGGATGTTATTTCTAAAGTTTTTGTTTGCTGTAATTTAGAAGGAACTTTTGTGTTGTATATTGTACTAATTGATATTATTTATAAGTTTAGAGTACCGAAAGTTACAAGTGCATAAATTTAAATAACATAAGCAAATTGAAAATAATATAAATTGTTGTATTTGTGAATAAGTATTATTATGATAGTTTAATTCATTTTATTATTATTTTTTTTTGCAGAGTATGATAGTCTAGATTATACAAACGATGTATATATATATAGTTAGAAGAATAGATAGATAGATATATAAATATAGATATAGATAGATATATATATATGTAAAATCTTTAAAAAATATCGATGTGTTAGCAGCAGACGGCACATGGTTGGTTGTGAGGGACGTCTTCTGTCAGTTAGAGGTAGATGATTGGTTGTGAGGGACGTCTTCTGTTAGTTAGAGGTAGATGATTGGTTGTGAAGGACGTATTCTGTCAGTTAGAGGCAGATGATTGGATTGCATTAAGGTCTTCTGTCATCTCATGATCCCTTGTTGAAGTGTCACTTTTTGCCGAGTTGCAAAGATATCAGTTTATTATCAACTCTATTTTTAATTAGTTATGAAATTCAAAACACACTATACACTTATATCGATAGAACACAGAATTTTGGAAATCGACATTACCATTAACGTAGTCCAAATCAAATTAAACAAAAATAAAACAAAAGTAATATAAAAAAAAATTTTAGTGAATTCCTACTTTTTTTCACTATACTGCAGAAAGCCCTTTATAAATAATTTTCCTTCATATTTTAAGTTTAACTGACGCCATCTATGAGTAGATATACGCAATTTAAATCTAAAAAAAATATAATTAATTAATTAAATTTAATGAATGAATTAATATTTGAAAAAACTGTATTCACATCAAGTGTCACCCACTACAAGTTAAAAAAAAATGCATTTGAATTTGAGTGGAGGAATAAAAAGTATTTTATGAACGATTGAAAATTTGAACAAGATATATGTAGGGAGAGTGTGAGCTAATAGAAGGAATTGAAAAAAAACCTAACACTTTCGTAAAAAACAAAAAGATACTCAATAATTTTCTCGTATTATCAAATATTTATTAATAAATCGCCTAATGGAAATGTTAAAAATGAATAGAAGTTTTAACATATCAAATGGAGCTACAAAATGTAGGGTCGTTTATTCAACATTGATGTAGCAAATGTGGCGTATCTTGGTACATTTCTGTTGTTCTCGTGGCAAATGATTTAGGTCAAAGTGCCCAATATTAAAAAATGCAGGAATGAATCTGGATATTCAACAATGGTGTGGCGAATGTAGTGTATTTTGTTGTTGTTGTCGTATCCCTCATGGAAGGAGGGAAGAGGGTGGCAGCTTACATGTTATTGATGGAGCACCAGTAGGTAGAAGTCTGACTTCTGCCCCGGGTCGCTGAAGGAAGGCAGTGCCTTCCAGGAGAAATGTTAGGGATAACTACCCTAAACATTTCTGTTGCTCTAGTGGCGTATGATTTAGCTCAAAGTGTCCAGTATTCAAAAATAACAATAACAAATTACATAATAGATTTAGAAGTTTTGGAAAGGAAGATATTTTTGAGGCAAAATAATTTTTTATATCATTTGGAAACATATTGAAAAGGCGTGGAGAAATATAAATTCTTGGAACTTTGCTTTCATTTTAAACCGAGAAAATAAAACAAAAGTTTTTGTTAGAAAAACAGTTGAAATCATTTTTTTTATTCTAAATTTATTGGCTTAAAAATCTGTGAAATGAAAACAATGAATGGATATGGGTTTTATATTAATAAATAATTCGTGATGTTTCCAAAAAATAATAACATGTCTATTATAATATGCTTAATAACATGTATAACTGTCTAACACATAACAAAAATAATAACAAAATTTATGAATAATAACATGTCTTTCAAGTTTTAAAAATCCTTTCTAATAATAGTATTATTCCATATAAAATTCAAAATTATTATTATCATTATTATTACTATTTTTTTTCTGCTGGAAAATTTTAATATAGATATATTAAAAAACACACAAATGAAGTTTGTTATTCTTATTTTATAGGTTTAATAATTATTTATATATTTTTTATTATAATTACTACTTTATGCGATAAATAAATATTTCAGTAGAATATTTTCTTGTACTAGAAGCATAAATATTTATATCAAAATGTATCTTTTTGATTCGAAAATTTATTTATAAAAGAGTTATAAAATAATTCTGTTTTCTGTAGCTTTGATATTTATTTATGTATTTTATTAATAAGAATTTACATTTATTATCGTTCATGGAACTAAATAAATATTTCATGTACTGCAGAATCCGCTCTTTATAATTTCATAATATATTTAAAAAAAGGGTTTTATACCTTTACCCTTTAAATGAGGGGAAACAAATGTAGCAATATTTATTGTATATTTTAATAATAGACGTGGGTCGAGTGACTGGCGCTCGGTGCCGGAAGTTTCGAATTCGACTCCCGGCTATGTTATGGATGTTTGTAGTGGGTGAGAAGTGCATTTTTAACCGTAAGTCCCGGTCTAATAGGACTACTACCCCACAACACATCACTGTGCCTAGAGCTGAGTTGCCCATTTACAGTTTGGTGTATGATGTAGGTGAGAAAAAATATGACTAGGCTCTGTGACGCTCTACGGTCCTATGAGATAGGGACCTACGGCTTTAAGTGGATTCCAGACCACTACAAACATCCATGGCACCGAGCTCCAGAGCGCTAGATACTAGATCATCAGGATCCTGATCTCTTAGGACTGTAGAGTATTGAGCGTAGGGCTGACAACCCTACCTGTAAAAAGTCTTCTGTCTCGAAATCTTTGACCTATCATGGGGATGTTGCTCCAATGAAGAAGAATATTAATTGTAGAGTATGTCTTAACACAAGTATTTGGGGGTCGAAGTGGGGATTTGGTTTCGTTTGTCCCTCTACGGTCACACTTTTAGGCTAAACAGACCGGGACCTACAGTTTAACGTGGATTCCGAACCACTATCAAGCATCCATGCTACTGCCAGGATTCGAACCTGAAGCCTTCGATGCCAACGGCCAGAGCACTAGACAATTGACCATCCGGCCGCTCGAAGTGGGGGAGAGGGTATTTCAACCCTCATCCCACTGGAAACGAAAATAAGAAGGAATGTTAGGATTGGAATTTGGCAGATGAGAGAGAGATTTCAATCGAGACAGTGGTTCTATTCTGTTATTGGAGTGAGAAGAAAAATAAATTAGGATACCAACTGGCGTAGAGGTGAGTTGTATTTACGCCTTTTGTAGAAATAATCACAACTTGTGTAGAGGATAATTTATTGTTGAGTGCATTATGAGGAACAATTAATATGGATTGCAAATAAAAGGTGTACATATTCTACAAACCCTGGGGGTGGTTAATTGTGACTTAGTGAGGGCGAACACCCCATTTCATTGCAATATCACAGACCAGCCACGATTATCAACGTATGTTCGAGATGCCAAACAAAACGCAGTCAAGTAACATTTGTTTGTGTCTGGACAAATTTGCAGTTGATATAAATACATATATTTTCTACTTCAATGGCGCGATACCTCCATACCGCCTCCCTGCTGACAAATTTCAAAACATGAGATGTTTTCTTTTTACGGGATAGGGTTGTCAGCCTGACGTCTAACGCTTTAGTCATATTAGACCCGAGAAGGTAGAGGGGCTGATGACAAAGTGGCTAGCGCTCTAGCGCTCAATACCACAGGTTTCGGTTTTGAATTCCGGTCATGCCATGGATGTTTATAGTGGTTCGGAATCCACTTTAAGCAGTAGGTCCCCGTATCATATGACAGTAGAGCGTCACAGAGCCCAATCAGACCTCTCACCCACACCATTCCCAAATTGTAAAGGGGCAACTCATCTCTAGGCACAGTGATGTGGTGTGGTGTAATGATAGTATTAGTAATATTAGACCGGGACGTATGGTGTAAGGTGGATTCCGAATCAATACAATCATTCACGGTACTGTTGGGACTCGTACCAGAAACCTGCGGCACCAAGCACCAGAACCACTAGTCACTCGGCCATCAGGCCTATTTGTTTTACTTAAATATATATTTTTTCCGAGCAAATATAGATTTAAAACATGATTCAAAGTGCAATAAAGTATATATTCCAATCAATGAAGATAGGTGAAAATGTCGTAGGTTTCTTAATTTTTAACAGCTATAGTTGAAGAGATGACCCAAGTTTTGTGAAAGATTATGTAATATATTTCATTGAGGATAGAAAATTAAAAGATGAACGACAAGAAATCGAAAAAAACTAGATTAAATGTAAGAAAATACAAATAGAAAATGTGAAACTAGTAAATTTTCAGGAGAAAAAGAATGCTATTTTTAAGTCTGTGGTTGGTTCGTCTAGTCTACACTATCGTGTGTACACACTATCGTTTCCTATTCTAAAATGATGCGATATGAATAAGGAAGAAATAAATAAGAATTCGGAAGAATGTGCAT
The DNA here is from genome assembly GCA_021605075.1 of Caerostris darwini. Lineage (NCBI taxonomy): Eukaryota > Metazoa > Arthropoda > Arachnida > Araneae > Araneidae > Caerostris > Caerostris darwini. Next base: position 155,910 of record BPLQ01013429.1, on the reverse strand, counting down.
CTCTTTACTCAAGATGAAAGTCTGGAGGAGAATGCGATTTCTATTATAGAAGAGGGTTGGGGCACACTAATAAACAATGGAAATTTCGAGGTTCCAGACAATCTTAATTCGGATGCGAAAGGAACAAAAGCAACGTGAATCGCGTGAATATTTCAAAGCGAAAATTAATACTAATTGAAAGATTAATTTATCAAAAAAGTATTAGGAAAGATAGTAAGCCAAGATATGAATGTTGGCGAGAGAAAGTGCCGAATGTAGCCAAGAAATCAGTATTGGAGGACAAACAAAAGTTATAAAAGAGAAGATAAGACATAGCTATTGCCAATAAAAGGAAATGAAATATTTTAATTTGTCCAGACATGTAAAGATTTCGAACTTAGAAAGAAAATGAAAAGTGATAGTTCCGGAGGGCAACACTTAGATCCTGAAAATGCGTAGCCAATTAGACGTCTGAATAGTCCAATCACACTAGTAAAATCTTTATAAATAGTAAAAGCTTTGTTCGGTGCTTGGATTGTGCAATTGTTATCGTGAATATATCTGTGCATATAGTGAACTGGCTACGGAATTCACTGAAAACATTATATCCAACAATATCCCAATGGAATGAATAGAATGAAAGTGCTTTTTATAAACCTCGTGAACTACAAACTTGTTCCAAATAAACCCTACATTACTCATTCAGGAGCTTCTCAGATTGGTGCAGCTGCCCGTCTTTCGCAGATATAATATGCTGGTCAAAATCTGACTAAGACAACAATCTTATTCAACCATCGAATGTAACATATGCTATTGTGGGATGTTCAAGGAAATTTGAGGCATGGCTACTTTGGAGCTTGAGGCTTTGGTGCAACTGAAATTGAATTTCATACTGATCATAACCTCTTGCAATACGCAACCTGGTGGCCAATTGGCTAGCTCTTTGACCTTTGGTACCAAAGTCTTTTCAGGTTCGAATCCTGGCTGTGGCATAGATGTTTGTGAGTGGTTCGGAATTCTCATTAAACTGTAGGTCCCAGTTTGTTTAGCCCTCGTGTTCGCAAGATGACCTTAGAGCGACAAATCAATCTTGACTTACCTCACCAGAAGTGCTCCGTAATCGTTAAAGTTACGAAGATAGGTTTTTGCAACTCGGTTATAAGTACAATAAGCATTGTTCTGGTGCTATTTCTTATTGCAGCGTCATAATTTGGCACGTTGCAAATGTGACAATTTGTTAAAAACAATTGTGATAATAACTTTGCAAAATGTTTTATTTTTATATAAAGAGCCCACATGGTAGGAAATTTATTAAAAAAATATTTTAATTAAAAAAATAAAATTTTATGAACAGTAATTTCTGAAAAACTATCTTCAATTTATTATTATTACAAACAATTATCTCTTAGAATCAGAAAATATTATTGATATAAGGATATTCATACATTTATCATATTTATCATAGATACGTTTATCATATTTTTGATATACTCTATCACCACACAATTAATGGTAAAATTATGTGAATATTTATAAATTGATATCTGATTATATTCCATTTAAAACAAAAATCTTTTATCGTGAACTATCTTAAACATTCCCTTAAAGAAACTGGTCAAGTATATTTGACTTAAGAAAATAGCAGAACATTCCCTTTCGAAGACAACGTTTTCCGAGCAGAAAATAGCCCGTGTACCACCGTAAGATTTCCACTAATTCGACATTTAGTCAGACTTAACCCTGTCGTCCACGTGTGCTTGCAAAGCCTTTGTCAACTAAGGACAGATTTAACATTGTCGACTTAAATGGGCAATAAAACAGTCTGATGCCAGCTCGGTAAATGGCATCGATCGACTTGAAAGTTTCGAATAAAGTTATTGGAGCACTTATTTAGATGGCCCCGTAATTAAATTTAATGCCTCAGCTTCACTATAAACTGATTTCCCGTCAATATATTTATCGGGAAATTTTTAATCGAGCTCTAGTATTAAAAATACAGTTTTATTTTTATAGTGGTTCTCCATTTCCATTTCAAGGTGTTAAATAATAAATATTATAAATTTTTATTTGGGGAGTTAATTTCAATATTAAAATTTCTTGAATGAAACAGACTGGCGTTGTTGTAATAAATAATATGTTAAATAATTATATCGAAAATCATTTATATCTAGAAATAATTCAAATGTCTATAAAAATAATTTGTTATTATATATTTAATGATTTTTTTTGTCAGCTACACTTGTGTTCAAAACTTTTGCATCAAATAATTTGAAATTTATGGAATATTTTAACCTTCAGAATTTGTATTAAATACTTGCTTCATACAAGAAGTCACAGCTTTAAATATATAAACTTTTCAGGATTGGTAGGATAAGCATAGACATTTCAGAATCACACAGCAATAATGGGTCGGAAATGCTTTCCAGACCTGACAGACGGCGCTGCACGTAGTCATTCTTCATTGCACACACAGATACGACTGTAATAGGAGGACTGGTTATACAAAAGTGAAGTATGCTGATATGCATCTGGCATAATGGACGAGCCGCACGTTACTTGTACCAGGAACATATCTGATTAATAGATATATTTGCATACCATCGGCTATTTCAGCCATAATGTCTGTATTTCCTTAAATGTCACATGTGGTCTGGTGCATTGGCCTACACGATCGCCAGACCTGTCGCCCTTTATTGCTTCTGTGGGAATATCAAGACATTGGTGTATCCGTTGGCACATCCTTTGACAGCGCCGTATAAGCGCCCAATAAATTGCAAGAATCGTAACGATTGTGAGAAAATAGAGTCCTGTCCAGAGACTTCCAGAATATTCGAATTTTCAAGCTCTGAAAATATGAGTCTTGCACCACAACTCTTGAATAACAATTCGAACATCTTTTTTAACCTATTATGCAATTCAGCATTGTCACTTTCGTTGATGTATTTTGATTAAAAAACTGCACTTTTAATTTTTGATGTTTTCCGAATCGAAAAATCAGTTTCGAGTTTCAACCATTGCTGTTTGATTCGCCTTTGTCTAACCTACTGATTGAATATGATTTGTAAGCCTGACGCTAAAACACTTTGTTTTATGATTTTATACGAAATTTCGTTTACAATCTTTAAATATTTAATTAATTAATGAGTAATTTCTCGTGTTATTGAATATTATATTATTGTGTAATACATAACTGAAACGGTTTTCTCATAAGAACATCGCAAAAATAATAACATAGTAGTGAAGAAACATATAGTGAAGTATACATAGTAATGAATATACATGGATAGTGTATATACATAGTACTGAATTATTTTTCTCATTATTTAAAAGTATTGTTGTCAACTAATTAATCAAAATAAATAACTAAATAAGGACGTGAATTATTGATAATTGTATTAAAAATGTTAACATTTATTTATTATTTGGAACTTTCTTTTACGTAGTTTTAAAACTATGAATTTTAAACAAATAACGACATTTTAATATAATTTTAAAATTTGACTATCTCAAAAATAAATAAGATAATATGACTTAAAACTAGTAATAACTATAACTACTACTGAAAATATTTCCACTTAAAAAAATTGCAAATAGAATGTAAAAAATTTCAGCACTACCAAAATAAAATTTTGAGGTATTAACGTTTGCATTGAATCATAATGGTTATTTAACAAGAATATTTATTAGTAAAACCATATTAATGATTAAAGCTACTTTAAGTTAAACAATAACGAAATAATATTATAGATAATATTATACATAAAATATTATTATTTAATAATATGTATTATAAAACTGTAATCACAAAATATAATAAACGATTTAATTTAGTGAAATATTTTGAACTTGTTTTGATGAATATACAATATTTTACAGAAAAGTATAATAAAATCAATCTTTAATTCTTCAAAAAGAAGATCAAAGTAAGCCATTAATTTCTTTTTCGTTCTGAAGCAGTTTTAAAATTGCTTTGTAATTTTGATTTTCTATAAAAAAACAACTCAGCAATTATCTTACTTTGATCTCACATATTCCTTTTCTAATTTTATTTCAGAGTTTTTTTGATAAATTTCGGCTATACTTTTATTGAATCAGAAGTTTTTTTATTGTATTTACAATTTGTGTTGATTTTTTCAAAAGGATACCTTATCAATATTTTATTGTAATATTTTTAGAGTAATCATCTAAAAATATTTATATGTAATTGATTAAATTAATAAATTTTTAGTTAAAATTTTTTAATAAAAGCTTATTTTTATTAAAGCTTATTAATAAAAAGTTTATCAATAAGCTTATTTTTAATAAAGCCTATTAAAAAAGCTTACTAATAAGTTTATTTTTATTGAAGCTTATTAATAAGCTTATTCCTCTTAAAACTTGTTTTTTTCAAAGAATATAATTAAAAATTTTTATTAAAGCTTATTAATATAAAAATTTTTAAACAAAACTTATTAAAAAGCTTATTTTTTTATTAAAGCTTATTTATAAGCTTATTTTTTTTACAGCTTATTAATAATCTTATTTTTTGTTAAAGCTTATTGATAAGCTTATTTTTAAAGCTTATAAATATTTTTAAACCTTATTAATAAGCTTATTTCTATTAAAGCTTATTTTTTATTAGAGCTTATTAATAATCTTATTTTTATTAAAGCTTAATAATTAAAAAAATATTAAAGCTTATTAAAAAAACTTATTTTTATTAAAATTTATAAATGAGCTTATTTCTATTAAAGCTTATTTATAAGTTTATTTGTAATTAAATCTTATTAATAATAATCTTATTTTTATTAAATCTTATTAATAATAATCTTATTTTTATTAAATCTTATTAATAAAAAGGTTATTAATAAAAGCTTATTATTAGCACTATATTACAGCTTTATTTGTTAAAAGCGCTACATTGCAGTATAATACTAAAATATTGCCATTTTGGTTGAAACAGAAATAATATTTGATAATGGAGAGGTTTTGCAAATATTCTGGAAATTTTTAGCACTTCCCATGTAGAAACTCCTAAAATTTGATACACAATTTATAAAAATTTTTAAAGCGAGTATACGAGATGAAATTATTTGTATTTTAGCAATAATTCAATGAATAGGATGATAGTTTTTCATTATTCTTATAATTCTGAAATTCTTTAATGTGGGCTGACAATTTTTATTTTCATTGTTCTAAAATCAATACAAGTATACACACAAAAAAAGATATAGAGGTATTTTATGTTTGCAAGAAATATAGAATATATATTATTTACATCATTTGAATTTAAAATTTCCATTAAAATTTCATGATATACATTATAAATATTACTTCAAACAATATTTCCATCAGATTTTCATTGCAGTATATGTATTTACTGCAAGAGATATGCTTAAAACTTCATGCTCTATAACTTTCACATATTTTAAAAAGTTTATAACATAAAGTATTAAAGATTCATAACGTGTTTCATTTAAGTTTAAAGATAAAAGCTTTCACAGAATTTTATCTTTATGGCCTTTTAAATAATAATGTGAACACATTTTATTATGCTTAACATAGCTATATAAAATATATTCACTTTAAAGCACTATTTATTTTAAACCAATAAAATAACGTCTGATCAAAAACCAAGCGAAAAGTATTTCTTTACAAATAAAGAGGGATGGAAAGTTATAAATTGAATGTTTGCTAAAAATTGAATAAGTGGTTTATCGGTAAAAATTTTTAATGGAAATAGCAGTATTCATATTTTAATTTTTTTATATTACCAAAAAATGTATTTAGTAAGCATATAATACTTTACATAGAAAATATTTTAAATGGAAATATTGATATATATTTAAAATAAAGAAATGGTTAAATAAATACATTTTTTTCAAGTATAATCAAGATGATTTCATTTAATTTCAAAAAGGGAAGGTAACTTATTTTCTTAATTCAGAATATGTTTCAGAAGTTTCTAATTTGCCCAAAAGTTTTCAAAAAAGTAAGTATTGATGATGATTATTAAAAAGCTATTGTTCGTAAATAATTTCTTGTTTAATATTAAAAAAACATATTTAATAAAATTAAAATAAAATTATATTATAAACAGGAAATATATAAGTGGTTTTCTCATAAAGGAATATAAATTTTTACTAAAAAATAATATTACATGCTAAAGAACTATTCAATTGATTTTATTCAAGTTTTAATTCGGATCATTTAAACAAAACGTATACTTTTGACTTGTGAATATTAAATCAAAATTTTGGTATCGTATGTCCTTGTACTTAATTAAAATTTTTCTTTGATTTCTTTAAATATTATTTAAATTTTTCATAACCTTTAAATTTATTTAAATGGTCTTTGAGTTTATTTAAATTATAATCGAAATTGTGTAAATTATCCTTGAATTTATTTAAGCTGTCGATGAATTTATTTAAATTCTTCTTGAATGTATTTAAATTGTCCTTGAATTTATTAACTTGTCCATGAATTTATTTAAATTGTCCTTGAATTTATTAAGTTGTCCATGAATTTATTGAAATTATCCTTGAATTTATTTAAATTATCTTTGAATATATTTAAACTCCCTTTGAATTTTTTAAAAATCTCTTTGAGTTTATTCCATGAATTTATTTAAATTGCCTTTCAATTTATTAAGTTGTCCATGATTTTATTTAAATTGTCCTTGAATTTATTTAAAATCACCTTGAACCTATTTAAAATTCTTTGAGTTTATTCTATGAATTTATTTAAATTGCACTTGAATTTATAATTGAACTTGAAATTATTTAAATTGTATTTTAATTTATTTAAATTAGCATTAAAATTATTTAATTAATTAATTTAAGTTGTCCATGAACTTATTTAAATTATCCTTGAATTAATTTAAGCTGTACATGAACTTATTTAAATTATCCTTGAATTTATTTAAATTTTCCATTAATTTATTTAAAATGTCTTTGAATTGGTTAAATTAAGATCGGAATCAATTAAATAATCCTTGTATTTATTTAAGCTATCTACGAATTTATTTAAGTTGCATTTAAATTAATTTAAATTCCTTCTACGTAGAATTGATGAAAGTAGATTTTCTACGTTAATATTTATTTAAAATTTATCAAACACCATTTTATTATAACCATTATCCACCCAATTTTTTTTATTCTACTCTATGTGCCATTCACTAACATTCATGCATTGATATTAATTTAGCTATCAAAATTGCAAAGCCGAATTTAATTGTCCTCGTCTAATATCAAGAATCACTTCCAACTAATAAAAAAAATTTTTTTTTGATCATTCCCAATTAAAAAATGTCAATAAAGAAAAAAACATAGTAGTGAATTTTATATCAGTTTAATTTTCCTTCATCAAATATACAACCATGATGTATTTTTGTATAGTAAAGTCTTGTTTGGAAATCTGAAATACCCCAAATTACAAAAGCCGGAAAAGGAAAACACCACTTCATCTGCTGTGCGTCGTTCCGGTTTTCTTTTCCTTTTTCCTGAGAATTCCAGAAAGGCAAATACTTAGGGGGTAGCAGCTGGTGCTTAACTTAGGAACACAACACTCCTGCCATAAAACCAACTTCCGATTTACTATTGTGTCTCTATCTCCTCACTGGACTGAAGAATAAATTAGCAAAAGCCATCTAGCGAGTATGTAAAGCAATTCATAAATTCTGTAATATTATATTAAATTGCAGATAAATTAAGAGCAAAACTTAACAATGTTTAAATAAACAATTTAAAAAGTTTACCTGAAAAAAATATTTTAATTTTTGCAAATTTGAATTAAATATTTTAGTTTGAATATTTATAGATTTTTAAGTGTTATGGTCCAAATGAACTATAAAAAGTGTTATTTTTATTTTAAAAAACCATATTAAAGTCAATCCTTTAATTAAATTTGCGTTAAATCTGCCAACTTATTCTCCGTGAAAATAACTGCACACATTTATTATATAGCAAATGAAACTCCATTGAAGATGATGAAAGTATTTTACATTTTAAAACAGAAACTGTTTGAAAATTCATAATTCTGTAAAACTTTCATGATCATTGACTTAAAATTATTAAATTTCTACATTTGAATTTTACTAAATATTTTCTTTTCGTCATAACAGTTAAATAAAGATATTTAACTATGTTATTTTTCATAAAATATTATTTCTCTTATTTTTTCAGATAGATTAGTTGATTGATTGGGGTTTTATGGGACAAGGGCCAAATTTGGCCATGCTGCGCCAAACGACATTACTTTTAAAGTTCTGGTGAGATTAAATAGTTAAAAGCTGAAAAGTCTGTTGATAAAACAGGTAAAATTCAGTACGTAGTAAAATCGGATAAATAATAAATTGAAATTGTTGCTGGTATACACTGTCAATTAAAAAAGAAAGTAAAATACACTGACGAAATTAAGATAAAATGGTGCAAATTTCATGTTCAGATTCATAGAAATTTGGATTCAAGTTTCTAGTCAATTGTTGGCGACAAAGTAACACATTTGGCTATGGAACTATGAGATTGGCGATGGAAACCTAACAACTGAGTAGGCAAACAGTTCATACCACTGAGCATCTATGAAGCGAATATTCTTCTTGAACAAGCTGAGCTGAATCATTCGCATCATGATCAAAATCATTCAGTGTACTGGTTTCAGTGGAAAGTTTCTACCGAAGGCCTCTTTATTCGCTTGATTTAAACCCAGCTCAAAGGCAGACTTTGACCTTCAAGTGAACATAATATTTTATACATCAAAAAGATAATTTTAAGATCATTCTTCTGATGATGAAAGGGTTACGATTAGGTTATCCTTTTGCAAATATGAGAAATTTAAACAGCTTTTGTTGTCTGCTAAGATTACTTGGATTATTTTATTCACATCATTATGATATAATGACTTTGAAAAATTAAGAATATTCTAAAAAGTTAAGAATTTGCTTAACAAATAAAAAATAAGAACCATAAGTTTTATTTCTTTAGCAATACATGTCTTAAAATGAAAAAAAAATGACTAATAAATTTTAAAAATTAGGATTCTATTAAGAAATTGGAACACAAAGTTTATTCTTCTTTATCTTTTCATCACTTAATCAGAGAAAATATTATATTTCTCCATCCTTTTCATTATCCAATAAATTAATTATTAAATAAATTTAATTATCCCTTTGCATTAAAAAAAATCCCCTGTAAAATTAACATTTTCAAATAAATTTTTATTTCGATCTATTTTTTTCTGGTTTATATTCTATAAGTTATATGTGAAGTATCCCTTTTTATATACAAAGTTATTTATAATATTTGGTTGTTAAAAAATAAATTTAATTTGTTAACAGATTAAAACGCAGTCACAGTTAACTAACTAGTATTTGTTTGTTCCTTAAAACGGTCAAATGTTAAATATTTTAGGCATTCATTCTAAAAACATTAAGAAATTGTTCAATACAAGTGTAAATGAGTACAACACGATAAATGTAGATTTCTTGCTTTTTCTTTCCTTTTTTTAAATATTTGTCCTTGAATTATGATTCTAAAGAAGTCAACGGACGAAAAACCATTTCAGTTAATAAACACAAAGTTTACATAGAAAATAGGAGAAGTTAATGTTTTTTTCATTTGAAAATGATAATTATTTGGGATTTTGAAATTTATAATTAATTCCTTTGTTCATAAAAAAAAGAAATATTTTTATATTCTGATTAATTTCAGTTTTAAAAATGTTTCATGCAAATAAGAAATAATTTTTAGCAATAATAACAATTGTTCATCAGGTTGGAACCATTGTCTCTCTTGATTTGAGAAACACAGAACAAATACACAGTTAAAACAAAGCATATAAAATACACATAATATTGTATTATTAACAAAAGTGGTGTAGAAGTGTGTTAAAAAACTGTTAAATAATGATAAGTTTATGTATATGAAGTATATAAACTATTGTTGTCTATTTCATAGCTCATAATTTTCGAAAAAAGAAAATTGCAATAGTTGCAATAAAATAAGTTGCAATAAAAATAATTTAGGTAATTATAACATCAGAAATAAATACTTAATGGATTATCCCGGATATATCCATATCTCTTATTTGTATCTTTTCGAAACACCACGAGTTAACTCATGCGATCATTATTTTGGATTACTTTATGTTATTCTAAGACAAACAGCGGCCTGGTGGCCAAGTGGCTAGCGCTCTGGTCTTTGGTATCCCAGGCTGCAGGTTCAAATCCTGGCGGTGGCGTGGGTGTTTGTTGGTGCATTTTAAACTGTAGGTCCCGATCTGTTTATCCCTCGCGGGCACAAGATGACCGTAGAGCGACAAACCAAACCAAACCAAATCTAAGACAAACACGAATCATCTCATATCGTACGCCTGGTAACAGTCATTCTATCTCGATTTAGATTTATCTTCGTTTTTTTACAGACATTGGACTTCATGTTTTGCAGCATTCAAAATATGGACGATTATTATTTATTTATTACTATAATTCTATAATTTATGACTCTGATGAGAAACACCATGGTTATAGTTCTCATTATAATGTGTAATCTAAATAGCTATGAATCTTCAATTGTTGTTTAAATAGATAAAACTTATTATTTAATGTATGTTTGGGTGAAAAACTCATTGGCCTTATTGAAATCGTCATATTGACACAATTCTAGAAAAGCAATTTATTATATTGCATCGCCGCAGCATGGTCAGCGTTAAAATATTAAGCATTATGAGATAATTAACTAGATTATTCTTAAAAAAATATAAAAAAACGTAATAATTAAAAGTGAGAAATAAACTCAATTGGTTATCCAATTCGGTGAACTTCGCATGTAATTAATTTATGTTTGAAACTGTTTTGACCAACTAAGATAAGTGATAACACCAATCAAGAAAAATAGCTTATACTGAGGAACTCAATGCCCCATTGTCAAAAGAGCGTAAAAATATACGTCCATGTAGAACAGAAGGAAGTAGAAAGATATCATAAGATGCACAATCCAATTTATTTAGAATAGTGAAAGACATATATTCCAATGTGCGCCCAAGGTGTTCTTTACACAATTAACCAAAGAAGATATAAGACTCCTTCCTCTTGACTCTTAGTGGCGTGTTTATCTAATCTGTTACAACAACGATTCTCCTGACAAGATCTTCCACGGACTTCACAAACGTTCTTTAATTATATGGGCGATGGTACTAATTTTAAATACGGTAATAATCTTTTAAAGCAGGGGTTTCCAAACTTTCCAGCCTTAGGGCCATACTGTTTACTCCAGTAAGTACAAAAGGCCAAAACTGTTTTCATTTTTCTGCCATTATCTATAACTTCTAGACTAATCGCCCAGTACGCGCTCTGAGCGAGCATACGCTTGCTAAATTCGCTGGTTCAATTACTACAATTACTATTATGTTTATCGATACGACCGTGACATTTGACGACATCTATTGGTTAAAAGCGGAAATATGTAGATATAACTACCGAGGGTAACCACGGGATGTTCACTAGTTTATAATGTTGGTGGGATTCATTTCAACTATTTGTTAGTTGTTATGCTTAAGTTAAATTTTCTGCGTATTATGCTTGTCAATAAGCTTTACCCAGCAAGTTAATAAAACCGAGTTATTATAATTCTGTGTTTTTTTATCCAACTTATTACAGCAACAATAAGCTATTCGCTGTCGCGGGCTGAATTGATGTCACTGGCGGGCCGAATTTGGCCCGCGGGCCGTAGTTTGGAGACCTCTGTTTTAAAGGGTACCATTTGCTTCGATTGGCTTTCTACTGAACTTTGATAAGTCTATTGAGCAATTCCCCTCAAGGAATGAAAAGCTGGTGCACCCACCCTGTCAAGCACTCCTTTTGTGTTCATCCTGTTCGCTGAAACAGATACTTTCAAGAAGTTTCCAAGCATCTTGTCCCCCAATAATTTCACTATTCAAAATTAAATCAGAAGCATGATTATAATCTTTTAAACGACAACATTTACTTTGATTAACTTTCTACTGAATATTGATAAGCCCGCCTGCTGGAATTGCAGAAGCTGCTTCGTTTCATTAGAAATTTACATATGGCGAATGCTTCATAATTATATTCTGGAAAGTATTACAGAAGTTACCATCAAAATAGTTTGTCAAAACAATTTACGAACCTGTATGTAACTTTTTTCTATGTATTTTGTTTTTGTTACGATTTTACTGAATTTTTGTTATCTTCGATTCTTTTCTATTAAAAATCTCACGTTGGATTTTATTAATAAAATATAAATTATACATATATAAATAACTTTTTTACATATATAAATTACTCCTGAATTTGATATACATAACTCACGCGGTAAGTTTGCTACTTTTTCAATATTTTTCATGAAATTGGAATAAACAATATTAAATGGACTTTTATTCGATATCTATAAAAATATTTACCCACTTTTGATTCTTGTAAACTCACAACTTTTTCATCATGCACGTTAAACATACAAACAAAAAAAGAATATAAAGAAATACTGAATAGCAGAACACAAAATGTGCATAAAAGAATCCTAAAAATATTACTTTTATCTCTTAGCAACAGCGTCTCCTTTTTTTGCCAGACAAACAAGCCAACTACTTGAATACAAATGATGAAATATGAAAATAGAAATACATCTATATGGTAATAGGATCTGTTCCAACTTTCTTTTCTTTTCAGTGTCTTTTTGGTTTAAAAAACAAGTGAACTAACATTCCAAAAAAATGTGTAACAGACCATATGATCAAAATACATGGTGTTCCTATGAAACTTGTTCGTATTTAACTTACCTTAATTTGTTGAATTTTCCATTCTTCTCAGATCAACTGGAACTGAATTATGGCAGAAATGCTGGTAGTTTAAGAAGGAAGAAAAATTACCATGAAGTGCTAATGGAAGTACGAAAGTATCACAAATATTCTAGAAAACATTTTCATTAAGATAGCGTCTTAAAGTTGGTGGAAATTTACCAGTAATTGTTTTCCTTTGCCGAGTTGGGTAATGGCCATGGTCTTCTGGGCCATTTTTATGGACTTCAGTCGTATCCCTACATGTTTTGTATTGATGCTGGAGGGAAAAGATTATGAATGTCCAATTGATGCCACTTTGTAAAAATGTCTTCTGGGTTTGGGCTTTTACTTCCATGGTATTTGCTTATTTCAATAGTGCCTTCTTGACTCCATGATATTTTATTACTTCAATAATATCTTTTTGATATTTCATTCCGTCAATAATGTCTCTTTGATATTTCCTTACTTCAAAAATGTCTTTTTGATATTTCAAAAATGTGTTCAAGCTTCCATGATGTACTCATACTTTCTTTTTTAATTCTATGATTTTTCTTGCTAGTATGAGAGTTTTATGCACATACATATTCTCTCTTCCATGATGGTTTTTACTTTTTTTTTCCTTACTCTCATGATAATTTTTTATGTCATATTTTTTTGCTTCTATAATGTTTTCATACTTTTATATATTTTTATTTGTTTCAATTATGTCTTTTGTTTCCATTATGTTGTGTATTTCAATGACTTCTTTTGCTTCCATTATGTTGCTTATTTTAATGATGTTTTCTTGTTTCCATGATGTCTTTTGCTTCCATTATGCTTTATTGCTGCATACTGCTGGAGCACTTGTGATAAATTTTATTTCTTTAATCATACCTTTATCAGAACTGATTCTTAAAAGTACAGTTTTTTTTACAACCTAAGTCATTTCTAAGAATATTTTTGATCTCTCTTGTATGTGCAATATTTCACAACGATAACTTCTATCAGAATCAATGCAGGTTTTCTAGTATTGCTTTTCTTTTGTACTATGCATTATACTTATATACATTGAATTATAATTATATTTCCGTTTAATTTTCTGTTTATAGATCATGCACTTTTTAAGCTAGAGATAAAAGAAATATTCTTCATCCAAAATATAAAAAAAAGGATTCAATAATTAAGCAATAGGGGAAAAAAATTCCTAGAAAATTGCATATTTTAAGCCACATTTCAGAACGCTCTTCTCAGCTTCTGAGAAGACATTGAATCAGAATCTATGCTGCCACGAGAATATACGGTTAGGAATTCCAGCCAGCAGGAATACCTTCTTCCTCGGGGTATTGAGTTATTCAGTCTCAGTGCTGACAAGGAGAATCAGCATATTGTCTTATGCAGAGATTACATTATAACACTAGATGACATAGAACTAGAGGTACGATCTATTCGAATGGAACTTTACAAGTTCGGTTGTTCTGATATGGCCTATGATTTTGCAGGTTACTTTGGAAATGCACTCTAACTCCGTGGGCCGCATATAAAATTATATATCCTCATATAATGTCTATAGTGGGTCTCAATCTAATGATTTAGACCCACTATAGACATTTTTTGGAGTGCAAAATTGAAACATAATGAGTTCTTATTTTGGTGTTTACTATTGTTCTTACATGTAAACATAGATGATATAATAATAATAACGATACTAAGTGCCATTGTGAAGAAATATATAAACACTAAAAGGGAAATATAAAATATATATAAATATAAACGAAATAGTAAAAATGAAATCATTGAAAAATATTTATTTTACTAGTGCGATATTTTTTACTCCACTCTTTCACTTAGCTTTTGCAAATTTATCTCCGTTTGGGTATTTGCACATCTTAACGGGTGTTGCAGGTGAGCGTTCGTTATATTTGAGCGCGTTTTATGTTGCGTCAATTTCATTTTAGAAAAAAAATTATTCGCAGGTGTAAGTGGAACCCAAAGCTCTAACAACTTCAGCTAAGAGTCCGGTTTGCTCTGCTATCAACAATAAACTTTGCATAGCTAGATATGGTCACTGCGTCACTGAAATCACTTAAAATTAAACAAAGAACCTCTTATATTAGATGTTCTAAGATGCGCGCGCCTCATGAGTTCGCAGTATATGATTTAATTATTCTGCGAACTCAGAAATAAAACGGATAATATCTGTCACATATTCGCCAGAATAGTATTTTAAAATCGAAGTTAATTTTTTTCTCATCATTTCGACAGTTAATTTTTAAATAGATGGATGCATACGTAATATATTTTTTAAATATATTGGTTTTTCACTCCTTTGGCCATTATAAAATATATATATTTTGTAAAAGTGTGATACATCTCACGAGACGGAAAAATATTCAAGGTGGGCCGCGGATTAGCTACCCCTGGCCTACAGTACGTCAGAATTCTGTAATGACATCTTCTAATGGAAGATTTTGTATTTATAGTTAACCTAAACTATAAATGTTTGCAAAGCTCTTCTATCATAACGCATATCAAGATTATATATTACACAAATTTGAATACTCCATTTTCAATCTAATATAATTATACATTATCAAAAATATGTGCATTACAGGAATAGATAATAAAGATGCTTTTAAGCTATCTTAATTGAATTATGTTTAACACTCTTTAGTTTTCTTGCCTTAAAATTATTCCTGGTACCATTTCTTAGAGATAGCCTCAAGTTAGAATTTTTTTTACGTTAATGTGTCCCATTGATAAAACTTTTTTACATATGAGTACACCCTCATAAGTTCCCACTTCATAATTACCCCTCTATCCCTCTCTCTTTTCCAAAAACGTTTATTTTTGTTAAATAATAATGTTCTAAAATTCATAAGAAATCAATCAAACAGCTCAAATTGATTACATTTACAAGTTTTATATTTGATTTTCCCACTTTACAATTTATTTCATTGTTTTTAAAATAGCATCCTAAAATTAACAATATAGTATTATATAATAACAATTTAGTATAATTATTCTGTCTAATCCTCAGTGTCCTGCAGTGCTAGTCCAATCATGGATGGAGGGAAATGGAGCAACTACTGTTGGGATGGAGCATCCGTAGGTAGAAGTTTCGCTTGGTTCCGAGTCGTAGAAGAAGGAGGGCGGTACCTTTCGAGAAGAATTTTAGAGGTAACTAATTTTAGCGTATCTTATGGGAGAAACCCGGAAAAACTTCCATCAGGTAGTCCGACTAATGGGGGCCTGAGGGCCGAGTGGCTAGCGGTCTGGTTCTCGGTACCACAGGTATCGGGTTCAAATTTCGGCGGTGCCATGGATGTTTGTAGTGGTTCGGAATCCCGGTCTCATATGATCGTAGAGCTTCACAGAGCTCAATCAGACTTCGTCTCACCCACATCATTCCCAAACTGTAAAGGGGCAACTTAACTCTAGGCACAGTGATGTGGTGTGGTGTAGTAGTAGTAGTAGTCTAACTAATGAAACAAGAAACTGAAGATCACAAAAGCCATCGAGTGTCCTCGTATTTTGAAGCAGTATCTACAACAAAGCCTCCAGCGGATGGAATCTCAGCCATTATGCTCACCAGAGGCGCACATTGCCACGGAGCCACGAGTTGGGCCCAACATAGAATAGAAGCATCCTAATGGCAATACAGCATTTCTCAACCACATGAAAACTACAACTGTTATTGAGGTTGATAGAAGAATTTTCAAACGTGTCCTTCAAGATATGATTGGTGGTGGGCGGGGCTAGTTAAAACCAATAATCAGTTAATTACTAATTTTACGTCTAATACTTCCTTTTTAATCTTTCATTAAGAGTATTATTTTCATATTACCGAAACAGGGGCGACATATACCCCAAATTGAAAACTGTTGATCTAGATCAAGTGATACTGTTTGGCAAAATAACAAATCTCTTCAGTGTTCCATGAGTTAATTGGCTCTATAAATTGTAAACTCGACAGCTGTAGAATTCTTGTCGAATTACTGAGTCCCAGATATTGATCTGACTCGATTCGGATTGATCGAATTCAGATCGAATCTATTGATTGGATTCGATTTTTCAGATCCGTACGCCTGAACTGCTGGCTTGCTTTCCAACTATTATTTTTAATAAAGTTAATGGAATAAGTAGTAACTGGAAAATATAAGAATTTCACAATTTCTGCGCAAAATTTTAAAATGAGAAAGTATACGTGACAATAAGTAAAATACCAAATGCAAACAGACATCGTGCACACAAATTCGACCACTGAAAAATGATAGTACGCAGACCTTATGTCAACCCCTAATGTCACATTTAAGATCCCTCATTTATCAAGCTAACATTTTTTTTTACTTGAATCAAATTCTGTGCACGTACCAGTTATGGCATCGAATAAAAATTTCCATTTTGAGCCGTAAACCAACTTCAGATTTTACCTCCATTTATCTATCCAATGTTAAACGCACTCTTGATTTTCGGTGACTTTCAAAACTTTCAAAGAGGTTTTGTTTCTCAATTTTTTTTTATAGAAAATTCGTTTTAATAATAATTTATAATTTACGGGGTTTTTTTTTATAAAAATTAAGTTTTTCGATAAAATAAATTTAAAAAAATTCTTATTGGAAGATTTAAACTTTATTTATTTTAAGGTATACAAAATATGTGGTTCTCATACTATGAAAGTCATTGATTTTCTCAAACGAACAAATGTTCCCAGATGTTTCTGCTGTAGATAAAAATTAATCTTAAAAGAATTGAGGAAATGAAAAAAAAAAATTATAATAAATAATAATTTGGGAAGAACATTTTGACGAAGAATAAGAAGGATCTTTTGCTGTAACTTAAATAATCTTTGATTTAATAATAATTATTTATTCTCTAATCGGAAAGGAATTTTCGATTTCGCGATTAAAAATACGTAACGTAAAAGATTCGTGATTACAGCAACGAATTTGTGACGGAGAGAGAATTCTTTAATGAATACTACCAAAATTAAACATTTCGTAATATATTTGATAGTTAACTTTCTGATCTCTAATTGTATTCTGTTCTTAAACTCTCTTCTTTAATTGTATTCTGTTCTTAAATTCTCTTACAATATATCATGCTCTCAAAAACAGAGAAGAACAGAATACAATTAGAGAAGAGAGTTTAAGAACAGAATACAATTAGAGAAGAGAGTTTAAGAACAGAATACAATTAGAGAAGAGAATTTAAGAACAGAATACAATTAAAGAAGAGAGTTTAAGAACAGAATACAATTAAAGAAGAGAGTTTAAGAACAGAATACAATTAGAGAAGAGAGTTTAAGAACAAAATACAATTAAAGAAGGGAGTTTAAGAACAGAATACAATTAGAGAACAAAATTTAAGAACAGAATACAATTAAAGAAGGGAGTTTAAGAACAGAATACAATTAGAGAAGGGAGTTTAAGAACAGAATACAATTAGAGAAGGGAGTTTAAGAACAGAATACAATTAAAGAAGGGAGTTTAAGAACAGAATACAATTAAAGAAGGGAGTTTAAGAACAGAATACAATTAGAGAAGAAAGTTTAAGAACAAAATACAATTAGAGAAGGGAGTTTAAGAACAGAATACAATTAGAGAAGAGAGTTTAAGAACAAAATACAATTAAAGAAGGGAGTTTAAGAACAGAATACAATTAGAGAAGGCAATTTAAGAACAGAATACAATTAAAGAAGGGAGTTTAAGAACAGAATACAATTAGAGAAGGGAGTTTAAGAACAGAATACAATTAGAGAAGGGAGTTTAAGAAAAGAATACAATTAAAGAAGGGAGTTTAAGAACAGAATACAATTAAAGAAGGGAGTTTAAGAACAGAATACAATTAGAGAAGAAAGTTTAAGAACAAAATACAATTAGAGAAGGGAGTTTAAGAACAGAATACAATTAGAGAACAAAATTTAAGAACAGAATACAATTAAAGAAGGGAGTTTAAGAACAGAATACAATTAGAGAAGGGAGTTTAAGAACAGAATACAATTAAAGAAGGGAGTTTAAGAACAGAATACAATTAGAGAAGAAAGTTTAAGTACAAAATACAATTAAAGAACAAAATTTAAGAACAGAATACAATTAAAGAAGGGAGTCTAAGAACAGAATACAATTAGAGAAGAAAGTTTAAGAACAAAATACAATTAGAGAACAAAATTTAAGAACAGAATACAATTAAAGAAGGGAGTTTAAGATAATTTAAGAACAGAATACACTTAGAGCACTTATAGAAGAGAAGTTAAGAACGGAATAAAACTCTATAAATAGTACTTAAGAGATGAGATTATTAATTATTAAGAAATTTTTTGATTAATTATTTTTACATTTTAGTATGTGTCATATATAATTGCGGTTTCGTTGCTGACTAGTGTTCCGCTTCGAACAATTCACATTAGGGCGGTGAGTGGAGGAATAGAGATATCCAGAAAGCTCCCGCCATTAACTTTGGTAGAGATACCAGACGCTTTCACAGATATGAGACGCTTTTAGAAACATTGACTGCAACGTACGCTCCTAGTGTATTAGGAAACATGATCTACCCTGCATGCTAGCTCCTTACATTATCACTGGACCACGAAATGGACAAATTTCAGTTATTACTATTTCTCTAACAGAATAATATTTTGAAATGAGTAAAAACACAGTATCGTTTATGTACTATTAAAAATTCAATAAAACTTCAAATCTGCTGTTAAGTTGAAAGTTAATATAACAGCGAAGTTAAAGTTGAAAGTTAAAATTATTATGAAGAGAAAGTGGAAAGTTTAAGAATCATTCTCTTATGCAATGTAATTAAAATGTTGATCTTACATATGATTGGACAACAGTATTATGACAGCAATAACGACTAATGTTTTCAAACATTTTGGTTTTAATTAAGTTTATAGTAGTGCAAACCTAAATTTGATTTGCTTTATCTTTTGCTTAATTTGTATGTATTCATCATATCTATCAACAATAAGAAAAACTTAGCAATTCTGATTAAAGCGATATCCTGATATAAGCTTAATCCAGACATCTTGAGGATTTTTGTTTGTGCAGCACAAGGTATAATTCAAAATCATAATGTTAAAATCAGTAACCCATAAAGCTTGGCTGATGGAATGAGATGGAGAATTGTGAGGAGATAGGAAGCATAGGAAATTGCTAGAGACTGAATTCTGAGCCAAGCGTCGTGTCTAACTTTTGGAGCCCGTTTAAAGATATTGAATACGAAAGGCAAAAGCCTGGACAAAGACATCAAGAGAAACTACGAAAATAGATGTTAGCTATTACAGCAAAAATAACTGAAGCACTTGTAGACAAGCAAAATAAAATTGTACATTTTAAGCACAAAAATGCTCTATTTGCGATAAATTAAATCTTATTTTTTCGTAATAATAGAATAGCTTCTGTAAGATCTTCCATTATTGTGGATCCAAGATAGTTTTTGTTAAGATTCAGTTGATGAGAAATATCTGGCACTAATTACTTGGTATGCTATCAAAGCAGCCACTGTCTTTGATGTTCGGTTATCTTTGTTTTACAATTGGCTGTATTATTGAAGTATAAAATTGAATTGACGTCTTCAAAGATTTAATTTTAACATGAATTACTAAAAGTTTGAAAAAATAAAAGTTATTTCTATAAAAGGTCAAATTTTTAAACAGATTTCTAACTCTAACTCCCAATTCCTTCAGAAACACCAACTCACCTCCTCCAATTGTTACTGACTTCCATTTAATGGATGACAATAGAAAATATTACATCAACAAGAAACTGACACAAATTCCGGAACAGTGAATCGGTGAATGAAAATAATACAACTAAACTTAGGAATATCGCTCATCACAACTTGCCTTGATTTCATTTTAAAATATGATATCCTTCCGTCCACAGAGGGCTTACCTGGTGGAAAAAATTCTGTAAAATAAGGATATGCATTAATTGGATTGGTACTCTGTGAATACTGCCTTACCAACCACTCACAATTTGAAAACAGTGTTGTTGAAAGAATAGGATCATCTTTAATTGAATTGACTATTCCAGAGGAATTTCCATCAAGTACGTCTAGAATGCTCTTGAAACTGTATTTCCACCTTCCAGAATTATCCGTGGTTTGCAAACCCTGTTGCTGTTATAAAAGACCATATTTAATTGCATTGGCCAATCAAATCTCAAGAGGAATTCCCATTGAGTACATCTGGGAAGCTCCTGAAACCGTACTTCCACCTCCCAGAAACATCCACAGTTTGAAAACAGTGTTGCTGGAAGAATAGGACCATCTTTTTAATATTGGAACGACAATTCAAATCTCCATACTAATTCATATATAGTTCACATTCTCACTGTATTTCCACTTACTGCAGAATCACCCACAATTTGAAAACAGCGTTGCTGGTAGAAAAGACCATATATAATTGCATTGGCTAATCAAATCTCAAGATGAATTCCCACTGAGTATATCGAGGATGCTCCTAAAATTGTACTATCCCCTCCCAGGACCCTTCATAGATTGAAAACAGTATTGCTGGAAGAATAGTACCATCTTTAATTGGATTGGCCACTTAAACCTATAGACTAATTCCCATTGAGTAAATCTAGGAAGCTACTTAAATTGCCACTAACTTCCACCTCTCAGAACCATGACAACAGGTTACTGGAAGAACAGGACCCTCTTTAATTGAATTTTTCCTTTCAAAACTCCAGAAAGTTTCTCATGGAGTACGTCTAGGACCCTCCCGATATCGCACTTCCAAAAACCATTCACTTTTGAAAAACATTGTTGCTGGAAGAATAGGGCAATCTTTACGAGGGACTTATAAACTATTTGTTTTCAAGCATGAACGAACGTTGTGAGAACTGTATTACTTTAAAAAGGATAGCAATCCTTTATTAACCCATTATTTTGTTCTATATTAAAATATTTGTTTTAGATCATCCAGTGGGCTTGAATGCCCGAGTGTCTAGCGCTCTGGCGCTCGAGTCCCGGCGGTGCCATGGATGTTTGTAGTGGTTCGGAATCCACTTTAAGCCGTAGGTCCCGGTCTCCTATGACCGTAAGAGCGTCACGGAGCAGAAGTCAGACTTCTACCTACGGGTGCTCCATCAGAACAGAAGCTGCACCCCTTTACCCTCCTTCCATGAGGGACACGACAACAACAACAAGATCTTCCAGTGGTTATTATATTATCATACGTGTTATTCCTTAAAGTATTGTGGTTATTTCTTCTTTAGCAATCGGTCAATTGATGGTCAAGTTTAATTTAATTAAAATCTGCTCAGCACTTCTGGAGGCAATTGACCAAGAGTAATTTTTAAATTTTTTTATATCAACATAAATCAACTGCAATAAGAAGAAAACAAATACATGCAATTTTTTTAAAGTAACTCATTTTATACAATATTTTTTTTTTTGTTTCAAAAAGAATTAAAAAAGTTTTATTTAAAAAACAAAAATTTTTGAAGCACTAACTGATAGTTCGGTTTTAATTATTATCTTGGAAACTTCTTTAATAGAAAAGCAAATTGTTTGTCCCAAAAAATTTTGATTGCTTTTAAATTTAAAAATAAAAATGGAATGTTACAAAAACGTTAAGTGTTAAAAGATAATTGTTAAAAGAAAAATTAATTTAATTCTTTAGGTAATTGTCAGTTGAAGCTTTTATTACTGAAATGTTGAGGCAAGGAATTTTTAGAATGAGATACTTAACTTTTTATTTTTCAATTTAGAACGATATCTTCTGCCTGAGGTATGTGGATTTTCTGTTTTTTCAAAACACGTATATCTAACATTCTTTTAATATAAAGAGATCACAACAAATTACTGTTTTAAAATCGAAAGATTCTTTTATTTTAGCTTAAAATTCCAATGTCTTATTTTCATACAACCAGCTTTAAAAATTCTTTGTTGAATCCAGAAGAAAGTATTTTATTTCGAAAACAAAAAATATGTTTTTGAATCTTTCTGCTTACTAATAAGTCGCAAGACAAACTTCTTTTCTTTCTCTTTACCTAGAGAAATAAACTTTATTTTAACTTATTATTTCTAAAAAGTTTAGGAACATTTCGGAATAAAAAAATATCAAAAGCAAATATAGATTTTTTTTTTAAATTTCATATTCAATTAATTTAATATACTTTTTAATAGCTAGAAATTCATATTTCTTAATATTAAATGAAGAAAAATTCCAAACACTTTTGCTTAAAATATTAAATATCGAAAAATTTATACAGTCACTCAAAAAAGTATTGGGACACAATACAATTATTTTATCATAATATCTAACTTAAATATACGAGTGAAACAAATATCATATTTGATCAATGCAAATCAAAGTAAATTAAAGAAAATTCATATACTGTGATTACAATTTAAAATAAAAGAAATGAAGTCGAGACAATCCAAAAATGTAATGGACACGGTCCAAAAAATTAAATTTATATAAACTTGATAGATAATATTTTGTTGGATCACTATTGCACGTTATGACTTCGATTCGCAGTCGATATGGCATGGATTTCATTAATTTTGGGCAAAATGATCCGTTGAGTTGGGTCCAAATTTCGATCAGATGTTTTCTTAACTCTTGCATGTTAGAAAAATTGTGCCTATTGTGCTGCAAATACTAGAAAACATTTTCAGTGGGATTAAGGTATGGACTCTGACAGGGATCTTAATCATACCTGGATAGAGGTAGGACTCGTAAGTTGCAAATATCAGCAACATATTTTGGTTCATTATCCTGGTATAATTTGAAATGTCTTGAAATTTCCAAATTGCTCGCACTTTGCTCTAAATTTCGCTTGAGAATGTCAACGTATGCATATTTATTCATTATACCATCTATAAATACCACACCCGTAGCTTTCCATGCAAGCCCAGACTAGTTGGTTGTCACCTCTATATTTTACAGTAGGATGCAACCTTTTGATATACAATGCTGTATTTGGTGTGCGCTAAACTTTTCGCTTGCCATTCGATCCGAAAATGTTACGTTTGCTTTCATCCACAAAAACTCTGAGCGAAATTAGGGCGATTTTTATTTGATTAAAAATTATTCGTTTTAAAATCACCGTATTTGGCTGATTCATTTAATATAATAATGCATTTATGCAAAAGAAAATTTGCTAAATTTTTTTTTATCACATTAGAGTATAAACTTTCAATTTTAGAAAAATGCCAACGTGGGGAAAAAAAACATTTTTACAAAATTGAAAACAGTCATAAATAAGCAAATACTAAGTTAAATGGGAAAAGTTAACATCCCTTTAAACGACGAAAACGGACAAATCGATTACTTGGTAGGAAAGTAGTCAGTAGAGGTCTGAAAACTGTTAATGTTCGTTAATGGTATTAACCGTTAAATGCTAGCATAATTTAATGATTAATTTTAACCATTAATTATCATGTCTTGGTAATTGTGTCATAGTGTAGGTAAGTTGCGTATAGGAATATTATACAACCATTACTGTTAATCTGAATTTTTACATAGAATATGTTTATTGAAGACTTACCAGAAGAACTGTGTTACATTTGTGTGTTACATTTTCTGCATCCAATGATTGTACTGATTTTTTTTTTCCTGGATATAAAATTAAAATTTCTTTTTCAATATGCATAACAACTTAACTAATTAAGCGCATTTTAAATTTTATTTCTTTTCTTAAAAATTGTTATGCAATCAAAATATAAAGTTTAAGTTGAATTGAAAAAAAGTATCTTTTAAATTTTATGTATGCTAAGTTTTTTTGAAGTGGGGCCTGAATGGCCGAGTGGCTAGCGCTCTGGCGCTCGGTACCACAGGTTTCGGGTTCGAGTCCCGGCGGTGCCAGGGTTGTTTGCAGTGATTCGGAATCCCCTTTGAAAAGTCGGTCCCGGTCTAATAGGATCGTAGAGCGTTGCGGGGGCATTGTTACTCCGAATCCGTGGCTTATCTTCAAGTGACACGCGCCCCCAGAGTAATGGAAAGTGAGTACCTCTGTGCAGCGCTTACCTTAAGGCATCCAAAGACCAAGCTGTCTGCGTTTACCAGCTGCATTAGAAAGAAAAAAAAAAGTTTATTTGAAGTTAAAACAAGTAATATAAAAAAAAATTAAAGTCAATTCCTACTTTTTTTTCACACTATTGCAGAAAGTCCTTTATAAATAATTTTCATTCATTAATTTTATCTGCCGTCATCTATTCGTAGATACATGCAAATTAAATTTTTAAAAAAAACTAAAATGAATTAATTAAATTTAATGAATGAATTAATATTTGAAAAACTGTATTCACATCCAGTGTCATCCACTGCAAGTTTAAAAAAATGTATTTGAATTTGAGTGGATGAATAAAGAGTATTTTATGAACGATTGAAAATTTGAACAAGATATATATAGGGAGAGTGTGAGCTAATAGAAGGAATCGAAAAAATAACGCAGAAGTAAAAGCTAACGTTGAATATAACAGGAATAAAAATGAACAGCTAATATCAATTCCTTTCTTTCAGAATAGAATTAGACAGATGCTAAAATTAAGCTAATTAAAATTAGTTATTCAACAGGCTCTCCTAACTTTAATCTAGTGCCGACGTCGAAAACCTCAGCTAAAATTAACCGTTAATTTGTCCTATTGTCAACAGTGGTGGGCGTCTAATTTTCGTCTCGTAGTTAAATTAACGCTTACATTAACATTAGCATGAGCCTAATAGTCAGCTATACTCAAAATAAAACTAATTTGAAAGGAAAAAAACTTTAATAGTAATTGAGGAATTTGGCCGTCTAATTTCTCTTTTGATATTGTGTAATTTAGGGGCCTGAATGGCAGAGTGGCTCTCGGTACCACATATTTTGGGTTCGAGTCCCGGTTGTGTGTAGTGGTTCGGAATCCACTTTAAACCTTAGGTCCCGGTCTAATAGGATCGTAGAGCGTTGCGGGGGCGTTGTTACTCCGCGTCCGTGGCTTATCTTCAAGCTACACGCGCCCCCTCGGTAATGCAAAGTGAGTAACGTCTGTGCAGCGCTTGTCTTAAGGCAACTGTCGAAGTGTTTGCCAACTTTTTTTAGAAAAAAAAATATTATGTAATTTTAAAATTGTAATCATTAAAAATTATAATCATATTTATTGTAATTAAAACTCCTCCCAAATTACTCTTGTGCTTGAATCTGTGTTGGCCAATTGTCCCTTTTCAGTTGTGTTCATTTGTTTGAGCAACTGTCTCAACATTCTTCGATTCTAAACGTAAACACAAATAAGAGTGTCGAACAAAATTCATCGAATTTTTTAAAGTGTAGTTATGACTTTAAATTGGGATTTCTCCTCTTTTACCCACCATCCGCATGCTCTATTGCAAGGAGCTCTTCCCTCATTGGCCACTTGAGTTTCATCGTGTTCGTGTTGAATAAAAATAAATCTGCTCATGAAAATTTGTTAGAATCAAATAACTCTTTTTTAGTACTACTTTTTATTTTTAATTTTTAATACGCTTTTATTAGTTTCACCTGTATGTTTGTTTGTTTGTAACTGACTCTTTGGGCTCGATTTTGCCCTATTTCAAGCGATCCGATTTAATTTTAACGTTGTAGACTTATCAAGGACCGACGACACTAAAATATTTCTATAAGTTTATTATCTCATCATGATTGGGATCGCCAGGACGAGTGATTTTATTTTTTAACTTATGAAATTAAATGAGGTCCCGGTACGGAGGGCTGGAACTATAGTTCTTACAATAATATAATTGTGTGTGAAACGAAGGCTAAATGCGAATATGTCGAGCCAGCCCGGATTCGAACAGGGAATCTCCTGATCCGTTGTGCCACTGTCCCACGTAGGTTTGAATGTCTTAGGTACTTTCATTCTACATGGGTTAAATTGCATAAGTTAAAAAATAAAATCACTCATCATATTAAAAACACTAAAAAACACGCTTTTAGAGTTAAACTAGAAAATAAAAAATAAATTATGATTCAAAAAAACTAAAAAAAGCTTTTACAGTTAATCAAATTAAAAAGTAAAAAATAATTGTTAACATAAGAATAAAATGACTGACGAGAAAATGAATGTCACTGTTCTAAAAGCTTGGGGTGCTTTGTATGACATTTTTAAACTAACTCTGCATTTCGGAATGAACTGGTGAAAAATTATAACGATTGATATCGAGCACCCCGCGCTTTTAGAACAGTGACATTCATTTTCTCGTCAGTCATTTTATTCTTATGTTAACAATTATTTTTTACTTTTTAATTTGATTAACTGTAAAAGCGTGTTTTTTAGTTTTTTTTAACTATAATTTATTTTTTATATGTTTGTTATTAAAAAGTGTGTTCAGTGTACAAAGAAGAATATAAGAAACAATTGCAATTTAATATCGAATAAAATTTTAAATGAATGGCTTTTCTTTTATATGCGACAACAACATACTGCACTTCTTTTGTAGTTTTTATCGAGTGTCTGGGACTTTGACCCAAATCATTCGCCACTAGGAAGACACTAATGTTGCAAATTCAGCGTTATCCCGAGTTCACCAAGGGAGGTCTGCTACACCGTGAAACCCACAGCAACTAACAGCAAACAACCCCTTACACCCTCCTTCTCGAGTCTAAAAGAACAACATTGACAGTCTACAGATTTATCGTAACCCATTTACAACTTAGACACGAGGTACTTCTTTTGTAAGTAATAAGAATTTCATGTATCTCATTTGAATTTATTTTCAAAAAGTATATCTTGATTAAATTTAATTGCACAATAATTAAATTTCTAAATTAATTTATTAATTTAAATCTAAATTTCAATATAATTTTTAAAAAAAATATTAATTTTAAATCTAAATGTAGTATAATAAATAATATAGTCATAAATTTTATGTTGTTTTGTAAGTAATAAGAATTTCATGTATGATGTTTGTATTTATTTTCAGAAAGTTTAACTTGATTAAAGTTAATTGTACAACAATAAATATAGTATAATAAATAATATAGCAATAAATGTAATGTATTTTTGTAAGTATTAAGAATTTAATGTATCTCGTTTGCATTCATTTTCACAAAGTATAACTTAATTGAAATTAATAATACAATAATAAATATAATATAGTTAATAATATAATAAATGCAATATAGTTAATATTACAGTAATATTTTATAATTAATAAAAAGTAAAATAAATTTAATCTAGTTTTGTAAGTAATAAGAATTAACTGCCTTTGGTTTGCATTTTCCAAAAATATGATTTGAAATTAATGAGACCACAATAAATGTAATGTCTATTGCATTGCAATGCATAGGAACTATGCATAGTATTAAGAATTATTATTATAGTGTATATAAATTATTTTGCTCTACGCTTTTAATTAATTTCACCAAAATTATTAACATTCATTTTAACATAACATATTTTTCCAATGATCAATCATCAGCTACTTTAAATTCTAGCTCTGATCTATTAAAGTTAACAGATGGGCTGAACAGTTCGTAGGCTGACACATAGATGGCGCTACTAGTATTAAATCCATATGATTTTTAGTTAGCCCTAACCTTCAAAAGATACGTGTATCAATTTGACAGCTGTTGCACTATTAGTATGTGAGTTATAGCATTTTTAGTGAAGCAACTTTTGTTAGTTTGAAAAAATGGATAAAAAGGAATTTCGTGTGTTAATAAAGCATTGCTTTTTGGGCAAAAGAAATACTGTTGAAGCCAAGGCTTGGCTTGATAAGCATTATTCGAACTTTTCATCAGGAAAATCAACCGTAGAGAAGTGGTTTGCTAAATTTAAACGAGGCGAAATGAGCACCGCAATGGACGTCCCAAAGAGGCTGTTACTGACGAAAACATAAAAAAAAGTTCAAAAAATAATTTCTCATAACCGTAAAATGAAGTTGATTGAGATAGCTGAGACCCTAAAGATATCAAAGGAAAGTGTTGGACATATCGTAAATGAATATTAGGATATGCGAAAGCTCTGTTCAAAGTAGATGCCGCACAAAGCTCGCAATCGACCCAAAACAACAACGAATGGATGATTCTAAGCAGTGTTTGGAGCTGTTCAATCATAATAAATCCGAATTTTTGCGTCGATATGTGACAATGGATGAAACATGGTTCCATCATTTCACACCGGAGTCCAATCGATAGTCAGCCGAGTGGACTGCACGTGATGAACACTAAAAATGCTATAACTTCACTAAAAATGCTATAACTCACATACTAATAGTGCAACAGCTGTCAAATTTATACAGTCTTTTGAAGGTTAGGGCTAACCAAAAGTCATATGGATTTAATACTAGTAGCGATATCTATGTGTCAGCCTATGAACTTTTCAGCCCACCTGTTATACATTATATATTTTAAAACCAAATTTTTATTTCCTAATAGACGTTCATTTATTCATTTAAATATATTAAACTATTTAATTTAAAATTATACATATTATACGCTATGAATAAAATGAAATTGCTGAAAGCTTTTTTCCCCTTGTGACATACAAATCAGTATAGAACTTTCCTATTCCAGAAAGTCACATTTTATATTTTAAGACAGTCGGCGAAATGAGAATTAAAGAGAGACGAATTATTTGACCTTCAACTTTCGTCAATGTCACATTTCTTGGAATCACTAACAGTACTTTCGCAAAGTTTTCCCCACATTCTTCACAAAATAAATACACCTAAGGCAGAAGAATATTCGAGGATAAAACAGTGTCGATAAAAGTTTATAAATTTCAAAGATCGCTTTAAAAGTGTTTCAATAATTCAGATTTAATGTAATGTTTTTTATGTATAACACCAACACTTTTTCATTTTTGCTGCCTTCTCAAGCATTTTGAAATTTAATTTGTTTTTGTTAATTTGTTTCTTGGAAACCTAATATTTTTTTTTTAACAAATGAGCAGTATACACTGAATTTAATTGCTGTAAATTTTTCAGTTGACTTCTCTTAAGGATTTAAAAAAATTAAAATTAAAAAATGCTAATGTGCTTATGTTATTATATTTTTTATAATTGAAAAAAGGTTAAATTTGTTTAAAATTGGTTATAATTGCAAAAAGATTAAAATTGGTTTTAATTTCAGGAAGATTAAAATTAGTTATAATAGCAAAAAGATTAAATTTGGTTATAATAGCAAAAAGATTAAATTTGGTTATAATAGCAAAAAGATTAAATTTGGTTATAATTGCAAAAAGATTAAATTTGGTTATAATTGCTAAAAGATTGAAATTGTTTATAATTGCATAAGGTTAAATTTGGTTATAATTGCAAAAAGATTAAAATTGGTTATAATTACAAAAAAGTAAAATTTGATTAAAATTGGTTATAATTGCAAAAAGGATAAATTTGGTTATAATTGCAAAAAGAATTTATTGGATATAATTGTAAAAAAATTTCTTGATTAAAATTGGTTATAATTGCAAAAAGAATTTCTTGATTAAAATTGGTTATAATTGTAAAAAACTTTCTTGGTTAAAATTGGTTGTAATTGCAAAAAGAAAAAAAATGATTTTAACTCAACTTGAAAACCATATCATAGAAAATTAAATATCTTTTTATTATACACTGACTACCAATAAGTATTTGGACACCTGTGATAGAAAAGAAAAACGAACATTATTCAAAATCAATAGTTGGTAGAGCCTCCACGAGAGGCAATTACAGCGTGAACCCTCCGGGACATACTTTCCACAAGTCCTTGTATGACAGCTAGTGGTATTTTCTTCCACTCGGTTTGCAGAAGACATAGAAGTTCCTTCACCGATTTTGGACGGGTAGTGCACCCCTGAATTCGGCGATGCAACGCGTCCCAGAGGTTCTCGATAGGGTGGAGATCTGGGCTCTGGGCAGGCCAGTCCATTCGAAGAACTCCATTGGCACCATACCAAGCCTTGGTTAACGCCGAAACATGACAACTGGCATTATCGTCCTGAAAGTAACAGGGGTCCAACCCGTAAAACTGCCACAACGTAGGAAGCACATTGTCATCCAAAATAGTGCAGTAGGCATCGGCGGAGAGCTTACCATGAATGGGGACCAAGGGTCCCAGTTCATACCAGGAGAAACACCACCAGACCATAATTCCACCTCCGCCGAACTTGACTGTTGGTACAATGCATTCTGGCAGGAGACGTTCTCCAGGCAGACGCCAGACCCAGACCCTGCCATCCGAACTGTAAAGGGTGAACCTTGATTCGTCACTCCAAAGAATCCGTTTCCACTGATCTACAGTCCGATTTCGATGTGCTTTGCACCACATTAACGGAGCAGCGCGGTTGGACTTTGTGATTAAAGGCTTATGGGCAGCAGCACGACCATGAAAACCATGTAGATGTGCTTCCTTACGGATGGTATTCATTGAAACAATACTCCCGGATGCCTGTTGAAACTCCTCACGGATGAGGGCCATCGGTTGGGTGCGGTTCTTCCGAATTTCTCTGGTGAGCACTCGTCGGTCTCTATCTCCCAGTTTCGTTGGTCTGCCGACTCAGGGCACATTCCGACAATCACCGCTCACCTTCCACTTCTTAATCACATAGGCCACTGTCGATTTTGGGTACTTCAGATCGCTAGATATGTCCCTTAAGGATCGGCCACATTTGTGATACCCGATAATTATACCTTTCTCGAAATCAGAGAGCTCCGAACTGCGCGGCATCTTGCATGCGACTAATGCCGATGCTGTTTCCTACACGATATATACCGGCGGAGTCCGTGACATACCTCAGGACGGCAGATATCGTCATTTGCATAGGTTTCCAAATATTTATTGGTAGTCAGTGTATATGTCATTTGTTTTTCGTTAGTAAAATTTATAATAAAAGATCACATGAAAACATTTTTTATTTTTATTTTTAATCCTCTACAGCAAGCTATCTATACGAAATAATAAATTGAATAATCGAATATAATTATCCTTTTCAGCTGCCTTTATCTCTAAACTATCATTAACTATGGCGATTATGACCATTAGAGAGATAAGGGTGATTATCGTTGAGATAATGTCAACAACAGGTGGTGTTTACGAAATTATAATTGATATTTTATCGTAAAAAGGTATTTTTGTGACAAAAATTATCATAAAAAGGTGGTGCATATTATAACAAATTCTTATTACAACAACTATCATTTTAAATAACATTTATAGTTTGAAATATTTTTGTATTCAAAGTTGGGGAACAAATATTTTTAACAAATGTAATTTAATTTTTGTATGATGTAAAAGATAAGTTGGTACAAATAAGGTTAGTTAAATTCTAAATCTCAATCTAATTCACAATTTTGAAACAGTTAAAGTAACACCCATTTGCAATTATTGCAACAGATAGCAAAATTGTTTTTAAAATTGAAAAAATTGATAATGTTATGATGAAAGAAAATGTCTCAATTGTTAAGTATACAATTCCAAATTTACATGTTACAGAAATATAACATATCCAATAAAGAAAGTAAGTCTGAAAATATTAAAAAAACCATTTTTGGTTTTAATAATTAAATTGTGTTGAAATGTATTTTATCGCATTAAAATATTCTTGAAGATATATTTAATACATATTTAAATAGGTAAATAATTATTGCAGATATTGTAGTTGCTTAAAATTGATCATGTTTATTTTTTTTCTGTGAATTATAAGTGATTTGGGTTTCAAAATTTCAATTAATTAATATGATAGTAACTGTTACACACACATGTCCATAAATTAAGAATAATTCAGAATCACACAGAAATTGAACTCTAAAATAAAAATTTTACCTGTAGAATTATCACACACATCTTGAAGAAGAATATGCAAATTACAGGAAACCGTCAGATGTCGCGGATAGTACGTCACAATGACGAGAGTGTAAGAGAGGGGTATATAAGGAATGGTGGCAAAGAAGTAAAATTGTTCACAAGCGCTTTAAAAGCCTTTCAGTGCAACAACCGCATAGGTATGACACAAAGGAAGCATTTGGATGATTTTTTTCGTGGTACAATTGTCGGACGACTGGAATGTGGACGTACCCAGCTGGAAGTATCCGAGGAACTTGGAATAGCCCAGAGTGTCACCTCCAGGCTTTGGAAACGATTCCAAGATGATGGTAATGTGAGTAGATGTTACAGCACAGGTCGCCCCAGAGTTACAACGCCGAATTAGGACCGGTATTTAGTAGTTACTGCCAAAAGAAACAGACGGAGCACAGCATCAGACCTGTCTCGTCAGCTCTCTTCAGCTACCGGTACGACAGTTTCAAGGCAAACCGTGTACAGACGCTTAGGGCACATTGGTCTATATGATCGTAGGCCTGTCAGATGTGTTCCACTTACCACAACTCACTGTCGCCTGCGATTAACCTGGAGTAGAGAGCATGCATTGTGGATACCACAACAGTGGTCTGGTGTGATGTTTTCCGACGAGTCCAGGTTTAGTTTGCAGTCTGATTCTCGCCGGACTTTCATATGGAGAGCGCCAGGCACCAGTTACCACCAAGAGAACACCATTGAACGACACAGTTACGGCGGTGCAGGATGGCTCGTTTGGGGAGGAATTATTCTTGGTTCCAGAACTGACCTGCATGTTCAGATTGTAACGATGACAAGCCACATCTATCGGGATGTCATTCTGGAACAACATGTACGTTTGTTTCGGGGCGTCATCGGTGCTGAATTTCTGTTTATGGATGACAACGCCCGTCCTGACCGTGCAAACATTGTAGACGAATGCCTTCAATTGGAGGATATCACCCGTATGGATTGGCCAGCATACTCACCGGACTTGAATCCAATAGAGCATGTGTGGGATATGCTTCGCCGACGAATTGCAGCCCGTCAACCCTCTCCCACCTGTCAACCGGAACTTCGGAGGGCATTGCTTGATGAGTAGTGTAATATTCCCCAAGATCAGATTGATAATTTGATACTCAGCATGCCTAGGCGTTGTAAGGCCTGTACTGCATCGTCCGGGAGACATACTCCATATTAACCATCATACTAACCATGTTATATTGTTTTTTGTAAATAGGTCCTTTTTTGAAATTTGCTCTAGGGAGTAAAAATCGCAATTTTTATTAATTATGCCAAACATATAGCATCTTTTTTGCTCTTTACCTTTTGTTTAATAAATAGACTTTACAAATAAGTCAAATTTGTTTTGCTTCTGTCTCTCTCTTTGCCTGAACTTCATTATCCTTAATTTATGGACATGAGTGTATGTTGAAAGCGTTGAAACTGTAAATTACAATGTTTAAAATGTTTTTAACTTTAATAAACACTATATTAACACGAGAAGATGTTTTTTTATACATATTTGCAAAGTTTCAGTGCTTTTTATAATCTCAATATTTTTTACTTTAATACAATGTCTATATGTTTTTTTTTTTTTTTTTTTTTTTTTTTTTTTTTTGCGATTTTATGAAAAGAAATATAATCTTTAATTTAATATACGCAAAGACAAATAACACAGACTGCTATAATTCGAAAATTTTGTAATGCTTTATCCTTTTTACTAATATTTCGAAATTCCCTGAAATTCATTTATTTCTTGAAGTATTTCTAATAAATTATGTTTTTCTTATAATTAACATAAAAAAATAATTTAATCATACAGAAAATATTTTTATATATTTCATAATAAAGATATATTATGAACCTTTATGCAACACAATGTTTTTATTTAAAAAGCCTGTAGTAATAAAAAAATTCTAAATTCGAATTCAGTTTGAAAAGTGTTTGTGTAATCTTCCTTTATATATTCTTTCTTATTATGGAGTCTTCTAAATAATTTACAAAAACACGACTATTTTTAGAGACAATTACACAAATAGCAACAAAAAAAAGCACTATTAATCAAAACTCAAGTGTTCCATTTAAAAATCTTTCATGAAGCTGTATATAGCACAATGCTTTTATATAAAAGCATATAATAATAATAACATTCTAAATTCGAATTCAGCTTAAAAAATGGTTAGTGAAATCTTCCTTTATATATTATTTCTTAATATTAAATCTTCTAAATAATTTACAAAAAACACAACTATTTTTAGAGACAATTAAAAAATAGCACTATTAATCAAAACTCAAGTGTTCCATTTAGAAATCTCTCATGAACAACGAAATAAATCAAATGTGTTCCAAGTTTATGGCCTTCAGAATAAAATAAATATCTTTTGGGAATAAGTGCCAAACGATTAAGTAAAAGAGCAACACTTTCAATCAAACCATCTGATTCGTTCAAAGATCATAAAAAGAAAAAAAAACTCGCAGAAGAGGTAACCCTTTCAAGTACTTCCTTCTTTTGAATAAAAGAACTTGTTCGAATTGCAGAGGATAAACATTCTAAATACACACAATGCAATTCGATTCCTTTATGCGGCGGCAGAGGGCGCTTCGGTACTTTGTTCAAGAGGCAAAGAATGCAAATTGGTCTTTTTAGTGTTCGAATTGGGAAAGGAATCCTCTGTCCCCAAACTCACAGAAAGAAGAGGTAGGTGACACCAAAAAAGAATAAAGTGTAAACAAATTTCCTTGCAAGCCAAATGGAAACGGAAATTGTAGAAAATGGCGAGAGAAGCCGTATCCGTGTTTCTTCTCTGTCTGGTCCGGTTGGTCAAAAAATGGCTTCTTGTAAAACATTTGATTGTTTTTGTTTCTTTTTTTTTATTTTCTTTCTTGCTTTTTTTAGAAAGGAAAAAAAGTCGTAGTAAGAAGTGAGGATTTCACTTAATTACGGCGACAAGTGTCTGGCTTTGTCTGAAAAAGTCACTGATGCAATAAGTAAAACAATTTTCACCCACCTTCACAATTGGTGTTGTTTTTGTTCGAATTTTTATGTTTTGGTAGAAATTTTCGAAGGCATTTGCAGTTTATACTTTTTCATTTAAATATATTTACAAATAAAACTAAATTTTCGAATTTGTTGCAAATGAAAGTTGGAAAAGTATTAGTTTTGTTTTTTGAAGTAAATCCCTAAAGTATTGAAATAAACTAATGTAAAAAAGGTAAACAAAATAAAAATGTTACACAAAATTTCATTGAAATCAAAATTAACCTCGAGTAATAATTTTTAATTAAATAATTACAAAAAAAATTATAAAAGTTATTGAGCTATTTTGTCTTTCAAGAAATTCTTTTAATATGAAATATTACTTCTATATAAATCAGTTAGAATTTATGAATTATGACTTGAATAAAAATAATAAAATAACTTTTTAACTGGGAAAATTTCAATTTTATATTTAATACTATACGAATTTATTGCAAATGAAAGATGAAAAAGTATTAGTTTAATTTTTAAAGTAAATCGCTAAAGTTACAAAAATTACTTAATGGACAAACATAAAGATGGTAAACAAAACGAAAATTTTATGCAATATTTTCATTGAAATCAAAATTAAGCTCCATTAGTAACTTTTAATTAAAAATAAATTTTATGAAAATTATTTAAGTATTTTGTCTTTCAAGAAATTCTTTTAATATGAAATATTTACTTCTGTAAAAATCAGTTAGAATTTATGATTTTGTGATTTTATTATGACTTGAATAAAAATAATAAAAAAAGCTTTTTAACTGTAAAAAGTTCAATTTCATATTTAATATTACACGAATTTAAGCAATAACTGTTATACTATCTTTTAATAATAACATACTAAAACTAAATCTTGAATTTGTTGCAAATGCAAAGATGAAAAAGTAATAGTTTAATTTTTTAAAGTTAATCGCTAAAATATTGAGATGGACAAATGTAAAAAAAGTAAACAACATAATAATTTTACACAATATTTTCATTGAAATAAAAATGAACCTCGAGTAATAATTTTTAATTAAACAATTAAAAATACATTTTATGAAAACTATAGAAGTATTTTGTCTTTCAAGAAATTCTTTTAATATGAAATATTTACTTCCATAAAAATCAGTTAGAATAAAAATAAATTTGTGATTTTATGATGAATTGAATAAAAAAAATTTTTAACTGTAAAATGTTCAATTATATATTTAATATTACACGAATTTAAGCAACAATTTTTATATTATCTTTTAATAATAACATATATATCGATACCTGCAATTTAATATTAAAACTCCTATATATTTTTTGCAGATGACTTTTAAGAAACATAAAATATAAAACTTTAACAAAATTTAATTGTCAAAATAAAATATCAATATTTTTTTTCACGAATTCATTAAAATAATGTTTTACGTCTTTTTATAAAAATTTAAGAAATGGGCTATCTATTTAAAATTAAATAATTTATAACTACATTTAATGTTTTAAATTAATTTGATATGCTCCGTTTAGTAATTTAAAACTGTTTAAAAACATTAAGCACAAATTTGTAATGTAAAATTACTTAAGAAAATTTACAAAAATAATTTAACTAAAATAATTTTTTTATAAATTTTCATAAAAATCCAAAAATTACCATTTATATAAAAAAAATATAAAAATATATGTTATTAAAATCATTTAAAATATTTACATTTCAAATAGAATTAAAAGTTTAAGTTGAAATAAAAGTTACTGTTTTTAAACTTTGAATAGTAAATTTTATATTGGAAAATTACTTAAAAGTAAGAACTTAAAAACAATTTTAAATAATTTAAACTATTGAAATAAAACAATATATTATTTTTAACTCCAATTTGAACAAAAGTATCTTTTTGAGATTTTTCTTTAAATTAATATTATTTGATTTTTGATTTCATACTAAAAAAAAAAAAAATTAATTATCCGATTTTAAATATTTTTCAATTTAGTTCCAGTTCAAAATATTTATGCTTAGCAAATTCAGAATTTCTCGAATTCAACATATTCGATGCTTATCTTTTGAAGTGGATGTTTTCAAAATTCAACTACAGTAGCATCACTGTACATTTATTTACTAAAAATGCATGTTATAATGTTGTAAAGAATATGGTTCATAAACACTTCCTAGAGCAGCTTTCGAAATTTCTCGAAACATGCTATTTTGTATAAATCTTTACGTTCCAATAACTCTGCATTAATCATAAAGTTTGTAAGTCTAGAACCAAAAATATTTTCAAGTTTGAATTATGAAAACAGATTTCGAGCTAAATGGGAATGCTTTGGATATCAATCAACTATTCAATATATTTTTTTGTCTAATAGCAAGAATAATTTTTTTTATCAGATAAACTTACACAGCATTGTAAAAGGGTGACCTTGAATTTGTTAATGATGTCATTGAAATAAATGGTAAAGGTCTTTATAAAACAGAAATGCTCTGATTGCAAGCAAATGCACTGGAAAAAAAATGATTAAGAAAAGTAGATTTAATGAAGACATTCTCCAAAAGAATAGTTTACTATTCCCACAAAAAAAAAGTGGCTTTATTTGTTATCGTGGGTTTCAATATTTGCCCATGCAATTACAGTTGTATTCTTTTCGAAATTGCATTATAGAATATGGACATAAAAGTTGTAAAGGCTTTCGTGGAACGGATTTGAATTCTTTCTTCTTTTCATTTAATCATGCAGAAAATATAAGACAACTCTTTTCAACTTCTCATTTTGTTATTTAGATATGAATCATCATCTAAATTGCTTACATACTAAAGAGACCATAATATTTTTACTTTTTAGATATGAATCAACTTTTAAATTAACATACACATCAAATAGACAAATTTAAATATCTTATTAATTTTTAAAAAGTAACTTTTAATTTTTTAGATATGAATTTTAGAATCCATTCTAAATTAGCCAACATATCAAATAGCCAAAGTTAAATCTCTTTAAAATTAAAAAAATATATCTTTTTACTTTTTAGATATGAATTGACTTCTAAATTAGCCCGCATACTAAATTACCAATGTTAAATATCTTTTTAATTTTTTAAATATGAATCCATTCTAAATTAACCAAAATATAAAAAGTAGTATAAAAATATATAAAAGAGTATAATAAAGTATATAAAATAGTTAAAAAGGATATTTAACTATTTTATATACTTTATATAAATATATAAAGTATATAAAATAGTTAAATATCTTTTTAATTTTTAAAATGTATCTTTTAACTTTCTGGTTACGAATCAATTCTAAGTTAGCCAACATAAAAATATCATTTTAATTTTTAAAAAGTATCTTTAACAATTTAGATGCAAATATTCTAAATAGACAACATGCAAAATAGTCAATGTTAAATATCTTCTAAATTTATAAAAAAAAATTACTTTTTACTTTTTAGATATGAATCGACTTCTAAATTAACCAACGTATCAAATAGCCAACGTTAAATATCTTATTAATTTTTAAAAATACCTTTTAAGTTTTTAGATATGGATCCATTCTAAATTTACCAACGTATCAAATAACCAAAGTTAAAAATCTTGTTAATTTCTAAAAGTTTCTTTTTACTTTTTAGATACGAATTAATTCTAAATTAATCAAATAGCCAAGGTGAAATGTTTTTAATTTTTAAAACTTTTAGATATAAATTGATTTCTAAATTAGTTAGCATATAAAATTGCCAAAATTAAATACCTTTTAAATTTATAAAAAAAAATTCTTTTTACTTTTTAGATATGAACCAATTATAATCAGCTATTTATAAAAGTATTTATTTGCATATGGGTTTTTATTTATAAGTTATAACTTTTCGCATGAATTCCTTTGGATGATAAGGTCGTGTTGAATATTTTGGGCATCCGAGTTGAGAGGCTTGATTCAAAACTTGATGGTGATACTATATATAACGATGGTACTCCCATAGATACTCCATCGCAAGAGAAGCTGCCTCCTTCCCCTCTTTCCTTGGGACCACATGGGTCCTTGGACTTGGTCTAGGCCCGACTCGTGGCAACGTGTACAAGTGGTGAGAATTAGGGTGGAAGTTCCATCCGCTGGCGGCTTTTGAAACAGTGTCTACAAGACACTGTTTCAAAAAGTGAGAAGACGTTTGGGATGTTCAGCCTCTTGCCTTGTTAATCGGACTATCTGTTGAGAGTTTTCCGGGATTTCTCCCCTACGATCTTCAAATGCACTGTAGTTACCCCTGAAAGTACTATCGGAAGGTACTGCCCTCCTTCTTCAGCGACACGGAGCCAAATCAGGTTTCTACCTACGGGTGCTCCATCACAACAGAAGCTGCCCCCTTTCCCACTTTCCATTGGGCCACATGGGTTCTTGGACTTGGTCTAGATGTTGCTGTCTACCAAGTGGGATAAGAAACAACAATATAACGATGCAAATTTTATTATTTTTAAAAAGAGTGCCAATATTAATTTTAGTTGTTGGATCATTCTTCAATTAAGATGCTGCCATCAAAAACAAAAAGAAATTTATGCCTATTTAATTTATTTTATTAAATATATAACTGTAATTTAAAAAAAATCATAAACAATGTTTACATATGAATAGAAACAGAAGGATCACTGGTTTCAAAAATCGCAAACTGAATAAATTTGCTTGTTTTGCACCATCATCAATGTATGCTTTCGGAATATGTACATGAGCTGAAAGTAAAATTGCATGTCTCTAATCGCTTTCGTCGTATCGATGCTCGTGCTTGTGTCTCGTGCTGCCGTACGATGTCGTCTGAGGGTCGGCCGCCTGGGTCGTTTCGTCGCTGTCCACCGAGAAAGAAGTGTCCATCTCTGCAGACAATCGCTCTTCGATGTTTTGGGGCTGTATGAATGAAGCATAAACGATGCATATGTCATCACAATAAACTTTGAAATAAATATAATGCAATTTATAATTTCATAACTAAATCTGAGGGCAAAATGAACATGATTGGCGCAACAGATCCATGGTGGACCAAGGCCGCCTGTCTACTGGCAGATTTCGAGATAGGAGATGTCTTCTTTTTTATGGGGTAGGGTTGTCAGTCCTACGCCCAACGCTCTGCAGTCATGTCAGACTGGGACCTACAGTTTAAAGTGGATTCCGAACCACTATAAACATCCATGGCACCGCCGGGACTCGAACCCGAAACCTGTGGTACTGAGCGCCAGATGCAAGCCCCTCTGAGGGCAAAAAGTGGCACACTATTCAAGACAGTTGGAAAATCCTTACACTAAACTATGTAAAGAGGCGGTTGCCAACTTTCGATTAAGAACTGGACACGATTGTCTTGCGGAACATCTGAACAGGATAGGTGTCCTCACCTCGAACACTTGCCCAATATGTAGAGCCAGTACAATGAATTCAGAATATGGTTTGAAATGTCCAGGATAATACAGGGAGTCTCAGCGCCAAGGAGAAGTCTTGCAATTGTATTGGAAGGCCTCATGGGCTGAAATAAAATGTCTACCTCCTTTATCTACTCTCTCCGGGACTTTTTGTGGTATGTGAGAACGACTTATTGTCTTGCTGTATATTTGCTTTGTTCTGCTTGTTCCTTCTTTGTGTGTGATCCTTATTGTAATGCAGGGGTCTCCAAACTACGGCCCGCGGGCCAAATCCGGCCCGCCAGTGTCATCGATCCGGCCCGCGACAGCGAATAGCTTATTGTTGCTATAATAAGTTGGATAAAAAAAACACGGAATGATAATAACTCGGTTTTATTGACTTTCTAGGTAAAGCTTAATGACAAGCATAATACGTAGAAAATTTAACTTAAGCACTAACAACTAACAAGTAATTGAAATGAATCCCACTAACATTATAAACTAGTGAACACCCCGCGGTTACCCTCGGTAATTATGTTGGGGTAAAGAGCATCGCATATGTATGTATATCGATGTTTGGAATGTATATAACCTGAATCAAACATGATTTTTATCCTGAAAATCCCTCAGGAACGGAAAAGCTAAATGAACGCGAATAAAACCGCGTGGTATCCACTTGTAAAAAAATACTAATGAGATTTCTGTAACTGTGATTTTTCACTGACAATAATTTGTAGTTAGCAAGCGTATGCTCTCTGGCTCGTAGGCTATGCTGGTCTAGAAATTATAGATAATGGCAGAAAAATTAAAACGGTTACGGCTCTTGGTACTTACTGGAGTAAACAATATGGCCCTAAGGCTCGAAAGTTTGGAGACCCCTGTTGTAATGGATTGATTTCCAATAAAGCCATATGTTACACCAACAACATACCGCAATTTATAATTTATGTTCATTTTAAAATATCGCAAGTACTGAATATTAAAATTTTCATGTGCCTCAATAACTCTTAATGTAAACAAACAGCGCCCGTTCAGAGGCAAAAGTGTTTTCCAAATGGTCACCCATTTCATGGAAATTAATTTAAGTTCGAAATTCTTCTTTTTCTCATCTGTCTGTAAAAGTGGCAGGGTGTTTAGATTTAGGGTCCTTAGCCTTTTATTTGTATAAGTCTTAAAAAAATTTATTAATTAGAGTTTGAACTGATACTTGTAAAAGTATATTTAAATATTTTATATGAATTATTAAATAATGTCTTCCTTTGTTACATGAATGATGCCAATTTCTGAAAGCGCCCTCTATGTGTCATAGGCTGACACATAGAGGGCACTACTAGTATTAAATCCATATGATTTTTAGTTAGCCCTAACCTTCAAAAGACACGTGTATAAATTTGACAGCTGTTGCACTATTGGTATGTGAGTTATAGCATTTTTAGTGAAGTTATAGCATTTTTAGTGTTCATCACGTGTAGTCCACTCGGCTGACTGTCGATTGGGAGTGTGAAATGATGGAGCCATGTTTCATCCATTATCACATATCGACGCAAAAATTCGGGTTTATTACGATTGAACAGCTCCAAACACTGCTTAGAATCATCCATTCGTTGTTGTTTTGGGTCGATTGTGAGCTCGCGCGGCACCCACTTTGAACAGAGCTTTTGCATATCCAAATATTCATTCACGATATGTCCAACACGCTCCTTTGATATCTTTAGGGTCTCAGCTATCTCAATCA
Organism: Caerostris darwini; assembly: GCA_021605075.1. Lineage (NCBI taxonomy): Eukaryota > Metazoa > Arthropoda > Arachnida > Araneae > Araneidae > Caerostris > Caerostris darwini. Next base: position 113,369 of record BPLQ01013429.1, on the reverse strand, counting down.
ACTTCACTTTACGGTTATCAGAAATTATTTTGTGGACTTTTTTGATGTTTTCCTCGGTAACAGCCTCTTTGGGGCGTCCACTGCGTGCATCGTACTCGGCGTTCATTTCGCCTCGTTTAAATTTAGCAAACCACATTCCTGCGGTTGATTTTCCTGGTGCAAAGTCCGAATAATGTTTATCCAGCCAAGCCTTGGGTTCAATGGTATTTTTTTTTTTTTTTTTTTTTTTTTTTTGCTAAAAAAGCACTGCTTTGTTAAACATACGAAATTCCGTTTTATCCATTTTTTCAAACTAACAAAAGTTGCTTCACTAAAAATGTTATAACTCACATACTAATAGGGCAACATCTGTCAAATTTATACACGTGTCGTTTGAAGGTTAGGGCTAACTAAAAGTTATATGGATTTTATACTAGTAGCGCCATCTATGTGTCAGCCTATGAATTTTTCAGCCCAACTGTTATTTGACATAATTTGTCTTTCAGAAATTGGCATCATTCATGTAACAAAGGAAGACATTATTTAATAATTCATATAAAATATTTAAATATATTTTTACATAGGCTGACGCATAGAAGTAGGATCTGACGCATAGAAGTATATATATGAGGTCAAGCCTGAGAGATAACATTTTAGAAATTAATAGATATTTTAGAGATTATTTGAATTCGTAACAAAACTTGTTGATAAAAAAATTGCGGTAATGATCAATTTCCGAAGTCATTAATTAAATGACCAATTTACTCCCCTATCTTTGAAAAATTTTTAAAACTTATACTCATTACATACAAAAAAAATTGCTAAAGCTCATAAAAGATGTTTATAAGATTAGGCAGTAAAAACCATTGCAAATTTTTATTCAAAACAATGTTTTCATAGTAGGGAAATATCTTAAAGATGGTAAATTATTCTGAAATATGATTCAATTAAAATCAGAAAAAAATATTAGCAAAATCGTAGAATAGCAGCCATTGGCATTTGGCGTCAAAAATTCTTTTCGCCAAAGTGCGAAAGAAAAAGATTACGTTTGTAAGTGAAATGAGTTGCAAACAATTCCAGAAATCCGGGATTACAACATTTGACAACCACATTGCTCAGATGGCGTCACAAAAAGACGGTCAATCCCAATGGCCCCTATTTTGCGTTTTGGCCAAAATATTTTATTATAGTTTTTTAATTCAACTTAAAGAGAATAATATAATACGTTAAATTTAAATTCAAACCAAATAAGAAAATTTCACAATCTAAGTGAAGTTACTTAAATTAACGTGGGCCATTATATGAAGAACAACTGGTGAAATCGCAAAATAGGGGCCACTGGGATTTGGTGATTATTTGTGACGTCATCTGAGTGATAAGTCGCCAAATGGTAACGGGTTGCAATTGTAAATGAAGTGAATTGCAACCCGTTACCAGGCGGACTTTGGCGAAAAGAATTTTTGACACCATATCCCAATGGCCCTGTTCTGTGATTTTACAGAACAAATAATAAATTTATCATGTTTTTTTATTTTTTATTTTAAAAACTTTAAAAAAAATTATTATCCTTCATTAACATCAAATGAAAAAAAAGTGTGATGTTGTAATTAAATTCATTATTTCAAAGAAATAGAATGTATAGTTTAAGCATTTATAATTTTGAATCAGAAAGTTAAAATTTTAAATACTTACATTTGGTAGGAATATGTTGTTGTGTATGTAAGTATTCCCAGCGAAAGTTTCATCCAAATATTCTGGAGCATAAACGGTGGTTCTTTTTTTATGCCGGTCTGGTTTCTTAGATCTTCGAGAGCCAAATTTTAGTTGATGAAAAGCAAACACCATGGTACCTAAAAACGCAGGGCATAAGAAAGGTGTCAAAACAAAGAAGTCACAGATGGGGCTGAAGTTAATCTTTATATGGATGGAAATGTTTTACTTAAAAAGACCAAGATACCACATTTTTTTTTAAGTTTAAATATTAAAAAAAAATATTTAGCTTTAATTAATATTTTGCTGCTACTTTTTATCTTTTCAAATTCCTACTATTAGTTCACACACTCGCTATATATATATCTTGTTCACATTTTCAATCGTTCATAAAATACTTTTTATTTATCCACTCAAGTTTAAATGCATTTTTTTTAAATTGCAGTGGATGAACACTTGATGTGAATACAGTTTTCCCAAATATTAATTCATTCATTAAATTTAATTCATTCATTTTAGTTTTTTTTTAGATTTAAGTTGCAGGTATCTACCCATAGATGGCGCCAGATGTAAGAGGAGAATTTCAACTTTATTTGTAAAGGACTTTTCCGCAATATAGTTAAACAAAAAGGTAGGAATTGACTTTTTATATTACTTGTTTTTATATTACTTGTTATCCATTAGAATAGTTTACAGAAAACCCGTTTAAGTTTTTTGAAACAGAAAGTTTCAGGATTTAGAAAACAATAAGATTCATTTTAACATACTAGAATTATTGCATACTTCTTAAGATTACATGCTTTTCCGACATTTATAACATATTTTCTAATATTTATAGGACAAAAAAAGATGAAGTCATAAAATTTTTAAGATGAGTGTTTGAACTTGATGAAAGAAATTTTTGTTATATCAATATTTTATTTTTGGATGAAAGTAAGAGAATTTGATTTTAAAAATTGTATTTAATGTACGAAATTTAAAATTTTATAGAACTTTTTTTATAAGATAAAATTTTTTTTTCCCAGAATTTTAAATACAAACTGCAGGGGAATTTTCAATTTCATTTTAATTTAATCTATAAATGTAAACCTACATTTATATGCTATTTCTATATCAGAAAAGGGAAAATATTATATATACATAGGCAATTCATTTGCCATTTCTTGTAGGGTTTACAATGGTTCTCGAAATAAACTTTAAAAAAAAAAAATTACAAAATTTTTTATTATTAAGTGTTTTTATATTTTATTATTTAAATGTTTATGCATTTTTTTTATTAAAGTCAAACTTTAAAAATGTAATTAATTAAAATTAACTGATTTAATTAATTTAACTTTAAAAGTGAATTAATTCTTTTTCATATACAATTTGAATTTTTTAATAAATTTTTTAATAAATTTTTTTTCTACGAAATTAATGATTATTAAACGATTGACACTGTTTACAATCTTAAGATATTTTTTTAAATTTCTTGAATATTAATGAATATATTAATCACCTAACTTCATAGATAATTAGCAAATAAGCACAAACAACTTATTAAATTTATTTTCATAGGAAAATAATGCTAAAATAAAACTAAATTTTAGAGATTTTTAAAATTACTTTAGATGTTCTCTCTACTAATTTCCTGTATTTATTTATGTGAAAAACTTTACTTCAAGATTTAATAGATATAGAATAAATTTTAAAATGCATTTTTAATACATTATACTTTTATAATTTATAATAATATTATATACAATTATTATATATTTATTTATAATTATAGTTGTTTTTCATTTAAAATTAATTGGTTTTAGTAAATAATAGAGATCATATATAGATAGATACATAATATATTATAAAGAAGTTATATGTAATTGTCATTATTTAACTGTTTTTATAATATAGCTTTTATAATTTAAATATAGCTTACTATATGTACGAATATGTAATTGAAATATATTTTTGACAATCATATACATATGGTTATATATTCTGGTTAATATTAGGTACCTCTTATTTCCCTCTGTGAACATTTATGAAATGTATTTTTCAACCATTCTATTTTCCTTTTGCATCTGTAATATGTCTATGATTGCTCTGGAATCACTCTAATTCCACGCTTATGTATTTCACATGGAGAAGTATTCTAGCTTACTATCAAATTAATCTTCCTATCAAATTAATACAAAAATTATGTAATTCTACATTTTTTACATCTACATTTTGTGTTTAAAAAATGAGGGATTTCTTGCCTGCTTAGTAAAAATGAGGGATTTATTGCCTGCTTAGTAATTGTAACGAACTAAAAGCATTATTTTTGTACACGTGAAGTTGTTTAATACAGATATACTTTACTTACAACTGTTTTTTTTTTCTCATGCTTAAAAAAGTATAAGACAACTTGATTTCAATATATACTGTCCTATTATTTGTAAAAAAATAAATATTTATTTTAATCATTTCTCGGTTTAACAGAATAAGACACTTTCCAAATATAAGTAAAAAAAAGTTTTTAATTGATTGTTAATATTTAATAATTATAGTTATCTGTTACCTACTATTTTCGAATCACAATGTTGATGTTATAAACTAAATTAAAATTAATATTATAGCATATCTCATGGAGTGGATATGTTTGGATTTATATTGTAGAAAGATTATTAATTAGACATAATAATTATTTGTCTAATTAATAATATTTTTTCATTATTTTATGTGCTTGAAAGAATATTAGATTTTGTTATTTTAGAATATGTCGTTATTTTTAAAAATATTACTAAATACTAATAACTGCTTATAAATATTTTTAATAAATATAAATGTAATAATAAATATAATTTAATAATATGTTATTTTTAATGAATATTAATATTAAAAATAACTGCATACGTTAATAAGTGATAATATTAATATTTTAATAAATGTTAGCAAATATTAATAAATATTTATATTGATATACGTTGTTACTTTAACAATTATTACCAAATATGAATAAATATTTATAAGTATTTTTAATAAATATTAATATATGTTGTTATTTTTAATTTATTTTTTATTCATTGTTAAATAATTTTATATGTTGTTTATTTTTTATTTTGATAATAATTTTTTCTTGCTGTTTTAAAATATGATTAAAACTAAGATATAAACTTAGTTCGGTTTTTAAAAAGGAGACCGAAAAAAAAACATTATCCAATTAATGACGGTAATGTAAAGAAAATTTTCTGATTAAATGAAATTTAATAAATCGTAAAAAATTATTGCATACGGTTATAAATCTATTATTCAAAAATGTGCTTATGCAATCTTAATATTAGATTATCCTTAACATTGCATGTTAAATAAAAATAACCCCCAAAAAAGAAAAAAAAATTTTTATATAATTTTTCTTTGTTATATTAACTCAATTATATTACTTCAATTCATGCAATCAATAAATATAAAAATAATAATGTGTTCTATATTTGCATAGTTCTAATGTATATTTTAGTTTTGTTTTTTGGTTTTTAAAAATACATTTTATGTATCCATAGCGTTTGCCGCTGCTACTAAGCCACGGGTCGGGCTTAGTTGACCTTAAATATCCTTATTAAATTTTTTTACGTCTGTTTGTGATAAATTAGGTGACATTTAAAGTTATGAAAAACTAACCAATATAAGAAGATAAAACTGAACAATTTTAAATCATTAAATTAGTTCACATGAAGCATTGCATTTTAAAGTCTCATACACAATTTACTTTTTTTTTTACTCTAATATTTCATAAAAGGTGGTGAAAAACATATTCTACGCCAAAAAATCATTCCGAAACAAAACAATTGAATACGTTTTCGTAACAAACCAAGTCAGTAGCAATTGCTATTCGAAGTTCTTTTCCCTTTAAGACCAGAGTAGAGAATCGAAGCGATGTTTTTGTTGAAATGTAAAACTTTCTTAAGTCAGACTCTGCTTTGATAAACTTCAACCGAGACCTTTGTTTCAGCTTTCAAGTATATTGGAAGAATAGAGTATTGATCTGGACAATAAAAACACGTCTGCTAGTCTTTCTAGGAAAAATTCGCTTTGTGGTAGTTTTTGTTTTTATTTTTTAAAAAAAGTTAAAACTTTATATGGTATAAATTACATTTCTATACAATTTTGTTTTTTACTTTGTATTTAAATTAATAGGATTAGAATTTATCAGCATAAATTTTAATTCTTATTAGCATTACACTGGTTAACAGGATTCAATCAGTAATGGAGCTGTTGTCTAGGAATTAAAATTACTGCAGTCAAAGTATAAAAAAAAATAACTTTTTAGTTTATTGTCGCTATTGAAATTAGAAAATATGTTTTCGCTTGATGATTTTAAAGCAATTGTCTTATAATTAATTTCCGCAAATCCATCTTAACAATAAAGCGTTATTAAAATTTTTGATAATGGTTCAGGACCTTTTCAACTATTTGACATTAAAATTATATTATTATATTATTATTATATTATTATTATTATTATATTATTATTATTATAATATTATCATTAATATTATATTATTATTATATTATTATTATTATATTATCATTAATATTATATTAGTATTATTTATTCAATTTATGTCAAATTGTATAAATTAATTTTTATTAAAAAATAATGCATAAGTATAACTTCTTATTTTCAATGTTTTTCTTACTGATCACTATTTAAGATATCTTTTTTCTTTATCATAATGCAGCACAATGCCACATTTTTTTTTGTAAAACATCTTAAAAATAAAGAGTTATTGAAATTTTTGATAACTGTTCAGAACCCTTTTTATTTATTTGATATTAAAATTATTCCATTCTTATTATATTATTATTATTATTATTATTAGCATTATTATTGTCATTATATTATTATTATTATTATTTATTCAATTTGTGTCGAATTGAATATATTATTTTTAATTGAAAAATAATGTATATTCAAAGTTTCTTCTGCTTTCACTAAAAAGAATTTTATTTAAGATGTATATTTTTTAAAATTATCATAATGCAACACATTTCTTTTTTGGTAAAAACTGTTCCGTATTTGAGTGTCGTAAGGAACAAAACACGGAAACTCCTACCGGGCACTTTGAGTGTACATGCGAGACGTCTACCACATTTTGTCCCATCCAGTCTCCTTGTTTCTGAGTCAACGGACACGCCAAAGGACTGTAACCTGAACCCACCAGCATGCTTTATCACTGGACAATGATTCGATACCAATTGATTATTTAAAATAAGTTTTTTGATAATAATTTTCTCAATTCCATCTTAACATTAAAGTGTTATTAAAATTTTTGACAATAGTTCAGAACCTTTTTCAATTATTTGACATTAATATTATTATATTATTGTTTTTATTACTATTATAATGTTATTATTATAATATTATTATTAATATTATATTATTATTATTACTATTATTATTATTATTATTCAATTTGTGCCAAATTGAATAAATTATATTTTACTAAAAGATATTGTATACTTATAACTTCTTATTTCCAATGTTTTTTCTACTTGTCACTTAATAAAAATTTTATTTAAGATACCTTTTTTAACTACCATAATACAGCCCAACACCACATTTTTTTCATAAAACATCTCTTCTGTTCTCCTCATGCACTCCACTATTTTTGGAGTAACTTTTAGAGGTAACTGTACCAAATTTTAGTGTCGTAAGGAAGAAAACACGACAAACTCCAACCAGGCAATTTGAGTGACCATTTGAGACATCTACCACACTTTGTCACAATCGCCATCCAGTCACCTCGTTTCTGATTGCAACTGATACCACCAGTGGATTTTAACCTGAGCTCACCTGCACAGTCTACCACTAGGCAATACGTCGTTATGCTGACAACTTATGCAAAAGCGTCTCGCATCGATACTCTAGCTGCATGGTGCAAGATTTTCCATTTTTTTCTCATACAAGACGTTAATGCTGACATATGCCCTTAAAAGACCTCTTGGAAGATAACATCTACCTCAAACAATGTCCTATCCTCATCACCAGTCGGTGGAATGTTGATGAAATACATAAATGGAACACGGGGCTCACTGATATTCAACAACAAAAAATATTTTTAACAAAAAAATAAACATATACTATATTTTTCTTTCTTTTATGTTTATTTAACACAAAATAAAAGAGAGAAAAAACTGCGGCACTTAAGTGAAATAAAGAGTTTTCAGTCTAAATTTGACCTTGAAAGAGATACCAAACACAAAAATATTACGCAGGAAAAATATGCTTAATTGGGATTTATTTTATTTTTAGTTGTTTCGATAATTTATTTATATTAACCTCGCGTGGTTCTACTTACAAAAATTTCTATAGGAAAAAAAAAATTTCTGAACTGCATGTCAAACATCAAACAGAATCCATCTTCATTTGTTAATAACTGAGCGAGGAAGCATTTGCTTGCGAGGAAATTAGAGACAGTTTTTTTTCACTGCCTGTTACGAGAACTCGTATTTAAAAGCTCTCGATTCGGAGCTTGAATTTTGCTTCTAAATGATTTTAGATCTGTACAGTAGAGATCTACTTTGGATAGCAACTTATTTGCTTAAATGCAAAATAAATAATAATAATAAATAAATAAATAAATAAAAAATAAAGTTATTTAAATATATTTATTTAGCTATCTAATATATTTGTCTCCATGTATTTCATTTCGTATTATTTATCTAATATTATCATTTTGTATTTATTTATCTAATATATTTGTCTCCATGTAATGATTTCAGACCTACACAGTAGAGATCTACTTGAAACAGCAACTTATTTACTTAAAACGGCTTTAAAGTTGACACAGAATGCAAATAAAAAAGAAAATTTTAAACTAGAAAACATTTATTTAAAAATTTTTTTATTTATTTAATAAGTATTTGTTTATTAAAATACATTATTAAACTAAGTTTAAACTAAATCTATTTATTTAGCTATCTAATATACACTCAAGAGCCAAAACATGATGACCACCCCTACATTTTGCAATGAACTCGCCTGGATGACGTGGAAGGGACGTGATCAGGTGGAAGTGGTATTTAACTGGTATTAAGTGGTGGTATTAATCCATGCCAAGGCGGGTTGAAGCTGCGCCAAAGGTGGGCCAACTCGTTATTGACAGGTGGTCATAATGTTTTGGCTCTTGCGTGTATTTGTCTCCATGTATTTCATTTCATTATATATAATGTAAAATAAAATATATATTTCAAAGGCAAAAAATGGTCCCTTTATAATTATTTAATTTAATAAGTGTTTTAGTATTTGGTTCCGACCAAGCATAAAAGTGAGGAGATAGACGATTTTCATTTATCAATTTGGTTTTTTTTTATATCCACACATAAAAATGTTTGTTCCCAAACATATGTTCATATAAACAGGTGTGCGCATTTTCGTGTATAAATATTGTAATATATCGTAGAAATTAAATAGCTTAGATGGATTCCCTAGATCTACTGTATCTAGGTAGATGGAGAACCCTAGAAATCTTAACAGAAATCGGGACATCATCCCATTTACTGCATCTAAGTAGATAAGGAACCCTAGATCTAATGCAATGGTCTACTGTGCCCAAAACGTAAGACCAATTTTTATTTTTTTCAGAAACTCTTTAATTATTCTCCCAAATTTATTTCATCACCTTCAAAGTGATCCCCTCCGGACACAATGCACGTATGCCAACTTTTTTTCTCAATCCTCAATGCATTGAAATTCCATAAGCCCCGGGAATTTTAAATTGAAAATGGGTCTTACTTTTTAGATACAGTAGCAGATGGGCAATCCTAGATCCACTGCGACTTAGATAGTGAACCTTGGATTCTTAATGTGAAGATTCAACCTTAGATCTACTGCAGTGTAGAAGGGGAATCTTAGATTCTTAGTATTGATAGGGAACTCTGGACTCTTAATGTAAAGAGGAATTCTTTGCTCTACTATACGTAAGTAGATGGGGAACTCTAGATCTTCTACATCTAGGTAGATTGGAAGCCTAGATACAGTGCGTAAAAAAAAGTATTGGCAATTACCTTAATTTATTCATATTGACAAATAAATAAAATGTTATGCAATTTTAGCTGTCGTAATTAAATACAAGACATCTTAGATATGTAAAAATAGTAAACATTTTATTTTAATTTGCATTTTCTACGATTTTTTCTTTCAGAAACGAAAATGTGCATATCAAAAAAGTATTGGCAAAGTTTTAACTGCTATGCAAATTTTGTTACATTGAAGTCACGTGTTTCGACTGATAAGAAACTCTACCGGTATAAAGTCTGCAAAACTACTCCAAAAGTGTCTATGCATTATTTTGCGATTACTGCAGTAAAATGACTTCGAAATCGAAGGAGTTGGACGTTGATGTTAAAAACACGATTATTAGGCTCAGAAATGAAGGTTTAACTTATCGTGCTATAGGAGTGCAGTTCAATATAAGTTTATTTAGTGTCAGAAGTGTTGTAAAAAAGTTCAAGGAAACAGGATCAACGGAAAATAAGAAGTGGACGACCTCGAATATTTTCTGCAAGAGAAGAACGTGTCATTATTAACAAGGTTAAGAAAAACCCTAAAATAAGTGCACCCCAGATAGCTAGAGATGTTGCTTTCACTTCGCAAAAGGCTTTCAGCGTACAGACTGTACGGAATGTTTTACACGAGAGAAGTTATTATGGAAGGGCAGCTAGAAAGAAACCATTCATCTCGGAAATAAATAGGAGAAAGAGGTTAGATTTCGCAAAATCCCACGTTGATTTATCTGAAGAGTTTTGGAACACAGTTATTTTTTCCGACGAATCAAAGTTAAACATTTTCGGCAGTGATGGAAGACGATATGTATAGAGGAGGCCAAATACTGAATTGGAAAAGCAACATTTAACTGCTACTGTAAAACACGGTGGAGGCAGCGTCTTAGTTTGGGGCTGTATGGCAGCTAATGGAATTGGCTACCTGTATTTTATTGATGGTATTATGACAGCACGTAAATACATTGGTATTTTGCGCTATAACTTAAAAATCAGTGCCCAAAATCTTGGCTTGGAAACATCATTCGTTTTTCAACAAGACAATGACCCCAAGCATACAGCGAATCTCACCCGTGAATGGCTACTCTACAATGCTCCTCGCTAATTAAAAACCCCACCTCAATCGCCTGACATTAATCCAATTGAAAATTTATGGCATCTAGAAATCAAGAAACATAAAATTTCAAGTAAAGACGACCTCAAACGTTTACTCTTGCAAGAGTGGCACAAAATTCCCAACAGTACAACAAAGACCTTAGTTGACCTATGAGACCTTAGTTAACTTATGAGACCAAAGACCTATGAGAAATAGATTACAAGCTGTTATAGATGCAGAAAGTATGCATATAAAGTACTAAACATATACTGATTTTGTTTTCGCTCATAATTTTGTCAATTTCATAATTTTGCCAATACTTTTTTTATCATCTAAATTTTGGATTTTCTCGTAGATTTTGACTAAAAAAATATTTAAATGAAAAATTCGTTATATTTGTTTGTCTTTTCTCCTTCTGTAATCGCTATGTTAAAATAAAATTTGTAAACATACTTTGTTAGCAAATATGATCATTTATAGGCAATTGCCAATACTTTTTTTATCCACTGTATATTGTTGGGTAGATTTGAAACGGGGAATATACTGAACGGTAGATGGAAAACACTACATTATTAGCTTAAAGGGTAACATTAGATCTATAGCAGTGTAGATAAGGAACCCTAAACCCACCAAACCACTAGGTCCTAAATTTATGCTGGGGAAAAGCTCAATAAATCCGTGAGCTTGAAAACCCTTTAGTTCGAGAAGATGCTTAAGTTGCCAATTTTCGAATACACATACATAACTGTGATTGCAGAATTCACATGCAGTGTATGTGCAATATAGCTTCCATCCTTGAATAAAGCTGAATTTGCTACATATCTGACATTTTAATCGGGACATTTGGAAACAACATTTTAATGCATCGTGTGAGACCACGCTCTATAAGCATATAAATTCGTGATTACGGAATATATTCAATATAAATACAGCATTAATGATAAATTTAAAAAAAACCGAGAATGATTCGTTCCCATTCAAGGGCTACATTTTTAAATGTAGAATTTTGATGAATAACTCTATTTTCTTTTTCCGTGACTAACGATTATCTTTTGAAATATCCACATATTGTTTAATTTTTACAATCTAATTACATGCTCTTAGATATTTATTTAGATATATTAAACAAATAGAATTCGAAAAAAAAATAATGGAACAAAACATCCTCTAATTAATACTTCTGTTTTAAAAAAGGCGCTTAATAAAGAACATAGTTTAAAGATAATTAGAAAAATTCTCAAAAACAATCTAGACGTCTTACTTTGGAGAAGACAAATTCTTTTCTTTGGTTTGAAGGACAAAGACTTCTCCAAATTTCTTTTTTAATGTCAAAGGCCGAAGTCAACAACAAAACTAAATTACTTTAGTCATTGACTGAGCCAATAGTAACGACAGCAGACTCAATTAATGCAGCTTTCTACAGGAAAGAAATATTTCCACGTAAACAATTCTGTCAACACTCTGGAATTCGCTGCCCACTGATGCCCACTGATCTTTTTCTTTTCGTTGACAGCATGTCAATTAGTTAGAGAGAAAAAGAGCAAAAGTTAAGCGATAAATTAAATTCAATTTTTTAATTTATTTTCCCAATAATTATTTATTTTTTGGCTTTCTATACGAATTAATACTTAAAAAAAATAATTTTATCCTTTCTTAATTGATTAAACAATCTAATTTTATGTATTTCGTGAGTTTTAACAAGATTTTCTTAGAATTCAAAGAACGGAAGCAACGACTTTGCCGTTCGTCGGATTTGATTATGAGGAATATTTTTTTTTTTTAATTATTTTATAGAAAATTTTTCTTACTGTATGTAATACAATTTATTTTTCTGAGCGTTGTAATCCATTTAAATCAAGGGAAAGCACATTATTTTGAATATAATTTTATTCCAATGTACTTCTACGAAAACATGAATTTTTAAGAAAGAAATATTAAATTATGTGGATAGAGATTGAAAAAAAAAACATTACTCTGAATAAATTTTAAAAATCAAAAGAAAAATGAAACTTTTTTAGAATGAGAACAAATTTTTATTATTTAAAAATTATTAATAACATCATATATGACCCGGAAATGTTCTGCTATTTAAATAAAATAATTCCGGTTTTTTTATAAACATGTGGAAATTAAATGTTTAAAATTTTCAAATACTTACTAATACATACTAAAACATATAGAAAAAATATATTTATAAGTTTCTTTTTAAATTCTAGAAACAACATGGCTATAATAAAATTTCTGAAAACTTTTATGTAGAATTCCACAAACAATACAGTTAATTAAAAATCATTTCTATCTCGAATGATAGAACTATAATACAGATTAAAATAAAAATAACAGATGTACCCACGGTTTAAAGAGGAAAGGTATATATATATATATATATATATATATATACATAAACTATCAAATAAAAAGACTTTATGTATATGAAGACATAGATAGCTTATTTTGCTAACTTAAAGGTCTAATTTTAAGCAAATTATTTTCCTTTTTAACTAATAATCATTGCAGAGGTCTTTATTATTTCAATTAATAATTATCAACCTATGACAACTATATTTAAGTGGGTGAAACAGGTATCAGGAATCTCCGATCACACCGCCAGAAGCGAAATATCAATATGGCGGCTATGCAGCCTAGTATCAGCCTGGAAAACCGAAAAGCGATAACGGTCTCAGAGAAAAAGAATAGATTAGAATTTCAGTCTGTGAGGATGTCTGTCAATTTTTATTCTTTAATGAATTATCACTGAGTGCACAAAAATTAAATAACAATAGATAAAACTAGAGTCTACTATAAATCTGAATTTAATCTTATGGAAGTGCAACTCAAGTTTTTTTTTCTTTAAAAATCATAAAATAATGCTGTTTTCTCTCTTACTCTTGCCATAATTTTGAAGTATTGGAAAAATTTTTTTACTGATAAATATGCAAATTACTTGCTGAATGCATAATGGAGAATATTTTTCATATAACGAAAAGAGTTTTTGGCGATGTCCTGCACTTCATTTTAAAGATTTTACTTCATAAAAAAAAGCCTCACAAGCATTTGCTCTAAGTTAATAAATATAAAGTCTTTTTCGAAAAAAGAAAGTTAATGTTGCTAAATTAATAATAATCCAAATTGAAAACAAGAATTTAATAAAAAGATTCTTTAAAGAAACTGTTCACTTTTTTACGGTGGAAATATTAGAACCAAAACAACATTCGAATTCAAATTTATTTATTTATTCTGAATTTTGTTCTATCCGAAACAAGACCGAAAAGAAAATTTTATAAAAAAAAACTCTTCTGTTACCAGAATAAACTAAGAAAAAGGTGAAAATTCGATCGGAGCTCTTACATATTTATGAGTCCTATTGGAAGACAAATCTTCGTTCTCGCTCGAAAAGAAGTATTTATTTCATACACCTTCAAAAGAAAAATCCGATAGTTTATTTACTCGTAATGGCGCTCAAACGACGACGATAAATAAAATAACGGACATAGAAATATTAATAGAATTATTGATTCGAAAGTTTTCCCGATGAGAGGGGTAAGAATTTAATATTCGAAGATAAAATAGAAAATATTCACTGCCCAAATAATGTTTTGTTATGGAATTGCCGGGTTTTTTGACTGAATAAGTTTTGCATTATTTTTAAAAAGAAACATATTTAAGTTTTTAATTTCAAAATATTCACATTGCAGTTGGGAAAACTGTTTTTCTCTCGTTTCAGCAGTGTCAGTCAAAGTAAAAAGTTAACTTCATTTAATAAATATAATATAAATTAAATTTATTTTAATTCATGATATAAATACGGAATTACTTTAAATATTGTTAAACAAACTTACAAGTAATTAACATTTAATAATATCAATCAAAATCCACTTTAAACCGTAGGTACCGGTCTAATATGACAGTAGAGCGTTGAGCGTAGGGCTAACCACCCTATCCAGTAAAAAGATAAAAACTCCTGTCTCGAAACCTGCCAGTAGGCAGACGGCCTTGGTTAATCACGGGGCTGTTGCGCCACTGATGATGATGAATAGCAAATCATTATATATATTTATGTTTAGGAAATAATATGTTATGTTTAGGATATAATAATATATTAGAATCCTAAACATATGTTTTTTTTATAAGTACAGCTCGTTTTGAGGCCTGGTGACCGAGTGTCTGTCTCTCGGGGCCACAGATTTCAGGTTTGAGTCCTGGCGTTGCCATGGATGTTTGTAACGGGTCGGAATCCACGTTAACCCGGTCTAACATGACTGTAAAATGTTTGGCGTAAGGATGAAAACAATACCCTGTAAAAAGAGAAACATCTCATGTTTCGAAATCTACTAGTAGGCAGGCGGCCTTGGCCCACCACCATAGGGCTGTTGCGCCATTAAAGAAAAAGAAATCTTCGTTCTTGCTCGAAAAGAAGTATTTATTTCATCCACCTACAAAAGAAAAATCCGATAGTTTATTTATTCATAATGGGGCTCAAACGGAAATAACGGAAATAGAAATATTAATAGAATTATTGATTCGAAAGCTTTCTCGATGATTTTAATATTCGAAGATAAAATGGAAAAATAGTCGCTGCTCAAGTTAAAAAAAGGAATGCTTTGTTTCGGAATTGTTGCTTTATTTCGCAAATTGCTGTTTTGTTTCACTGAATGAATAAGTTTTGAATCCTTTTCAAGAAGAAACACATTGAAGTTTTCAATTTCCTTCAGATTGCAGTTAGGAAAAAATCTTTTGCTCGTTTTAGTAGTATCACTTAAAGTAAAAAAGAATCTTTAGTATCGGTTAAAGCAAAAAAAGTGTTTAATATCAGTTAAAGTAAAAAAAATGGTTAGTATCAATTAAAATAAAAAAAATGGTTAGCACCATCTAAAGTAAAAAAATGATTAGTATCACTTAAAGTAAAAAAAATGTTTTGTATCACTTAAAGTAAAAAAAATGGTTAGTATCAGTTAAAGTAAAAATAAAAGGTTAGTATCAGTTAAAGTAAAAAAAAATTATCAGTATCAGTTAAAGTGAAAAAAAATGGTTAGTATCAGGCAAAGTAAAAAATTGATTAGTATCAGTTAAAGTGAAAAAAAAAATGGTTAGTATCAGTTAAAGTAAAGTAATAAAAAGGGTAAAAGATATATATTTCCTTATAACTGATTACATAGACTTTCTTTTTAAAATAAATATATATTAGTAATGGTACATTTAAAAATCTATAATTTATCCATTTAATATATATAAGATAAATTAAATTCATTTTAAGTGAAAAATAAATACACAATTTAATTATTGTTAAACAAATATACAAATTAAAATTTAGTAATCGCAATCAATATTTAAAATACAAAACATATTTTTTTGTAAGTTAGCAACAGCTTGGGGCCTGATGGTCGAGTGACTAGAGCTCGGAGCCACAGGTTTCGGGTTCGAGTCTCAGCGATACCATGGATGTTTATAGTGGGTCGGAATCTACTTCAAGCCGTAGGCTTCGAGACATTTTACCAATCTTCTTATTGATTTTGTTTTACTTTTTTACATGTTCTTATGTTTATGTATTTTTGTCATATATATATGTATATTATGTATGTATACTTTACATAAATATATAAATAATAATAATATATGTAATAATAATATGCTTAGATAATTAGACATGTAGATTTTTGTATTAATTAATACCAATATATTGTTCTCAAAAATCATACCTTGTTCTAAAGAGGATTTTTATAGTATCATAAAATAGCAATACTTAAATTCATATCATGTAAATTTAAATTTCCCAAAGTTTACTATTAATTTTAACATTAAGAATAACAAATTTTGGAAAATTTTTGTCTGCAATAAAAAGTATAAAATGAAAATGTGCATGCTTAATTTATTACTTTCGAGCAATAAATTAAGCATCATAAATATGATACTAGATATTTATTTTTAAAAGATATAATGTAAAAAAAAAAAAAAAAAAAAAGGAAAACTATTAAACAGAGAAACACTCTTTCAAAAAAAGGTTCAAAGGTCTATTTTGCATAGTCATTTAAAAAATGTGTACATAATGACATGCATAAAACACAAGCATTTTTTTGTAATAACTATCGTCAGCTATAAAGCCTTAATGAGAAGGTTTTCCTTGAATTAAAACTAAAAAAAAACCCTAGAAAAATATTTTTAAATGGAAGACTTTTGTTTCTTTAAGAAATTAATTCTTTGGAGAGTATAATTTCTTCCCTTAAGATAATACAAAAGAAAAAAAAAATTTTTTTGAAATAATGGATATAAAAAGAATTTTCTATTTAATATTTCTAAAGGATTTTCTATTAAAAAATTTATAGTTTTAAGGCTCAAAAAAAGGTAAAATTTTAAAATAGTAAATTATAATTCTTAGTATACAATTTATAGTTTAAAGGTCAATAAGGGAAGTTAAGGTTAATGTTTGTAAATCACAAAATAAATCAAATGTAGCATTATCACTTGATTTTCGATTTAAAATATGAGGTTGCTATGAAATTTCTATCAGATTTTTTTCTGTTAAAATGAAATGAAAACTTATCAAAAAAATATTTATTTAATCATAAACACGGCCATTTTTCAGTGACATTCCTATCTGCTTTTCGGTGATTTTGGTTAGAAATCAGGAATCCTCTTACTTGAACCTAAGCACTTAAGTTCCGAACAATGATTCTGTAAGCTCCAAAAAATTTATTGCAATCTGTTGGAGCAAAGTCGAGAGTAAACTGTAGTTAAAGCCAATTTAATTATACATATAGACGATAATTAGACTATTCATATAGACTGAGGACCGAATGACTGGCGCCTCAACGCTCGGTGCCATGGATATTTGTAGTGGTTTGGAATCTACTTTAAACCGTAGGTACCGGTCTAATAGGATAGTAGAGCGTTGCGGGGTAGTGTTACTCACGTCCGCAGCGTATCTTCAAGCTACACGTGCCCCTCTGGGTAGTGTGCAGCCCTTGCTTATGGTATTTGACAGCTGCATTAGAACAACAAAAACAAAATTTTAAGTGACCGACTTGTGTGTCAGTGACAACAAGAACGGCTAAAGTGCAGGAAGGTTGTGTTTCCAACCGCTAATGGCAAAGAAATTGTTTATTTTTTAGTTGACAATAAATGTAAATTTAATTTTTTAAATATTTAACATTTATATTTTATAAATAAATTTCCTTGTTTAATATCCCACTTCCAAAAAATGATTCAAAAAAAAATATATTCATTTATATGAATGTTTTTTTCTTTGGAATATTTTATTCTATTTCGTACGAAATGATCTGTTATAAACAAAATAATTTCTTCATATAACATTTCTTGTATCTGTTTCTCTTTAGTAAGCACATAGTTGAATAGATGTATGATTTGAGAAGAAGAATTTCTCGGAATTTTCAGATTCTCTTCGTAACATGTTTACGTTTTCTAAATCAGTGCGCCCAGGGAAAACATACTCTGTGTCTGAAAAGTAAGACCAGTTTTCAATTTAAATTTCCCGGGTATGGTATTTCAATTTGTTTTCTTTTTTAGGTTGCTGGCCCTGTCCTTGACATCTGTGTCAAATTTTACGTCTAAATATTCATTAGTGTTTGAGTTACGATTGGTTTTGTGAGATGCTGAAACTGATTCCGGCGATTTTTGAAATATCTCTTCAATCGACTCAACACGGTGTCCCCCGAGGGGTCTTTTTAGTTTAGGGAATAGCACAAGTAGCACGATGCTAATTCAGGTGAATATGCTTGTTGTGGAACGATATGGGTTTCATTTTTGGCGAAAAAGTCACGAAGAATCAGTGCAGTGTGAGCTGGCGCATTCAGTGTTTTCGGTACCAATCGAGATTGGACGCATTTGAGGCCCAAAATATCTTTTAAAATGGAATTTCGAAATTCCGACATCATCAGCAACGTCTCTAATTGTAAATCGACGGTTTGCAAGCACCTAATCTTCATTTTTTTGGATATGAGCTTCGTCGGTTGAGGTGGAGGGTCGACCAGAGCGCTCATCGTCTTCAACACGTTCTCTACCTTCTTTGCACTGTTTATACCACTTCTAAACATCTCTTTTCGATATAGAAATGCTGACCGAATACCTTCTGCAACATTCTATACGTTTCCGCAAATAAAATTGAATGCAAGTTCTTTGCTCAATGAATTCAGACATTTTAAAAATCGCAGGAATCAGTTTGAGCTTCTCGCATAGCCAAGCTTAACTCAAGCACTGATTAATATTTAAACGTGAAATTTCGCGCATGTGTCAAGGATAGTGCCAGCAACAAATCAATCTTAATCAAAAGGCCCATGAATCACTTTTATGTTACATAAATATTAATAAAAAATTTCTTTTTTCCATGTGACCTGCAGATTTTCCGAATTTTGTAAATAATGTGTTTAAATTTAAAAAATTTATTTTTAGATATTTTCAGTACTTAATTCAGTACAATGATATGACCAATTAAACATGTAGCTCACAAGTTTCAAATGCCTCTAACTACTTAACTATTACTAACAAAAACAGCCACTGAATTTCTCATCAACTATTATCAGCGAACTTTGTGAAGCGTATACTTGAGCAATGTATAATCTAGGTTGCCATTAAACTAATTAGGAAATTTATAATAAACAATTTTCACTGTTATTTATTGAATCGCTCCAATTCAAAAGAATTAAAATGCATGATTTCTCGTTTATTTATATTCAAAAATTTAAAGCATTTCTTTAAATAAATTGAAAACAATTTAATAATAACGTATGCTTGAAAAATAACACACCTTGGTTCCCAAATAAGGCGGCATTTTTCGTCCTTTTATTTATTTATTTATTATTATTTATTTATTTATTTATTATTTATTTATATTTATTATTTTTATTTATCTATTATTATTATTATTGTAAAATTTTAGAATGAAAAATTGGTGAAGTCTTAATTTAAGCCACTTTTAGTCGTGTCAAAAAATAAATGACCACTTAAATAACTCAAAATCACATCAAAAAAATTAATTGATAGCCACATGATGATAAACAAGGTTATCTTTTTTTATGAAATATATGCAAACATTTCACCACATTTTGTAAATCATCGCCAATTTGGCGAAAAGGATTAAAAAATTTTTTATCTAATTTTTTAACTAGTATTTCATTTATGTAACTATACATTTTTTATGATATACCATCTTTTACCTTTTAGTTATCATAATAGATACCATTATTTATTTCTAATCTATTCGTGAATTAAAAATTAATTGTAATAAGAACGGGTTTTTCATTATTATTATTATTATTAGCTCAAGTTTATAACTAGAACTATAAAACTTATTTTCACGTGCAATTAACTAGTAAAATATTCACTTAATAATAAAGAAGAGTAAAGGAAAGACATGATATATAATATAATTATTTTAGGCAGCCTTGAGCATATTTAATTTTAGGAAATATTTATGTCGTCAACATAAAATTAATTTATTTACGTCATTGAAAATTTAATTTATAACGATTGTGCTGTTTATCACTGCATACTAAAGTCTATAAACTTCTCAAAATAATTGTTGAAGTTAAAAAACGAAATACTTTGCATTTTTCTATCTGCAAAATATGTTAGGCGAATGATATAAAAAAAATAATAAAATGCTAATTTCGAGCCAATTTAATATCAATTTTATTAATAAGTTTAAAATAAATAAACACCATATATGACAATAAAAAATGCAGTAATAAGCATCACATTGATTAAAAAATTAAAAATACTTTAAAGTAAAGCTACAGAAAGAAGACTACACCATAATAGCAATATAAATGTGAAAAGCATGTAAAAAAATGTTTTACATTTTAATTAAATTAATAAGTGAATTATAAAAATAAAAAAAATTATGGTTCTCAAATATAAGATGAAATAAACATCACAATCTAATTATTTATTTGACCAAATCGCAAAATAGGGACCATTGGAATTTGGGATTTGCTTGTGGCGCCAACTAAGCGATAAGTCCCCAAATGTGATAACCCGGATTTTTTGCATTGTTTGCAATTCACTTCACTTACAATCGCAACCCTTTTCTTGGCGCATTTTAGCGAAAAAAAATTTTTTAATGCCAAATCCCAACGGCCCCTGTTCTGCGATTTTACCATTTATTTAATCTTAAGATAATAAAATTCTGATTATTTTTCTAATAATTAAATAACAATTATTCATTCATTTTAAATTCAAAAATACATAAATGAAATTATAAAATTACCGTAAAATTAAAATCAAATATTCGAATTTACAATTATTCTTTCCAACAATTTTGTGCTTATAGGAAATTCTGAACTCATTTAATCATTTAATAAATAACAGATATTCATATTATTAAAAACTTAAATACGATAGTTATTGTTTCTAAAACTGAATATGGAAATAAATGTGTCACCAATATTTCTTTATAGCACTTGAACCATTAATTAGTATTCAAGCTTCATAAGATATTTTTGATTTGATATTTAATAATAAATTTTGCGCATAATTCAAAATATTTTTTATCATCATTACAAACATTCATCAGTTATTAAATAAGATATTCAATGCATATAAGAATCAGTTTTTAATTAATCATCATTATTATGAAATCATTTATTATTTACTTTTATTTCTGAGTAAAAATATCTTTCTTTACGAATTAAATTAATGTATAAATAAAATTATCAGAAATTTAAAAATGCAAAAACAAATAAATAGATGATATTTTCCCCAATAAAAATTTTAAGCATTGTATTGTTAATTTCTAAAACTGAATATGGAAATAATTTGGTCACCAATATTTAATTTATTGCACTTGAATCATTATTAGTATTTAACATTCATAAAAGAATTTTTAATTTGATATTTATTAATAAATTTTGCGCGTAATTCAAAAAATGTTTATCATTATAACAAACGTTCACCAATTATTAAATAAGATATCAACATACATAAAAGTCAGTTTTGATATAATCATCATTAGTAGTAATAATTTATTATTTTCATTTATTTCAGAGTGAAAATTTCTTTCTTTATGAATTAAATAAATGTATAATTAGAATTATCAGAAATATATAAATCATAAAAATATAAAAATAATAAAAATACTGAAAACTGAATTTCAACTTATACCGAATTTCAACTTAGCAAGTGTGAACGTTCGAGAACGGATGAATAAACTCAGGCCAATATGCCAATGTTTAACAATGCACGAGATATAGGAAGCAAATGATTGGAATGCTACAAGAACGGCCAAATTCAAATAGCCACATGAGTTGAATAGATCAAGAACTTCATGAAGAAGGAATTATTCAGGAATCTCTAAAAGAATATACAAAAGTAGGATAAATGCAGTCGCAAATGAAGAATGAAGTATTTGAAATTCTACAAGAAACGATATCACATTCAAGAATGCATCAAAGAATGTCACAAGAATGTTTTAAAGTTGGAAAATTCTAGTCATATATGAAGAATGAAGTATTCTCAATTCTGCAAGAAACACTAAACATTCAATAGCCAAAAGAATACATCAAAGTTTGAAAGCTTTAGTTATAAATGAAGAATGAAGTATTCCCAATTCTACAGGAAACATTATCACATACAATACTTAAAAGAATATATCAAAGTTTGAATATTCTAGGCATAAATGAAGAATCCAAATACAATAAGAAGCACTATACATCTCAATAAGTACCGGAAAATGCCAAAAGTGATAAATGTGAAACTTCAAGAAGAAGGAATGGATCAACGCACTACGAGTACTTATAGCCATTGAATATACAACTATTTAAAATCCTAAGCCAAGACTTGAAAAGTGCTTCAAAACCATACTACAAAACACTTCAAGCAAAAGCTAATTTCTATGGAAAATTCCTGAAGAATAACGTTATTCATGAATCCTTTCAAGAGTTAAGGGGCCCAAACTACCATTTTCCGCCAAAATTTACAAGTATTTTATTTGCTTGGCCCTCATTTTCGGATAACGTCGCGGACCCCTAATCAGGACAACATCATGTTCACACATGATAACAAATGATAAATAGATGATACCATTATCATTAAAATGTCTTACATTTTGTTACTATTAAGGTATAAACTCTACTAAGCTTATTTCTATTATAAAAACTTAATAAATAATGTTTGGTTTTTTTTACCAGTAAAGAATTCCCCTTAACCTTCCCTTAACTATGAATTAATATCAGATAAGTACCTGTCAAAAATCCAAGAAAGATGAGAGCTGCTATCAAAATGCCAGCCAACATCCCTGATGATATTTTAATGTTAGGCTTACGGGGTGGATTAGGGTCCAGATTCGCTGGAAACAGAGATGGTTTCCTCTGCAAAACATACGTATCTGTCCTGTTTGCTTTGTTTCTTGTCCTTGAGGCATCCAGGATTAAGTCTGAGTTATCAGGAGCCACTGTTATCAAGGATGGAGACGTTGGTGAACTGTAAACACCTTTGGTGGTTGCAGTATTCGGTGGACTGTAATGTGTGGTTCTGTGAACACTCGTTTTAAAACCGTTCCTTGCCTTGTGATTTTGCTTTCCATTGTATTCTAGAAGCCTTTCGTTATCCACGGTACTAGTCACAGATTTAATAAGTGTTGAGTTATTGGTATTAATAGTTCCAAAAGCCCTGCGAGTGTCTGGGAAGATTTGAGGAAAATAAACCTTGTCGATTTGGACTTCTTTTGAATATAACTTAGTGTTATCGTTGCCATGGATGTCACCATAGAATGGAGCTTTGGTTTTTGTTTGGTCGACACTGAAATGGCTCTCTGAAGTTTCGTATTTAGGTTCTTCTGTGAATGGTTTGGAAAAGTGTTCGTTTTCTTTGGAATTCGAATTTTTAATCCCCGTTACAGTTGCCGAATCTGATGTCAAACTTTTTGTTTGATAATTAGCTGGTGCAAGAATATCTAGTACATGCTTCTCACCGCTGGATTTAATGTATTTATTAATTTTAGTTCCGTTGTTTTCTTTGTTGAATTTGTTTGTAGCGAACAATACAACGTCAGGAGGTGGACTTTGATTCTGTAATTCTTGACTACTACCTTTGTCGTTACGATTATCTTGGATTGTTTCTTGGCTCTTCGTATTACCGTCGTTAAATTTAATAGTCCTTTGAGAGGAATTATCTTTAATTCCATGAAATTCTGAATCGGCATACTCAACTCCAATGAACAATTGCTTCCTGTCTGGCTGTCCCGCATTATCGTCATTAATTAATCTGATACCGTTTTTGAGATCAGATAGCGTTTGAGGGTGAAAGGGAATTTCGCTATTAAACATTGGAGTGTGGAATTTATGCTCGAGATCTTTGATGTTTTCATTTTCACCAGAAAGTTTAATCGATGAAACAAAATAAGGATCTTTTATTTCGGAATTTCCATTTACAAACTTCGTGTAAGAGTTGTCGACGTCGAGAAGTGGTTTATTATTTTCGTTTCCGTTTTCCTGAATGTTGCCACCGGAACTCTTTAATAAAGGACCCTGTTCATTAGACACTTTTGGTGTTTCACTCTTCATGTTGGAATTGTTTGAGTGAGAATCAGAAAACCTCGTAAAAGGTACAGGATTTAATTTGCGACTCATTTTAGATCTTGGTTGTTTTGTTGTAATCCTTTTGGGCTTCCAGTTGTCATCAAAGGTTGTAACATTAACCATAGACTGCGCTGTGGTATGCCTGACATTGTCTACAAACACTGCATGCATAGGTTTTGGTGTTGGTCTACGAAGAGGAACTTTCTTCACTATGACCTCCTTCATGTATCCTTTAGTCTGTATTGAAGGTTGTTTAAATGGATGCGACACTTGTATGCTTTTCCTCAGAGGTATGTCAAATGTCTCTGGTTTATTGGTGACAACTTCTGGTGAGCTTTCTTTGACAGAAATTCTTTCTTTGTTGCCCAAAGGATGAACAAACATTTCACGAGTGGAAGAAGCGCGACCATCTGGGTACACCAAAGGAATCCATTCTCTTTTGTTCAATGAAGTATCAAGTGTTTCACGAGTGCCGAGAGGGTGGACATGCCTCAATGTCACGAATGGATTCGGATAACGAACGGGTATTGGAGGGATGTATTCTTTGTTATGTAATTGGCGAAGGAAAAAGGTGGTTCCTTGTAGTGAGCGTCTTTCTTCGCTTCGGTAGCCTACACATGCTGCATAGTTTGCTACTTCGGCAGTAATCAACAGAATAAGGAGACACGAACAACCTGAAAAAGCAATAAGATACAGAAATGTAATAAAATATCACGAAAGATCAGCATAAAACTGTTAATTTCTATGTCTAATATTATGCGAGTTAATTTGCTAAACCTTTTAGCATTTACTAGTTCAATTATGAGAAAGTAGTGAATATCTGTGTAAGATGCTAGGGGCCTAATGGCCGGGTGGCTAGCGTTCAGGTGCTCGATACCACAGGTTTTCGGGTTTGAGTCCCGGTGGTGCCATGGATGTTTGTATTGATCTGGATTCCACTTTAAACCGTGTTTCCCGGTCAAATAAGATAGTAGAGCGTTGTGGGAGTAGTGTGGCTCCGTCCGTAGCATATCTTCAAGCTACACGTGCCCCCTGGGTAGTACTAAATGAGTAACAGCGTTCGTCGGTACAGCCCACTGTGGGCTGCTCACAGGCAAATGGTCAATATGACCTTGTCCTCGACGGAATGAAAAATAATAATGTGTAGGAAGCAATGTTATTAACTTTGCGCGCAAAACAATAATTTTTTAAAACTTACTATTGGAATTTTTTTTTATTGGGAACTATTATTTTAAACATAGGTTGGGAATCGAAATCAGATTTGGCTGTGAAACGTCGGATGTCGAGCATTTTTGAATGAGACGGGAGTCGGAAACCAGGAGTCGGTTTAAATATCCAATTTCAACCTATTTTTTAAAATGAATTTTTTTTATTCGGTTTGCCGCACATCTTGTGCACACGAGGGCTAAACAGACTGGAACCTACAGTTTAAAGTGGATTCCGAACCACTACAAACATCCATGAAGCTGCCAAGATTCGAACCTGAAGCCCGTGGTATCAAACGCCAGTTCGGATGTCGAGCATTTTTGAATGAGACGGGAGTCGGAAACCAGGAGTCGGTTTAAATATCCAATTTCAACCTATTTTTTAAAATGAATTTTTTTTATTCGGTTTGCCGCACATCTTGTGCACACGAGGGCTAAACAGACTGGAACCTACAGTTTAAAGTGGATTCCGAACCACTACAAACATCCATGAAGCTGCCAAGATTCGAACCTGAAGCCCGTGGTATCAAACGCCAGTTCGGATGTCGAGCATTTTTGAATGAGACGGGAGTCGGAAACCAGGAGTCGGTTTAAATATCCAATTTCAACCTATTTTTAAAATGAATTTTTTTTATTCGGTTTGCCGCACATCTTGTGCACACGAGGGCTAAACAGACTGGAACCTACAGTTTAAAGTGGATTCCGAACCACTACAAACATCCATGAAGCTGCCAAGATTCGAACCTGAAGCCAGTGGTATCAAACGCCAATGGGCTAGGAATTAATGTTTAAATTAAATGTATGTCTCCGAGTATGCGTCGAGAGTATTCTCATCACTAAAGATTATAAAAGGCAAAGATCTTATAAGAGTTACTCGATTATTAAGGAATTTGTTTTATTTTGCTTGCAATTTCCTTTTGCTTGTCTTAAGCTATTCTACAGGGTGATTATAATTAAAGTGCCACTTTCAAAATGCTGTCAAAAATGAACCACTCGTCACAGTGAGTTCAAATTTGAACTGAAGATACTTGAAGGGAAAAGTTTCAGTTTCAAATTGCATTTAAAGTATTCATTTACATTTTTCTAAAAGTAATTTGCATTTTAATTCGGTTCAAAGCCTGCAGGGGCCTGATGGCAGAGTGATTAGCACTGGCGCTGGGGCCACAGGTTCGGAATGCACTTGAAACCGTACGTCCCGGTCTAATATGAATGTACCGCGTTGGGCATAGGAATGACAACCCTACCGAGAAAAAAAGAAATCTCATCTCATGTTTCAGAATTTGCCAGTAGGTAGTCCGCCTTAGCTCACCATGGTGCTGTTACGCTATTGAAAAGGTTAATTAATTATTAATAATTAACACTAATTATTAATTAGTCATATTAACTAATTTCTGTTTGAAATTCCTGTTTTATCAACTCTTTTAATAGTTAGCAGATACAAACAATATCTAAACACTCGTAGATGTCAATATTATATACTTTTTGGATACGAGAACAATTTTAACTCCTACATCTATTTCAAAAAATTTCAACTCTATTTTGAGGTAGGGGACCTGATGGCCGAGTGACTGGCGCACAGAGATCAAGTCCTGGCTGTGCCACAGATGTTTGTTGTACTTCGGAATCCACCTTAAGCCGTAGATCCCTGTCTAATGGGATCGTAGAACGTTGCGAGGGTAGTGTTACTCGCGTATGTAGTATATCTTCAAAATGCACGTGCCCCCTGGGCAGTGCTAAATGAATAACAACGGTGCAGCCCTTGCTTATGGCATAAAGATTAACTGCCTCTGTATTGCCAGCTGCATTAGAAAAAAAATTCAGGCATAAATTTCAATTTTTGTTATTTTATTCAGTCAATAAATTATTTTACCTATTTAAACTCATGTTTGTGAAAATTGCAACACCATAAAGGCCTTACGCGAGTGAGCTGAAATTCTCAGGAAATGCAAATTAGCGCATGATATGCAAATGATTAGAATTTCAAATCCGTAGCGCATGCGTATACTGAGCAGCGCCCTCTGAACATCGGAGGGATCCGAATAAATAGACGCTGTAGCGAGGCGTATATGGTTACCGGTGGTTATCTGCTAGTGGTAAACGTTAGCTCAATCGTTACTTATGCCTCTTCGACGAAAGAGAGCGAGATTTGAACAACTTACAGAGTTTTAGCGGGGGAGAATCATCGGCCTTCGTGAAGCTGGATTGTCTTATCGTGCAGTAGCCGCTCGTGTGCAGCGTAACAGCAGCACAGTGATGCGTCTTTGGAAGCAGTGGACGGACGAGTGTCGGACAATTCGGAAACCCCGAAATGTGACGTCAGCTCGCGATGATAGACACCTGTCCGCATGGCACTGACGGACCGTACAGCTTCCTCTAGACAATTGGCAGCACAGTGGTTAATAGCTACAGGTGTTTCATTGTGTGCTTCATCAATTCGTAGACGTCTGCTGCAGCGTGGACTGCACGCAAGGACTCCTTTATACAGGATCCCTCTCACGCTAAACCATCGCCGCCATAGAGACTGGCGTGCTGATTGGCAGCATGTCGTGTTTTCTGACGAATCCCGCTTTAATTTGTGCTACCATGGTGGCCGCATTCGTGTCAGACGCTATGCCAGTGAACGCCACCTTCCGGAATGCATTATGGAACGCCACAGTGGACGAACACCCGGAGTTATGGTCTGGGGTGCCATAGCATATCATGAACGATCTCAATTGCTACGAATTGTGGACAATCTGAACAGCAACCGGTACATCAGTGAAGTTCTACAGCCCCAAGCTGTTCCCTTCCTTCAAAGCTTGCCAGGCGCCGTATTTCAACAGGACAATGCCCGCCCTCATATCGCTAGGACAGTTCAATCCTTCTTTGCAACGCGGCAGGTACAGCTTCTTCCTTGGCCTGCGTATTCCCCGGATATGTCGCCGATTGAACATGTGTGGGATTTCGTTGGTCGTCGTCTCGCTCGTGATCCTCGTCCTGTTGCTTCTGCAGACGAACTTTAGGTGCGCATACAAACAATATGGAATGCTCTTCCTCAGGCAGACATTCAAAATTTGTTCGACTCCATGCCACGCCGTGTAGCAGCACTTATTGCGGCGCGTGGTGGCTACACAAAATACTGATTTCGATCTCTTGTTATTGTGTGTTTGCTTTGAACATTTAATCATTTATTTGTACCACTACCACTCAACTGTGTGTTAAATTTCATTCAATTATGACGATTCCTTCAGGGTGTTGCAATTTTCACAAACATGAGTATATATCCACGCAATATGAAATATATATATATATTTATTTTTTGACATTTTTTTTTTTTTTTTTTTTTTGGCACAAAGTTTCAAAATAAGAAGGTTTTTCTTTCCATCATTTCAAACATGCATGCAACGTCATTAAATTTCAAAAGAAAAAAAAATTGACATTCAGAAAAATGAAATAAATAATAAATAAAACTCTTATTTTACGGTCAGCGTGCTTCTAAAATGACTTGTGTGCGGTAATGCTTGAGTGACAGTTAATTTTCTTAAGAAAAGCTTTAAATCATGTTGTGAGTTAGTTGCACACTATAGGTAATTTTTGAACTAATCACATAATGGCATGTTTCGGTTTTCGAATTTTGGGTAATTTTACTTTAATCATTCGCCACTAGAACGGCAGATATGTAGCAGATTCAGTGTTCACCAGGACGCACTATGGACCACCTGCTACACTGACAGATAATCCTCCTAATTTTGAGTTAATACCGCCTTGCATTTCCTTCCATTCCTATTAAGCAAAATTATTAATTATTCCTGTCTATAGATTTATCTTTCTTTCTTATCTCTTTGTGAGATAAGAAAGAAAGATAAATTTATATCTGCTATTCTTATTCTATGATATATTATGCTGCTATTTTGCTATTCTATGTTGCTCTTTTAATCTATAAGTCGCTATTTTCCAGTCGCTAGTCCATTGGCCGAATAACCAACGATCTTTCCAACAGATAGATCTGACCGTCATAAAAGGACATTAACTTTATAAACATACTAGTATATACTCGTATACTAGTATATACTCGTATACTAGTATATACTCGTATACTAGTATATACTCTTATACTAGTATATACTTTATGATATGATTATAATATTCTTTCGTTATATACTTAAGTATAAAATGTGCAAAACGTAAATATTTCTTAAGACATGCATAAAAACAATTCTCACTGTATTATATTTATATATATTATATTATACACAATTCTCACTGTATTTATTTTAATTGTATTTTTTTATAATCTTATAATATATAAATCTTAGATAAAAAAGAAAAATAGAATCATAAATATTAATATAAAACACTTTGAGTAGTATTTATTTTTTGATAGAATTAATGAGTACTGATAAGTATTTTGGGGCCTGAGGCCTAGTGACACGCTCTGGCGGTCAGTGCGGCTTCAGGGTTCAAGTCCCAGTGGTGCCATGGATGCTTGTAGTGGTTCGGAATCCACTTTAAACCGTAGATTCCAGTCTAATATGACTGTAGAGTGTTTACGTAGGGTTGACAACCCTACTCTGTAAAAAAAAAAAACATCTCATGTCCACGAAATCTTCCAGTAGGTAGACGGCCTTGGGGTTGTTGCACCAATTAAACCTTTAGCAAATAAAACACAACCAATTAAACCTTTAGCAAATAAAACACAACTCAACCTGAATTAAAATATTAAAAGTTAAATTTTGCTAATTTATTAATTATTAAACAGAAACCAATCCAATCTAAAATCTAATTTTTCTTTGCAGAGTGCATTGCAGTCACTGATTTAAGAAAAGAGTCGTTAGCATGTGTGAAACGTTTTGCATTCAAGTTGACTGGTTTCAGTTATCCAATTTTTCCTATACGACACACAAATTCTGGCCAGTTTCCTCTAAAAGTCATTCTCTTATCACCCATTGGTGGACTATTCGTGACATTCATAAGAGGAGCATGAGACCCATCGGCGTTACGGATGGATATTATTAACTGAAAATATGACAATCGATTTCAAAGTCCGATTAATGGTTTGGTTAGGTTTGTCGCTCTACCGTCATTTTGTGTGCAGTTTCGGCTAATTAGAAGGATATCTACAGTGTAATGTGGATTTACAGATTTTAACGTGCAGGAGGGCTGAGATTTGAATTCGCTGACGGTATGGACATAGTCACTGATTTCCGAAACAAGGAGATTAGATGAGGATTGTGACTATATGCCTCGCATCGATAGTCGGGCTGCCTAGTCGAGTTTTACGGGTTTTCCCACATAAGTCAATCAGATGCAGGGTAGTTACCCATAAAAGCCCTCCCGGAAGGCATAGTCCTCCCCTACAATCGTCTGTGGGTTGTACGTGTTCTAATGCCCACCATGGGTAAGGCCCACAGATGTTCCAACTTCACATTTCTAATCGGTAAGGAATACATATGCCCTTGGAACGAGGAGTAAGGTTCACCGACGTTGCAGCCTTATCTATCTAACTAGTAGAAGAATTAGACCCTTGTAATGGAGAGGTGATAAAAGTCCTACTGATGTTGCACTCTCGCCTTTCTAACTGGAAGGGAATACATAGCCCTTGAAACAGGGGTGGTATAAGACCTCCAATGCTCCACCGTCACCTTTCTAACAGATAGAAAATACAAAGCCTTGGTATGGGGAATAAAAGGTCCATCGATGTTCCTCTTCACCTTTGTAACTGGTAGTCCTTGGTACGGAGGGTAAGGCCCACAGATTACACCTTTCTCTTTCGAAAAAGGTAAGAGAATACATAGCTCTTGGTACGGGGATGGTATAAGGTTCACCGATGTTCCACCGTCGCCTTTTCTTTTATTTTTAGTAGGTGTATACATACTCCTTGGTACAATTACAAAAGGCCAATCGAAGTTCAACCGTCACCTTTCTAATAGGAATTGAATACATAGCGCTTGGTATTGGGGATGATAAAAGGCGCCCAGATGTTTCACCCTCATATTTCTAACGGGTAAGTGCTAGGAGCTTCCCTCCTAGTTAGCTTCCTCCAGCCTCCTAACAGCTTCCATCCAGCTTCCCTCCTAATAAAGCCAAGGTATGGGCTTAATGTATGAAGAGAAAAAAAAAAAGAACCCCCCTCCCGATGAGCGTTCCTCAATGTGAAGTATTCGTGGCAATGTGTGGAGCATGAAATTCACTGATTCCAGCATATATGGAGCATGAGGTTCACTAATATTTAATAATGAAAGATATTTCATTGCTGGGGGTTTGAATCTTGGTCAATTTAGGTTCACTAAATCAGGAGTTTGAAAGAATAAAAAGATTTTACTAGCTCCTAGATTAGTTTTCAAATCATGACGAAATTCTTAAAAAAATCCTTTTTTAAAACTAATGATTTAATTTTCCATATCAGTACTTCGTATTTACTTCAGCGTTTTTAAAACAACAAAAACAAATGGACTGAGTTTAGTTGAGAAACAAACATACGTTTTTCATCATTTTTGAATAATTTCACAGTAGATAGAATTTCGCCTTATTATATATTAACGGAACTGATTAGGACCTGAACGGATTTCCAACACTTCATAATCGCCTATTCGGTTAATAAAAGCTCAGACCGTGGAAGCGAAACGACCTTGCACTTTCATGCAAAACAAAAAACTCGCATCCACGAATTTCGCTACCACGCACCAGAAATACCTTCGTTTTCATTTAAAGATTTTATCTTGAAGTTAAACCATTTTTCTCACAAAAATAATAACAAATTGTTGCAAAACTGTTTTGTGAGGCAGAAAATCGTGCTTATTATACCAAATGCTTTGTTGTTATCATTGCAATTTGCATTGTTTGTTTTTGTAGTTATTTACAGTAAATGCTTTCCGTTTCTTACGAGTTCACTAATTACATACACTTAGTATTGTTTATGATTATTGTTGATCCACATCTAAATTCCAGTAAATAATGTTTTTGCTGTTGTTTTCAAATTTTTTGTTTGCTTGTTTAGCATCGGTGAGGCTCATTTACCAATTATTATCCTACGAACAGCTCACTGACGGGTGGAGAGCAGTCCCCTTTCTGGCTGATTTTAGGAGTACCTATCCCTAATTTGCGTGTCATATGAGAAAAAAAACCAGAAAGCTCCCAACAACAGCTTGACTATCAATGTGAGATGGTTTTATACTCATTGTTGCAATCAACATCGAAACTTCTCGTTTCTGAAAGCATTGACTACAACAATGGCACCAATGGATCTGAACCTCGGCCCTCCTGCATGCTTGCTGTTCACATTGGCATTGGGCAAGAGGAGTGTTGTTTTTCAACGCTGGGTATTTTGACGTGATGATATTCAAATATTCAGCACTAGCACAACATAGAAGCAACAGATTCATCGTTACCCAGTAAGTAAAAATATACAATGACAGGTTATGAAAATATGTTGTCCAGGAAATCCGTAAAACAAGACGTAAATTAGAAATCCTAAGGATATCCTAATCCTAAGGAATAATGACATCCCAAGGATGGCTTTATCAACGAATATTTACTGTCAAGATATTACAAATCATGTTACTTCCGCTCACTACATGACTGTATTCAAGTCAAAGACACATCTAGCGTTCCAGTCCGATAACATGGAATAACATTTTTAATGTAAACGGAAAAGTATATGATTGAGGAAAAACGAGTTAGAAATGCAAGTCTGTTTTATAAGGCAAAACTCGATTCACGTGATAGAACATAGTGGCTGTTTGTATTCATATGTCAACTAAGTGAGTGATTGGTTAACAGGCTAAGATAAAAAATTAATCTGATTGGGTAGAATCATTGCACGCTACAAAACTCTGATTATGATCTGATTGGGAAAATTTAAAAATTAATTTTAAATGGTATATATATATATATATATATATACCATTTAAAATTAATTTTTTTGCATTAAATATTCTTTTTTAAACGACAAAATTTAATACGATTCAATTCATTTCCCTCGTCGTTTTAAAGTTTTAGTCAAAACTCATTTAAGGATAAAAAAATTGAGAACAAATGAATTTATACATTTTCTTTTACAACGTAAGAGTCTTTAATGTCATTTCTATTACAGGAAAGAAATTTATATTTAAAAAATGATAATATTACATATTCTCCAGTGTACTGGTTAAAACTTTAAAAAATTAAAGTTTTTAATAAAAATTGGTAATAAAAAATTTTTTTTTGTCAATTTTACAAGAAAAGAAAAATACCATAATCCAAATTATTAACCGTTCTTTTAAGAAACTTTAACATTTCGACAGACACATCTGAAACATTTTGAAACTTTCCTTTTTCCCTCCTGTAAAATAACAGATAAAAGAAATTCTAACATCCATTTGATAAAAAGCAATCCAATTTAACAATCCGAAATAATTCATTAAAAACCCTCAAAAAATTCTTACGCGTGGAAATACATTGAAGACATTCATTTAGAAAAAAAGGCCAAAATCAGTTTAAATGCAATTTAATTAATTCAAACCAAGACTTCTAAATTTGAAGGTTCCACCGGAATGAACGATTCTTTTTAGAATCGATCAAGAACTCGTTCATTACGAGTCGCCGATGGTCGAGCCAGTGCACCGAAAAGCCTTCCTTTGGCATTTCGTGGCTTTCTTCTGCCACGTGCCAAGAGATTAAGGGAGAGGAAAAGCAATTAGACACCTTCCTGTCTGGAAAAAGGGTCAACTTTCTATAGAGGCGGTTACAGGAGACTAAAACCACCGGTTATTCGTATCAATCTCACGTCATTATGGGATTTTAAATCGATTTTTTTTTATAATTGCTTCCAAACTGAGATTTTCAAATTTTTACTGAGAATAGCTGGGAATTGTTTTGTCTGTTAGATTACAACTAAATAACTATTGTTTATTGGATTTACCACGCTGACAGTTAGAAGTTGTTTTTGTCTGTTTGATAATAACTATGATGATGATGATGAATGAAGTGACATATGGGGATGTGAAGCAACAAGGACTATAATCCCCTAATCACTGTATATATGAACAGTTAGAACTGAAATTCGGAAATTGTTTTGGTTTGATTGATTATGATTAAATTGTTATTTATTGGATTAAACAACAAACTCACACTGATGGTTAGTAGTTGTTTTTGTCTGTTATATCATAACTAAATAGTTGCTAATTATTGGATTAAACAATAAACCCACGCTGACAATTAGAAGTTGTTTTTGTTTATTAGATTTTAACTGAATAATTGTTATTTATTGGACAGAACAACAGAACCACACAGCGGTTCTACCGTAGATTGTGTGGAAAATTGGACTGAACAATTGAACCACACAGTGGTTCTACCGTAGATTGTGTGGAAAATTGGACTGAACAATTGAACCACACAGTGGTTCTACCGCAGATTGTGTGGAAAATTGGCTAGCGGCCAAGTCGGACGAATTGAAACAACCGAGTGGTGTAACAGGAACGAAATGCGTTTCTAAGATGTTTAAAGGATAATAATTTTAATGTTTAATAATTAAAATTTCATACTAATAATATTAATAGAAAAACTATATGAAAAAGTTCCAAAACAACTCTTAAAAACTTTTTTTTCTTTTAAAATTGTTTTACAGCGCTTATAATATCTGTCTAGCACCCCCCCCTCCCAAATATCAATCGATTCATCTGTATCCGATTTTTAAGCTGATGTATATTTTCACACACAATCGGTGATCTACGCAGCAGGTGTTCAGGAAGTTTAGAGCTCGAATTAGCTATTGTTGTCTTTGGAGTCGCTGTTATAAAAAAAGAGGAGACTCAATGGCGATTGTGAAAGGATACGTAAGCATCTGGAATACAGATTTTTTTGCCTAATGCAACTGGCAAACACTTAGACAGTTGTCTTGAATGTCTTAAGGCAAGCGCTGCACCGACGTTACTCACTTAGCATTATCCAGGGGTTACGTGTAACTTGAAGATAAGCTACGGACGCGGAGTAACACTATCCCTGCAATGCTCTACGATCATTTTAGACCGGGGCTTACAGTTTAAAGTGGATTCCGAACCACTACAAACATCCATGGCACCACCGGACTCGAACTCGAAACCTGTGGGTATCGAGCGCCAGAGCGCTAGCCACTTGGCCATTCAGGCCCTGTGGAATCAATTTTCATGCTGCCTATTTGGAGTTTTCAGGATTTTCTCACATATCATACTTGTGAAATTGTTTCACTCTAACATCGTTAAATTAATAAAAAAAATATCTAAATTCTACAAATTGAATCAAACAAACAGTATGCATTAAAAGTGAACTATAAAACCAAAGATTATTTAAACAAATTAAAATATTTATATATTTACAAAAATAGATACAGTAAGCTGCTATTTAATCTCAAATGTTTGGGGGCTGTGACGTTAATGGATCATTAAATGATTTTGCCGAAGTGGGCCTGAATGGCCGAATGGCTAGTGCTCTGGCACTCGGTACCACAGGTTTCGGGTTCGAGTTCCGGCGGTGCCATGGATGTTTGTAGTGGTTCGGAATCCACTTTAAACCGTAGGTGCCCGTCTAATAGGATCGTAGAGCGTTGCGGGGGCATTGTTACTCCGCGTCCGTGGCTTATCTTCAAGTGACACGCGCCCCCTGGGTAATGCAAAGTGAGAAACGTCTGTACAGCGCTTGCCTTAAGGCATCCAAGACCAAGTTGTCTAAGTGTTTGCCTGCTGCATTAGAAAGAAACAAAAATTTTGCCGAAGTATCGAGCGTCAATATAATTTTAACAGAGATACTAAGGAATAAATCACTCCAGATAAATATTATGACTTTCAGCTGCCTGTCACTAAAATGGTCATACTTCCATTGCTATTATCATTGACTCTATATCGCAGGTACTCAAATGTAGCAAGTGCTAAGTATACAACGTTTTGGGTTATTATGGAAAAGTGTAACCGTACCTTCTTGTCAGCCAGCTGCTTATCAATTCGTCAACATATCGCGGTTGTCAAATTTCATAACTGAATAGTTTTCGAAATATTAATTATAAGATTTACAATTTATTGCATAAAAGTACAGTTTGTTTTGTTTAGTAATACTGCTTAGTAGTGATGCAGATTATAATTAAATACACTCAAGAGCCAAAACATTATGACCACCTGTCAATAACGAGTTGGCGCGCCTTTGGCGCGCATCACAGCTTCAACCCGCCTTGCCATGGATTAATACCACCACTTAATACCAGCTGAATACCACTTCCACCTGATCACGTGCCTTCCACGTCATCCAGACGAGTTCATTGCAAAATGTAGGGGTGGTCATAATGTTTTGGCTCTTGAGTGTAAATGAATCATTCTTTTTCTTGAAAAAAAGTTATGATCACCTTGTATACTGATTTAATTGAATACAAAAATTATACAGTACATAAGAATTGCCCAATTCGTTGTTCAGTAATAACGTGCGCTGTTAGTGTCCAGGTTCGAATACGCTGGTGGCTTTCATAACAGTCATTACATTCAAGAATGTGGAAACTCGATGTTAATTGTCAGATTGCTTCCAAGAAATTTTACAAATTTTCTACCACTTAAAACGCAAATACGAAAAAGTTGCTCCTAAACGATAATGCTACCACTCATAGTCTATTAGTGGCCTTTTCGTGATATATAAATGTAGGACAAGATGTTAAAAAAGCATAAAATTACTTAACTATCCAAATTTACAATAATAATGGGTAAAATAAATTCAATGAGAATATGAAATATTAGTGATTGAGAAGTAATTCAATTATTATTCTACTAATCACAGCAATTTACTTAACTTATTACTAAAATCGCAGCAATTGATTGATGTCAATACTTATCAATAAAAATCTCTCCTAATTATGTAAGAAAAATTACTCAGTGAGTTTGAAAAAAAAAACCATAACACACGAAATATTCACTTAATTGTCCAAGTTATTTCATAATAAGTCCTTTTAATCTATTTAAAACCTCAAATCGCAAATCAAATGCTGACAGTTTTGAAGGTAATAAACAAAAACAAAAATCCATTTAAATACTGCAAGTCGTATTTATTTCACCATCTTTTATTACAAGCAATTTCTGCTTTGAAAGATTCAATCCAATTTAAAATATTATCTTCATCAAACCGTTGAAATTTTCGAGTCACACAACTCTTTGTTTCTTAATATTAGATTGAATGAATCATTATTTTTCCTCAAATAAGTTATGACCACCTTGTATACTGACATAATTGAATACAATATAGTACATAACAATTTTAATAATTCGTTGTTCAATGATAACATGCGCTATTAGTGTCCAGGTTCGAATCCGTGGGTGGGTTTCATTGCCGTTATTACATTCAGAAATGGGAAAACTCGATGTTAATTGTCAGGTTGCTTCAAGGGAGTTTTCCAAATTTTCTCCCACGTAACGCCCGAATACCAGAAAGACACTCCTAAAAGATAATACCACCACTCATAATCAATAAGTAGAGGGCCTGACGGCCGAGTAGCCTAGCTCTCTGGCGCTCGGTACCACAGGTTTCGGGTTGGAG
This sequence comes from Caerostris darwini, assembly GCA_021605075.1. Lineage (NCBI taxonomy): Eukaryota > Metazoa > Arthropoda > Arachnida > Araneae > Araneidae > Caerostris > Caerostris darwini. The sequence goes on along the minus strand of BPLQ01013429.1, from coordinate 75,330 downwards.
TCTTGTCAGTGCCATGTATGTTTGTAGTGATTCGGAATCCACTTTATACCGTAGGTCCCGTTCTAATTGGATCGTAGAGCGTTGTGGAGTTATTGTTACTCCACGTCCGTAGCTTATCTGCAAGCTACCAGCACCTCCTAGGTAGTGCTATAGTAAGTGAGTAACGTCGGTACAGCGCTTACCTTAAGGCATCAAAGTCAACTGGCTAAGTGTTTGCCAGCTGCACTAGAATAAAAATCAATAAGGGGGTGTTATACAAATGTGGAACAAGATGTTAAAAGCACATAAAATTTAACACATAACTATCCAAATTTTCAATAATAATGAGTAAAATAAATTCATTATGAATATGAAATATATATGATTGTGAAGTAATTCAATTATTATCCTACTAATCACGGCAATTTACTTGATAAAATCATAACAATTTCTAATTGTTATCAATACGATAACAAAACAATTCCTGCTGATTACATAAACAAAATATGATAATATATAATGATTTTGAAAAAAAAATCATTATAACACACGCTATGTTCATTTAATTTTAAAAGTTATTTCATAATCGATTTAAAACCTCAAATCGCAAATCAAATGCTGACAGTTTTGAAGGTAATAAACAAAAACAAAAATCCATTTAAATACTGCAAGTCGTATTTATTTCACCATCTCTCATTACAAACAATTTTTCCTTTGACCGATTCAATCCAATTTAAAATATTATCTTCAACAAAGCGTGCCGAAATCGTTGAAATTTTCGAGTCACACAACTCTTTGTTTCCTAATATTCGGCGATGCAATTGTTGAACAAACAACGCAAATTTCACCAACGAATAAACGGGCGTTTATGAACGTTTTAAAGACATTGAAAAATTACTTTCGAAAGGGTTAAAGATGTGCGAAAGTGGGGGTGAGGGAGAAGGGTCAGAATTTGAAATGCGTATCAAGTTAACCCAAGTGTGTCGGCTTTGCTCCAAATTTTCCCAGAAACGAGCCAAGATTAGAATCCCAGTTTCACGCTATGGTGGTTGCAAACGTGTGAAAAGCCTTGTTTCGTGATGGTTATACAAGGAACAGTGGTTGATTCCTGTAAATTGATTCGCATCTCAGACCAACTATAAATAAAAGCGCGCTTAAGTATCGATTTTCTAAAAAAAAAAAATAAATAAAAAAGCGACCGCAAGTTTCAGAAAAGAACATTGCTAACAAGATTTTAATCTTGCAAGGAAAGATAGAATTGGGTTTGGTTATTGGTTTCAATAAAATACGATGATCAATATTTACTCCAATTGGTTATTTATTTATTTTTTTTATTATTTCTGCGGCAGTTTTTGTAAAAAAAAATTCTTTTTTTTATTTTTATGACATATAATTATAATATAATATAATGTTATGGCATATACAGTTTGAGCCAAATACACTTTTGAATTTTAAATATTTTAAATCTCAAACAGTGCCGAGCCTGATGGCCCAGTGGCTAGAGCTCTAGTGCTCGGTAACACAGGGTTCGAATGCCATGGATGTTTGTAGTGGCTCTGAATCCACTTTAAGCCGTAGGTACCTGTCTAACAGGATCTTAGAGCGTTGCGGGGGTAGTGTTACTCCGCGTCCGTGGCTTGTCTTCCTGCTACACGCACCCCCTGGGTAGTGCTAAATGAGTAACAGCGGTGCAGCCCTTGCTTATCGCATAGAGATTAATTGTCTCTGTATTGCCAGCTGCATTAGAACAACAATTTCAACCAGTTCAATTTAATTGGCGAATTTTATTTTTGGAGGGTAAAAAAAAGTTCAAAATTTACTACAGATCTGTTCTTAACCAGTTTTAAGATGATAAAAGCAGTACATAAGGTAAAAGAGTTTTATTGTTAGCCATAGTGCATGACCTAGTATTGAAATATGATTCTGTTCTTCAATGTCTACACAATCCATTAAATTCCTTTATTTCATCCACTACATCCTCACTCTCTTCATCCGGATGCGGCCTGATGGCCGAGTGGCTAGTGATCTGGCCTTTGGTACCACGGGTTTCAGGCTCGAATCCCGGTGGTGGCATGGTTGTTTCCGAGTGGTTCGGAATCCACATTAAACTGTAGGTCCTGGTGTGTTTAGTCTTCGTGTACACAAAATGGCAGTAGAGCGACAAACCAAACTACTCTCCTCTCTCTGTTTGCATACATAAGCCAAAAGCATAGACTAGAGTACTGTGCTTACTGCTGTTTTTATATAATCGACTTTTTCTTTTTATATTATATAAATTAAAATTTTGAATGCTATGTATCGAAATCATTTGATCGTAATTAAAAGTTAGTTCTTCGCTGCAGTATTTTTTTTTTGTTCAAATGCAGCTGGCAAACACTTAGACAACTTGGTCTTGGATGCCTTAAGGTAAGCGCTGCACCGACGTGACTCACTTTGCATTACCCACGGGGGGGCGCGTGTCACTTGAAGATAAGCTACGGACGCGGAGTCACAATGCCCCCTCAACGCTCTACGATCCTATTAGTCCGGGACCTACAGCTTAAAGTGGATTCCGAACCGCTACTAACATCCTTTCCACAGCCGGGACTCGAACCGGAAACCTGTGGCACCGAGCGTCAGAGCGCTAGCTACTTGGATATTCAGGCCCCCTTCGCTGCAGTATGCCCATAAAAAGATTTCAAAGCCGAACACGTGATGAGAACTTTTAATGCGCATGCGCTGTCTAATTGAATCCTATAGAAAAGACTTTCCGATTTGCATTTCATTGGTGCGTGTTATGGCTGATTGTCGGACATATTAAAATTCCGAATTCATGTTATTTACGGAGAGACCTTCATGGGGTTTTTCTTTTCCATACACACTCGGATGCGCTAAACAGTTTTCGGAACTCATTGTTTATTTATACATTTATTATCCATTTTTAAAGGAATGTTGAATATTTTTAACGATTTATTATGTATCTCTGAACAATGTGTGAGCTGAAATCAAACACGCAGTACTTTCGTAGGGCTAAAAATATCGATTTTCCAAGGTCCTATTTAAGTAATGCGTAATGTTCGGAAAATGTGTCGTCAGATCAATAAAAATATACATCTCAAATACCCTATTGCAATCTAATAATAAGGTATAAATATATATTATAATCTATCAGCAAGAACAACTGCTCATTTTACAGACAATTTTTTCATCATTTACCTATCTTAAATCAAGTTGTGTGAATTGATCACATAAATAATCCATACCTAAGTACAGACATATAGAATTGATTTATATAAGAAAAGATTTCATCTATTTTTAAAATGAAATTTTTATCAATATGTGATTGATACCTTCAAAAAGAATTATTTCATTCATAACATGCCAAATAAAAATCATTTTTTGAAATAATGATTGATTTGGGGAAACAGATCGAGTCCATTTTATTTTTCTGCTGCCATGCGCAATTAACTATCCGTCCAAGTTGTTGATGTGGTCATATATCAAGGTGATAGAAGCGAACTTGAAATATGATTAAAAAGAAAAACAACTCATGCAGAAAAGGCATTGAAATAGGATGAAGTATTAATATGTCTCCTAGAAGGATATACATGAGATATCTAACGTTAACATGAAATGATAATCAAAACAAACTGAATTGCTTTAAATAGAAGACAACAATAAATTCGTTTTTTTAAGGTAAGACGGAAAAGTATTTTAAAGACGGTGGGTGATAAATATAATGAATATTTGTGAATGAATATAATCAAAGTTGTAATTAATAATTAAAAACCATAATTGTCATAAATAGTAGTGTAATATATTTCCATGAAAGAAATAACAATGACTATTATTTAAACAATAACAAAAAATATTTATCGCATCTTAACGAATTTAACCATAAAGTAGTAATAAAATAGAGTACGTTCCCTTATTCTAAAGAACCAGAAAGTTGGGGCAAACATCTGCCTACTATACGTACTATAGTTGGCGATGTATCGCCGTTTGGCTTCTTTTCCCTAATATCCCTAACTCCAAATCACCGCCATCTGCAATTTCAGTGATGCCAAATTAGAGCTCATTGTAGGGCGGAGTGGAGATCCGCTTCCTGCGTTAGTGTCAGTGATGATCACATGTTGGTTAGAAGTAGGTCCTATAAACACTTGTAGCCAATCTGCTGCATCATAGGCACACATTGGATCTACACCAGTAATGTTCTTTAGAGAAATTTCCTATGATCTCAGGAACACTCTTGTCTTTATCACACGTACCATGAGAGTAAATTTGTACGTCAGATGGTAATTGAACCTGTTGTTCTGCGATTTTTTATCACCTTTTCAAAGGGCGTTTTCCAATAGAATGACTGTCGTCCATAAGATGGTGTACTGTCGACATATCATTTTTGCCAAATTTTTCTCCCATTAAGCAAGTATGGAACAATAATGGACGACAAATTCAGTGTCATCCACAACAAGCATAGACAGTTGCTGATATGACTTACCAAGTGCAACAAGCATTGAACTTCACTTCACAGAACGACATGTGGCACTTTACGACACAATGCATGCTCGTTTAAATGTTTGCATTCAAAATCGTAGACACTGCAGCAGTTTCTAATGTACTTTTAAAATTTGTTTTTCTCGCTCGTACATTAACCTGTTACCTATAATTCCATAAGACATACCTAGATCTAGACCTATACATACTTACCCGTCGCTTAGACACTAATACTTTGACTAAATTTCTTTCCTCTGAACTAATTTCTTCTCTGTGTTGGAATTTCATTTTGCACCACTGTATTTGCTTTCTCCTATCTAAATTACTATGCCCTCGCTAGAAAATCTGGCCGATATTTTCTTCTTTCATGGCAAATTTTAAGATTCGTTAGAATTTTGGCGCCAAACGGATTTCGTCGCCAAATGCAACGAGATGTACGTATGTCCGACTTCTATTAAAAATAACAATAATACAGAAAGTAAAAGAGAGAAACCTCAAAAAAATAACAAATTTTCAAAATGGATTTATATTACTACGATGTGTTGGTACTGGCATTAAAAAGTCTGTAAATGGCTTATTAGAGAGTTTTTGCATGCCGTATTTTGGACGTCCGTTCGCTTTTTCTCCCTAGCGCGCATGCTCATAGGAAACATTATTACAGATACGCATGCGCAATTTCCTATGAGCATGCGCGCTAGGGAGAAAAAGCGAACGGACGTCCAAAATACGGCATGCAAAAACTCTCTATTTTATCATTTTTCGTTCACGCTCAAATTAGCAAAAAAATAAATAAATATATAAAATAAATACTTTTAGGTGACTTATGAAACATTCAAAAACATGTTTATCATAAAAACTCTGAAGACAGTATTATTGAACAAAATTTTAAAATGTGGAAATCTTTAGCAAATTTGCACAAAATCTGTGACCCATAACTCGAAACTTGTTTTTTGTTTTCGTACGAGATTTTACATCTGAATAATTAAGTAGAATTATTCCTAAAAGAGAATAATTATTTTAAATTATTATTCATGATTAAGTTATTAAGGATTTAATAATTACTAACTAACGGAATAAAAATAGAATAATAACCTAATTGAAAATCAATTTTCTGTAATTACACAATAAACATTTGCATTTTGTTTTTAATTCTAATTTTTCTTTCTTTCTTTTATTTGATTTGTTCTAATTTACTTTTTATTTTACTTTCGATTTAAAGATTTGTAAATCAAACATTTGTTAACTAAAAACTTCCTTTTTTTTTTTAAATGGATTGATTGAAAATTCTATGCACGACTGTAATTTGCATCTACATATTCGGTCTCAGTAGTTTCATGCCATATTTTCCTCTAAAATTATTTCGAATTTATACGTACAACAATTAATTTACATTTGCAATTGGATATACTTTTATTGGATTATCTTCTACTTCTATTCTCTATTTGAAATATCTATTGATATTTTTTTTCTTCTATGAAATTCTATAAAGAGAAATTAGGAAATTCTTTCTCAAATATAATTATTTTAGAAATTCATGTATTAGCAATTCTATAAATAGTCAAAAAAACTACTAAGCAATTTATAAAATTTGACTTGCTTTAATAGTACATATTTATTCAGTACTTTTTTTATTCTTAATTATTTATACGAGTATTCTGTATAATTTCTTGTTAAAATGAGTTGTATGGGAATTTCATTTTATTTTTTTTAATTTTTAAAAGCAGTCATAAAAAACCTTGAATATTTTCTGCAAATAGATGAATGATTACATATAATTCTTGTAAGGAGTGTATTTTCTATGTTTTCTGCAATTAGTACTTATCGAAAAATAATGATTACATATAATTCTTGTAAGGAGTGTATTTTCTATGTTTTCTGCAATTAGTACTTATCGAAAAATAATGATTACATATAATTCTTGTAAGGAGTGTATTTTCTATGTTTTCTGCAATTAGTACTTATCGAAAAATACAATAAAATTATCCAATCTATATCTTATCCTATATATATATATATAAAGAAAATGCACAACTGATCACGAACAAGAGAGATTTAAGTGCATAAATATATGATGATTAGGCTCTGTTAGGTAACTATTTTGGGGTAGTGTTACTCGCGTCGTAGCCTATCTTCAAGGGGGCCCCTTGGTAGTGCTAAGTGAGTAACAGCGGCGCAACCCTTGCTTATGGCATAAAGATGAACTGTCTCTGTATTGCCAGCTGCATTAGAGCATCAACAACACGTAACTATTTTAACATTATGACTGAGAAGTTAAAATTTTCATTAATTACTTTAACGTTAATAGAACATCTCTATTTCTATAATTTTGCAATATGCTATTTAATACTTTTTTTTTAAATCATTTTATTACAAAAGGTATCTAAAGGCTTTTTAAATCCTCCTACTAACATTTTTTTTTAATCCTATTTGAACTTCATCATATTTTTAAGTTCGGAAAAATTGTAATTTTACCCGTATTATGTTGTATCTCATTTATTATATGTAGCAACTTGAAAAGTGTAAAATTAAGTAATATTTTAAAAGATAAAAAGTACTGCAGTACAATTCATTAATTAAATAAACTGATTCTTAATGAAAGAAAAATTAATTACTTGTTTATTTTAGATTCATTTAGCAATACCTAAGAGAAACTATTATTTTTTTTAAATATACTCCATCGCACTCAATAACGTTTGTCATATTTTTTTTATACACTGATTGTTAATTATGTTATTCAAATTAATATAATAAAAATTGATTAAATAATATGTATTTCAGTTACGATGAAATTTAAACTTCAAGTAAATAAAAAATAACAACAAAAATTTAAAAATTATAAGTTGAATTAAATACTTTTAAGTTGAATAAGTATCAAAGCAAATTATTTTAATCTAAAAAAAAAAAAAAAAAAATCTGAAACAAATTATTTCATTTTAAGTATTTTTTTTCTGTTTGTAATTTTAAAAATTAAGTTGAAACACATTACTCAGAATGATTTAAAATTCAAAAGTTAAAAAAAAACATTTAAAATTTAAATTCAGTGTTCCTTATGTTATACAATGAGGTATTGTTTCACCACATTCATTATAAATAAAACCCAAAAATTATTTAAAAAACAACAATAAAAAACATATATTAACAAATATTTTAACAAATATTTTAATTCTCTAGAATATGAAACTGAAATATATTCTACTGTATGAAATACTAGTAAAAATAATGATAAAGAAATAAAGAGATTTCAAAAATTAAATTTGTGATATTTATTGATAGAAATTAAGTAACAATCAAAATATCATTCAAACAGAGATTCTTAAAGATAAATTTATATTATAAATATATATTCTTCAATGGGGGGGGGGCATCCCTATAGTGAGCCAAGCTCTTCTGCCAACTGGCAAATTCTGATGATGAGATGCTTTCTTTTTATGGTGTAGGGGTATTAGCCCTACGCTCAACAGTCATATTAGACCTACGGTTTAAAGTGGATTCCAAACCACTACAAACACCCAAGGCACCGCCGGGACTAGAACATGAAACCTGTGGCCATTAGGTCCTATATATACATAATATATATACAACAGGCCATATATATATATTGATAAATGATCATCCTATTTGGCTCAACAGCCCACTGTGGGCCAAGTCATTCTACCAGATTTCGAAACATGAGATTTTTTTTCTTTTTACTGAGTAGGTTTGTTTAGCCCTACGTTCAACCCCCTAGATTGTTGTTCTGTGATCTACCATGCTGTAATGCTCATATTAGACCAGGACCTACGATTGAAGGTGTTTTTCAAACTACTACAAACATCCATTGCATCTTTGGGACTCGAACTCGAGCGCTAGTCACTAGGTTATCAGGTTCCATAAATATCTATTTAACATTCTGATATGAATTTCAAGAAACAACAAATCAGTAAATTTTGATTACATGTTGAAAATACTTAAATGTAACACATCATTTAAATACTTATTCGTAAAACACACATTATCAATCTATGTCATTTATTTGCAAGCTCAAAATAACCCTCTACGATATAATTCCCACTACTCGCTGTTTTTTTCTAAGGATCCCAAATAACTAAGAGCCATTCCATTAATACATTGACCCAGTCAACCGAATAACATAGACCACTTGGCTTAATAAGGACTAACACCTCAGGAACGAGATAAAAATGCGCTAACGTCCCTGGTGGTGGGAGAAGCATTGCAGAAAGTAAATATCTCAGAAAGAAGAAAGATGTTGATGTGCCGGAAAAGATGAGGATCACTTAGGGATTCTTCTCACTGTGCTCTCCGTGTTTACCGAAATTCGGAAAGTAATACGAGATCACGATTTGCAAAAAAAGGATGTACTCACATTTCTCGTGAATATGTTTTGCATATTATGCTTTAATATACAGGGGGAATATAATTAAAGTTCCACTTTCAAAACTCTGTAAAACAAAGAAACATTCGTCACAATGAGTTCAAATTTCAACTGAAGAAACTTGAAGAAGGGGGAAACGGTACGGCATTAAAAAAAGTTCCAAAGTGTATCAATAGCTGGCGCTGTAAGCGGCATAAGGAAAGTGAATTCGGCTGCCAGTGATATTTTGAATCAAAATGACAACATATTTGGCATGAGTTGCTTATTAAACCAACTGTAGTGTTCAATGTGTTTCAGTTTTTTAATGGAACAAGCTTGCAAGTCATCCAAGACTTCCAAGTCATTCAACAGTTGTGACATTGTGAGTGGAAAGCCCAGCCACCACTGGGATGGATAGAAAAAATCGGTGGAATTTATTTCTTGATGCCGTACCGTTTCCTCTTTCTTCAAGTACCTTTAGTTCAAACTTGAACTCGTTGTGACGAGTGGGTCTTTGTTTTACAGCATTTTGAAAGGGGGACTTTAATTATAATCAACCTGTATATGTCGCTTTTATCCAATTCAACTGAAGCATGACCAGTACAAAAAAAATATTAATTAAATTGTAAATCAATTCTTGACTTCAATTTACACACACATTTTATTTATATATATAAAAAGGTGTCCCAAATGCACGTAAAAAGTGTAACGCTTTAAAAATAAAGGGTACAAGAGCATTTATTTTAGAAAACAATTAGGAATACTCCCCAATCATCAAGCCTAAAAGTTTATTTTGAAAAGAAATCAACTGTTTCATTACCAAACATTCCAGATCGTTAAAGTTGTTTAGGAATTCAAATCTTGCGTGAATTTTAGGACACGGTATATATGCACAGTGTAACGTTGTAATATATAATAACACATGTATGTCTGTACATGTATGTACATGTATGTCTGTTTAAATGTATAAGCAAACTACATTGTCTCATAGTTTTCTTTTTTACCGAGTTATTTTAGTCTCGCTTCGATTAGTAAATTAACGAGTCTAAACGGACGATTAGTTATTTTGTCTTATCCATGTTATCGGAATGCGTCGCTAGATGTGTTTTTCTTTGTGTTAATTCACTCAGTAAGTAGAAACAACAAGGTTTGTAATATCCTGTGGGTAATTATCCTTTTATAAAGCTATCTTCAGCATGTTTTAATTAATTTATTTGGAATTTACTGAATTGTATATTTTTTCCCTCTCTGCGTGTATATATATATATATATATATATAGAGAGAGAGAGAGAGAGAGAGAGAGAAAGAAAGAGAGGGAGAGATAACATAAAATCAGTTTTTCATATAGGCTGCTGTTAAAATTTCTTAGGCTTTATATATATATATATATATATATATATATATTACCTTTTGTTGTACATGTATAACGATTTTCAGTTTCTTAACTGCAGCTTATGCGCTTTTCAAATCTTGAATGAATTATCTTCGAATTTTATTTCAATTTTAATAATTTTTGGGGGGTATGGGGGAGACTGATATGGAAGCAAATGAAAATTTATGTATAAAGAAGTTATATAAAAAAAAATTGTTAAAGTCAATTCCTACTTTTTTTTCACTCTATTGCAGAAAGTCTTTTATAAATAATTTTCATTCATTTTTTGAAATTTATCTGGCGCCCTCTATGGGTAGATACATGCAACTTAAATCTAAAAAAAACTAAAAAGAATTAATCTAATTTAATTACTGAATTAACATTTGGAAAAACTGTATGAACATCCAGTGTCATCCACTACAAGTTCAAAAAAATGTATTTGAACTCGAGTGGATGAATAAAAAGTACTTTATAAACGATTGAAAATGTGAACAAGATATATATGTAGGGAGATTGTGAGCTAATAGAAGGAATTAAAAAATACTTTTTATAACTTTTTTATAACTAATTTTATAACTAAGCTATATAAATTGATTATGCTTCTAAAAATCCTTTATCATTCCTCTTTTTGGTCTTGTCTTACATTTCAACATTTTCTTATATTTATGTAATTTTTGTCATATATATATATATATATATATATATATATAATGTTTACAAAAGAAAATGCATATATATATATATATATATATATATAGTCTTATTTCTGTTTCAGTTATAGATATATTAAATGCTGTATCTTAATAAGCAGAATTAGAATATGAATTACATTTACATTACTCAAGAGCTTTGGTTATCTATTTTACTCTGTAGGTCCCGGTCTAATAAGACAATAGATTTCTGGGAGTAGAAATGACAACCCTACCCCGTAAAAAGAAAGCATCTCCTGTCTCAAAATCTGCCAGTAGGCAGACGGCCTTGGCCCACCATGGGGCTTTTGTGCCATTAAAAAGGTAGAACAAGCAATACGTTACAATTGATATTTATCTTCATGAATTATTAAGAAATCTTAAATTTTAAAAAAGAAATACAGTTTACCATTAAATAATCGTTCAATTGTTATTGTAATGTTGGAAATTAAGCTACTCCGCGAATATGAATATAAGTATAACATCAACGACTCTAACCATTATCAAGATTTAGAAAAATAATTGAGATGCTTAAAAAAATACCAAAAGAAATAATAGTGAATAATTAATAGTGAATATTTTTAATAGTGAAGTACTTAAAAAAATTCAATGTTAAAAAAAATGCCTTTTGAAGTTGACCTACATAGATATATATATATATATATATATACATATTTCTTAACCTGTATTACAAAACAAATTCTAAAAATTGAGGAAAATACGTACACTTTATTAAATGCTTTCCGAATAGGATACTTAAAAAGAACGTTTATTTAAATTAAGGGATAAGAATGTAATTAAAAAAATGTTTTTTTTAATTATTGTTAATACTTTGAAAACTAATTAATGCTTGAATCGAGGTGAAAATGATACCGAAAATTCATTTATTAAAATTTTGATATCATTGATGTTTATTCAATAACTTCTATCTATTAATGTTATTTAAATGTTGCTAACATTAGTACATTGTAAATTCTCCTCAATTTATTGAATTTATTACTCATCAAATTATGTTTTGACGAGCGGTGGTCTATGTGTCTTCGATTAACTTCCTTTCTTTCACGAGTTTTTTTAACTGCTTATTTACTAATACTTATTTAAATTGATTTCACGAACAAGTAATTGAATAATGTAAAGTTGTTATCAAAGATCGTCTGATGAAAACGATATTTTTCAAGAAAAGAAAATCGTTTGGAATTTTATGTATATATTTTTTATTTTTTAAGATGACTGATTTTTAAGATGGCTGATCGACCTATCCTATCCTTTAAAGTATTCTAAATTTGTTTTTTATCCATTTAAAAATTTTAATATTGAAATGTCTTATTTGAATTAAATTTTTTATAATACAAAATGACAAAAAAATTTGTAAATTCGTAATTATTACGCAGAAAAAAAAATATTTTAGTTAAAATTTTTACTGTTTTTTAACTAACTTTCGAAAATAAACTTATAGAAAAATAAAATTATATGTAATCAGGAATTATGTTATTATTGTTATTATTATGTTATTAAATATGATACGTTATTAGAAGTATGCTTAATCATTACAAAGCGATGTTAATTCAAATTTCGTTGAAAAAATATTTTTTTCCACAGTTACAGTTAAATTAAATCTTCTTGCTAAATGTACCGTTTTTAGTGAAAAAATTAATAAATCATGCAATGTTTAAAATATTAAAAAATAACGTAAAATAAACATTCTAAAAATAAATAAATTCAAATATTTAATAAGATAAAAATTCTTCTCAAATCATAAATCCATTACTTATTATATAAATACATTTTTTAAAATAGATGAATAAATAATATTTGGTAAAATTAAAAACCATTTGATGAATACATTGTTCATTAAAAGTTTATATATTATGGATTTAAAGTTTATAAATATTTAGAATATTTTTAGAAGCTTTTTAACTAAAATAGTTTACATTATTCGATTATAAAATTTTGCATTAATCGAAAGAGACCACATAAAATAAAATTGTACGTTATCAGGAATTATGTTATTATGATTTATTACTATTATTATTATGTTATGTAATTAGAAATATGCTTAATCATTACAAAGCGATGCTAGTTTAAATTTCGTTGATTTGGTTTGGTTTGTCGCTCTACGATCATCTTGTGCACACGTTAGGCTAAACAGACCGGGACCTACAGTTTAAAGTGGATTCCGAACCACTACAAACATCCATGGCACCACATATTTTTTCCACAGTTGCAGTTAAGTATAATTTTCTTGCTAAAAGTAACGCTTTTAATGTCAAAATAAATATATGCTATGTTTAAAACATTAAAAAATAACGTAAAATAAACATAATATAATAATATAAATATCACATAATATAATATTTAATAATATAATATTCTTTTTCAAATCATAAATCCATCACTCATTATATAAATACATTTTTTAAATAGATGAATAAATAATATTTGTAAAATTAACGATATACTGAATACATTATTCATTAAAAGTTTATATATTAAGGATTTAAAATTATAAAAAATTTTAAGAACATGAAATAATCACTCAATAAATATATCAGGCTATGTTTAAAATATTAAAAAACAACGTAGTATAAACATTTTTTAAATAAATTTAAATATTTAATAAGATAAATATTCTTTCACAACTCATAAATCTATTACTAATTATATAAATACATCTTTTAAAATAAATTAAATAATATTTGGTAAAATTAAAAACCATATGACGAATATATTATTCATTAAAAGTTTATATATTATGGATTTAAAGTTTATAAAAATTTAGAAGATTTTTAACTAAAATAGTTTACATTATTTGATTATAAAATTATGCATTAATCGAAAGAAACCACATAAAATAAAACTGTATGTTATCAGGAATTATGTTATTATGATTTATTATTATTATTATTATTATTATTATGTTATTAGAAGTATGCTTAATCATTACAAAGCAATGTTAGTTTAAATTTTGTTGGTTTGGTTTGTCGCTCTACGGTCATCTTGTGCACACGTTAGGCTAAACAGACCACTACAGTTTAAAGCGGATTCCGAACCACTACAAACATCCATGGCACCGCCTTAAATTTCGTTGAAAAATATTTTTTCCACAGTTACAGTTAAGTTTAATTTTCTTTCGAAATGTAACGTTTTTAATGTCAAAATAAATATGTGCTATGTTTAAAATATTAAGAAATAACGTAAAATAAACATAATATAATAATATAAATATCACATAATATAATATTTAATAATATAATATTCTTTTTCAAATCATAAATCCATCACTCATTATATAAATACATTTTTTAAATAGATGAATAAATAATATGTGTAAAATTAATGATATACTGAATACATTATTCATTAAAAGTTTATATATTACGGATTTAAAGTTATAAAAAATTTTAAGAACATGAAATAATCACTCAATAAATATATCATGCTATGTTTAAAATATTAAAAAATAACGTAATATGAACATTTTTTTAAATAAATTTAAATATTTAATAATATAAATATTCTTTGTCAAATCATAAATCCATCACTCATTATATAAATACGTTTTTTAAAATAGATGAATAAATAATATGTGTAAAATTAATGATATACTGAATATACAGAATACATTATTCATTAAAAGTTTATGTATTAAGGATTTAAATACAAAATTATACAAAAACTTAAGAACATGAAAAAAACTTTTAAATGTCTTACCTTTATTCATTTAAGCATAGCAGTCAATTCCATACATTCCTGTACAACAGCTTAACTGTAACTGATGCTCATGTTCGAATACCAAACGATAATTTTCAACTCTCTTTTTTAACACAAATAGAATTCGAAATTGTTCTAGTAATTAATCCACGGAAGCACCAAATTTCCGTTCAGGTAGAAATATCAATCAGATCAATATTCGATAGCAGATAAAAAAAATATATAATTTATATTTTATGTAATTATAATATCACTCTGCACGGAGTTAAATTTCGAACGCACTTATCGATACTCCATCACGAATTGAAATGAAATGAAGTAGCCATCTGCTGTGGCGTGATATAGTTGGGAGTTCCTTTTTTTATTTATTATTATTATTCGAAATGCGAGCCAAGCAAAGTTTTGTGTTTATCGTCACGCTCTATCGTTACGGTTGAAGTTAAGGAACGCTATCGTAATCACTGAGGCAGGGTTTTTCACAACCAAACTCTTTTTTTTTTTTTCCTTCCTTCCTTTTATTAATTTCTCTCCTGTAATAAAGTGGGTGAAAATGAGATATTTATTCTACAGTTGAAAAAGACATTAAGATGTCTTTTTCATCACTGTAGAGCAATGGAGGGTTTTTTTGTTGATAGAAAACTTCCGAATGTTTTTATAAACGTTCCAATGAATTAAGATGGGTCAATTGACCTGGTTTCTATTCGATTCGAATCTCTAGTGAATTTCTGGAGTAAATGCATTTATTTATTTATTTTTTTTGCAAAGAATATCTTTCATTAAGTTTAGTTTTTTTTTAAAAAAAACATTCTCGGTTTTAAAAATGAACAAGAGGAGGTCATTAGTAAATATGAAGATGCTGAAACCAGATGACACATCTTTTTTTGTTCAATAAAATTGTTACAAACCAATTTTGTAACACAGTTTGGCTGAAATTTGATCAAAAAAGTCATTTTAGTTTGACCACAGATTGTATGGAAAGATTTTTAAATTTTTTTTTCTAATGCAGCTGGTAAATACTTAGACAGCTTGGTCTAATGCAACTGGCAAATACTTAGACAGCTTGGTCTTGGATGCCGTAAGTCAGACGATGCACCGACGTTACTCACTTAATGCTACCCAGGAGGTTAGTGTAACTTGAAGAAAAGCTACGGATGCGGAGTAACACTATCCCCGCAACGTTCATGTTAGACCGGGACCTACAGTTTAATGTGGATTCCGAACTACTACAAACATCTATGGCACCGCCAGAACACGAACCCTGTAGTACCAAGCGCCAGAGCACTAGCCCCACGGCCATTCAAGCCCAGTATGGAAAGGTAAACATTCGTTTTAAAATCAGAAACAGTTGAATCGATTAGCTGGATGCTAATCAGATATACGTAGAGGAAAGTAATTTTAAAATTAAAAATGTTTAATTGTTATCGGGGTATTTTCCCCCTCTAATTTTAATTTTTATATTTCTTAATTTTAAAAATTATCAAAAATTAAAAACATTTTGATTGCAATTCAAACCACCTTCGAAATTACCTTGTTCCCCTTTTACGCCTCTCTGTTTAATTCTGTCCAATTTGGCGTCCACACAATTGGCGGTCAAACTATGTGTAAAAAACAAATGTAAATAAAAGAAAAGGTTAATAATAGAAAACAAAAACTTTTAAAAATTAAGGGGGCTCTTATTTACAACGAAATTTAAAAATTCAGCTGTGGTAGGGACACATATGCGGCGTAAAGCAATTTTGAAAAAAATAAAACATTTATTTTGGAATTTTTTTGTCACCTTAATTTTTTTATGTGATGCAATTTTAAAATTTTAATTTTTAGAAAATAAATTATTTTTATTGTAAATAAAACTCCTCCAAATTTACCTTTCACCCCTTATTACACCACTTTGGATTTATCTGACTTGTCCACTTGTGAATTTTCTTATGATATTAGGACAAACAATACTCATTTTATATATATTATATATTTATATATATATATGTCTAAGATTATAACTCTGTCTATAGCTTATGCTAAAGTTTCGATAGCTTTATACTAAGCTTAAAGGCTTAAAGGGACTTACAAAATATGCCTATATACAAAAGAGTAATATGTAATAATAATGAGGATAAAACTCAAGGCATATGATAATGTGATAAGAATGAGCTGAATGTCTAATTTATAACTTGATATATTATATTGAAGTATATTTGAGCAGTAACCATGGTAACGAATATTTTCCCTTAGATGCAAGAACATCATTAAACAATACGCAGAAATCTCAGCTTTCACCTTTGATTTTACGACTAGTAATATAATCTTCATTATCATTTAAAGCTAAATGGATATCATTCTAGTCAAATAAATGAAATTATAGTGGATATTCTAATAGATTTATTTTTTAATTGGGCAATTTAAAAAATATTTATAGATGCTGCTCTCGTGAATTAGACTTGGGATTTTTTATTAATTCAGTGATTTATTTATTTGGCCATTAAATTTTTATGGTTAATAATAAAACCAGTAAAGTTAAATTGGTTATAATAAAATTAGCGATGTAGTCTATAAACAGAATTGAATGATAAAAAATTTCCTCAAAAAACCTTTGTTGGTATCATTTCAAAGTGTAAAGATTATTATAGAGATTTTATTTATATATACGATATAAATAAAATGAGGACGTGATGTATAAATATAAAGAATAAAAACGCTTTCAATCTGAAATTTTATTGCACTAAAATAAATTTTACAATTGAAACTTTTATTTAAAGCTGTTTTTGAATATCAGACATTTCAAATCGGAGATATGTAGCATATTCAGCGTTTCCCAGGGAGCTCAGGCACCCTCAAGGTTGACATCTAAGCGATACACATCTTCTACTCTATTTCCTAAAACCCAGTGGAGGGACTTTCCTGCATACGAATTTATGGTCCCATTCCCCACAAAAACAAATAAACATTCGATTCGCCATCTTTGTAATGTTTACAAACCAAGTACTGTTAGTCAAGGAGACCAATGTATTTGACCAGTATTAAACGAAATTTTTTTATTAAATAAATAATTTTTTATCTATGGGATTTAAAGGAATTAAAAATCCATACATAATGAATAAAGCATGAAATAACTTGATTATACGATTCTATTAAAATTTATTTACTTCATAGAACAAGTCGATGAGTCCATGAACTCATGGAAGGAGGGAAGGCTGGGGCAGCTTCTGTTGTGATTGATCACCCATAATAGAAGTCTGGCATGTCTCCTTGTAGCTGTAGAAGGAGGGTAGTGTCTTCCGGGAGGACTTTTAGGGGGAAAATACCCCGAATTTGTGTATCGTATGAAAGAAAACGCGGAAAACTCGTACCAGGTAGTCTGACCAACGATGGAGCCTGAATGGCCGAGTGTCTAGCGCTCTGGAGCTCGGTGCCCCGGGTTTCGGGTTCGAATCCCGACGACGCCATGGATATTTTTAGTGGTTCGGAATCCATTTTAAGCCGTAGGTTCTGGTCTCATATGATCGTAGAGCGTCACAGAGCCCTCACCTACATCATTCCCAAACTGTAAAAGGGGCAACTCAGCACTAGCCACGGTAATGTGATGTGATGTAATAGTAGTAGTAGTATCAACGTAATCCTATGCATACTATAAAATAATTGTTCGTGTTTGAATTTAGTGCATTTTTCTCTGCCGAGATTTCAGATGGATATAGATAGACAGACTCGTGGTCCAGCAACACCTCGGTGTAGTTGCAGTAATCTGACCATTCAGGCAAGATGCTGAACATCCCAAACGCCATCGAACCTCCTCGTTTTTTGAAACGGTGTCTACAACAAAGCCACCAGCGGATGGAACCTCAACCCTAATGCTCACCAGCATCGCACTTGCCACTGAGCCACGAATGGGGCATTAAACATGGCAGTTCATATTACTCTTTATTATTCTCATTACTTTAGTAATATTTATTAAATTCTAATTTTTATGCGCGAGACGCCCATGCAATTGAGGTCGCCACTGTTGATCAACAAATGGATCATCTCATCATAAGCCGGTGAAATGCTGCCGATAACCCAACTTCTCGGCCCGGTCGTTTAATTGCAGGTTTAACAATACTGATACCGATATCCGAGTGGCACATAATATGGATATATTGATTTTCGAACGAGACGGACTTAAACTTCACTAATGACTCAATGGTGGTATCTCATGGTCGACCCATTACATCAAATGCCAGTATGTATCAGTTATGGCTGCTTATCTCCCAAACATTGTATTGACATTGAGTCAAATTAATGTAGTTCATTTAATTTCGAGAAACAGAAATTAAGAGATAATAGAAGTTTTCGTTCATTAAATTATAAAAATTTAGTAAATTATACGTGCAAATAAATGCTATTACTCAATTTTAAAAACATATTTGTAAAATATTTTTTTGTTAATCAATCAATTTGTACAGCTGTTTGTATTTATATTGTATTATTAAACTATGTGAAACTTTACTGCAATACATTGTTACAAGTTATTAATTATGCAGTATTCATTATTTTTTTTCTAATGCAGCTGACTGTGATCTTTTATGCCATAAGGGCTGCACCGACGTTACTCAATTTGCACTATCCAGGGGACAGTGTTCATTATGAAATTGTAAAAATGTTTATCTTGTTGCTTTCGTAATGACTGCATAAAGTTTTAATTTAAAAAGTATTACCTGTTAATCGCAGCCGTAATTAGTATTATGCTTCACAGTTGCAACTTAAGCATGTAACAACTTATATTAAACGAAACGATCTTTTAAAATTTCCATATGATAAAATTTTCTCATATTTTTCATATGTAATTAAAATTCATTGTTTAAAATTTTTCTTGACATAAGGCATTCCTTAGTTGAAATTCTTTATATTTTAAAATTCCCTGTGCTACATTTGGCCACCATCATTCTAAGCAAGCACCCCCGTGAAGAACGACTGAGTTCTTCACGCCGTTCCTTCGACCTTCATAGGAGAGATTTTCTGGCTCACGTGTTTATCCAGCCCCCGAAACTCGTGTCATTTTTTTTTTTTTTCAGTCTTCGGTTGTCTGGTTAGGAACCATAATTCCGTAATTCAGAAAGCCCAACGAATGAGGCGGACGGTTTCCTTCAGATTATTTTGGCACTATGTGATAGAAAATACTGCACATTAATTTGCTATTTTCAAAAGTTTTTTCATTTAGTTTTTGTTGTTGTCATTTTGTTACATTATTAATCGTTTTGGACACTAACGTTCATTTATTTATTTATTATATTAAATGAAGATTAAATTTTTTTTTTTTTTTTTTTAATATTTTTAAGTACCTCACAAAAAAAAAGTAATATAAAAAAAAAATTGTAAGTCAATTCCTATTTAGGTCAACAAATAAAATTTTTATTTTAGTTACTTTTTATTAAATTACAATTAATATAAATATGTATATACATAGGAGAGAATCACACTATTAAGTGGCAAAATGAAAAGCGAATTTCCTTGCAATTTTCCATTTTCCTTTCTGTATAGGGTGTTGGACTATTATTTTTGTTATTTATTCGCTTTTTATTTTATTTATTTATTATTTATTTTTTTTTTTTTTTTCTAATTTATGAAGCTGATGGTGGTCTATAATTTCTCATTCTATCCATCTCTTGTAATGCTTCATAATTTACATACTGCTAAATATCTTATATAAGAGAAATTTTTTCTCTCATATAAAAATAAGAATAATTAATTAAATATAATGAATGCATTCATATTTGAAAAAAATCGTATTAACACCCAGTTTCCTCCACTACAAATTTAAAGAAAATGCATTTGAGCTTGAGTGGATGAATAAAAAGTATTTTATGAACGATTAAAATTTTGAACAAGATATATAAAGGGAGAGTGTGAACTAATAATATTAATTGAAAAAAGAATCCAGCGTAATTATAAACTGATTTTCATTTTCAGAGGAACTAAATCATTTAAGATTACTGATAAATAATTTAAACGTTAATTACTACTAATGGCCCTACAAAAAGAATGCACCTCTTTGGGGAATTTAATCTCTGATGACATTCTATTTTCCATTACGTATGTTTACCCAATAAACATAGTTGATATTTTACAGCCCTTCCAATACGAGAAAGGTAATAGCTGAGAGTTTACGAAAGACGCCGTCGTGTTTACGGGAAACATTAGGGAACTAAATTACTGCTTTCGTAAAAGAGTGTCTCTTATCAATGCCTTGTAATACTTGAAGAGGAAACTAATCATTATTTGCAAAGATATTTTCTATTAAATAGGATGATGTTCTTCGACTAATACCTTTCAAATTATCTTTAAAATTATTTTCATATTTATTAAAGATTTATTTTGTTCATATTTATTTAAGATTCTGATTATGTAGCTTAATGCATAAGAATGAAATTTACAAAAAGGATTAAATAGGAAAAGTGCATTCATATTTTTTTTTAATTATATAAATTCATTTAAAGAAATTTAAAGCTTTTCTATACTAATTTACAATTATTATCATTTGGCGTACTGTGTACACAGATGCAGAAATATAATAATAAATTTCATATTCAAAGTCTTTTTTATTGGCGCAACAGCTCCATGGTGGGCCAACGCCGTTTGCCTACTGGCAGATTTCGAGTCACGGTCGGGTTGTCAGTCCTGCGCCCTACGCTCTACAGTTATATTAGTCCGTGACCTACTCTTTAAAGTACACCAGAGGAACTGAACTAGTTATCTAGACAGTTCATTATGTGTTTAATACACCAAATCACTACAAGCATCCATAACACCACAGGGACAGTATATTATGTCCGAAATAGGCAATGTAAACTTCACATTTGCCGTTAAAGGTGTATCTGCAGAGAATAAAGAAATCTCCAATTTTAGAATGAGAGTCAAGTGATCAGGCTTCAATTGGCTGACGTAATTTGACTTGAGATTTTATATTAAGTGGAAATATATTTTTAATGTGTTGCTCCTACCAAATTGCATAGACAGGAAAGATATCATTGCTGGCCCACCAATCATTATAAAGACGTGTATCCAACGTATAGCAAACTCCGATCAGCCAGTCAGAAGTCGAAATGTGCAGGTGATCAGGTTTTTGATTGGCAGAGGTTGATTATAATTATAGTCCCGCTTTCAAAATTCTGTAAAAAAAGAAACACTCGTCACAATGAGTTCACAATTGAACTGAGGATACTAGAAGAAAGGGAAACGGTACGGCATCAAAAAAAAGTTCAAAAGTGTATGAATAGATAGCACTGTAAGTGGTATAAAGAGTTTTTGAGGCCAGTGATAGTTTGAATCGAAATGACAACGCATTTGGCATGAGTTGTACATTAAACCAAATGTAGTGTTCAATGTGCTGGATTGTTTCGGTTTTTGTACAGAAAAAAAATGACTTCCAAGTCATTCAACAGTTGTAGCTCTGTGAGTAGAAAGCCCATCCACCAAGGCCAGGTCATACCAAATTGGATGGGAAAAATCGGTTGAACTTTTTTTGATATCTATATATATATAAGATATCATTGCTGTTCCACCAATCATTGTATCCAACTAAACATATATCAGCCAATCAGAAGCCGGAATATAGGTGATCAGGTTTTTGATTGGCTGCCGTATTGCCATAGCTGTATTAATATCCGGTGGAAACACGCCTTTATGTTGTTGTTCGTACCAAACTGCAATGCCACAAAGGATCATTATTGACTCACCGATAATCGTAAAGGTGGGTTTCTACGTGATATTAAAATTGCACGTCATAGAACGTCAGCCAATTAGAAACCTGCGTGGATTTCTAATGAGGCTTCTGAATGGCTGCCATTCTACAATGTGAAATTTTAATAGCCATTGAAATTCAAGGTAAACTGGTCAACAAGATTCGGGGAAAAAGCCATTGGAAAGAATCTTAAATTCAACTACATTGTGGAGACAATTATTGCTGTCCTTGATAAAGCTTATTTTACTAAATTTTACAACGATTCTTTACGAAATTTCAACGGGATTTCCCGGCTTAATTACTTAATTACAACACAATGTACTTATGTTGCTATGCATGCCTATTTTTCTAGTAAAATATAATAGCGTAAAAAATTAAGGAAATAATATTTAAATATATTTGAGAGTACAAGGTATTAATGTGTATAAAATAATTTTGTATAGACAACAAAATAGTGCAATTTTTTTCCTTTATATTATCAAGTAATATTTTCTTTATATTATATTCTTATCTTATTTTATATATGCAAGTTATTTTAAAAAAACATATTTTTTTAACCAAACATTTTTCTCAAAGTGTATCTCAAACATTTTTTTATAAAATTTATATGTTTCTTACAAAAAAAAAATTAAATGCAAACAATATCTGCAAGTTATTTAGTATAGAAACAGTATCAACTCTTCTTTCGCAAATCCTCCATATGGTTTTCAAAAAGAGAGTTTTTTTTTTTCTTAAGTTTGGTCAAGTCCTCAAATGACTCCATATACTTAAATGACCAACTCTTGAATCTCACATAAATATGTTTGGAATGCATACTATACAATAATGGGTGCCATTTCTTGGAGCCTTGGCGACCATTTCTATGGCTGTAGAGATATGATAGGGCTCTCTCAGGGTTATGTTGGCACATTCTTATGCTGCCAATTTCCTATTCCTGTCACATGCTCCATTGATTTTAGGTTTATTATTGGGTTATTTTTTCTTAGAGGTGATCGAGACAGTGTTATTTTAAAAAGGAAATATTTCTGTTTTTATCAAAGTACTTTCAAAGACTATATTTTCGTAAGACTTTACTATTTTTTTATCAAAATATTTGTTGTTGTACCTGCTGGGGTTCATACAGATTCATGTGGTCATACAAAGTAATTTTTTTTTTCAAATTTAAATTATATAAATTCATGGCAAACTGCAAGAAAAAAAATTCAAGAAAAACTCACCAAGAAAAATATTTAGGATTTACACATTTTTTTTATGTATATATTTTTGAAATTTGTGAAAATAATTACATCAATAACCAAAAAAATATCATAATAAACAAGTTAAACCAAGATAATATTTAAATTAATAAAAATAAAAAAAATATTGAGGAATAGTAATATAGAAAATGTATTTATAATGAATCTTTTGGTAAAAATACAATTTAACTCATTCGCTTGGCACAATTTCGAAACTCGCCGAAAGTTCTTTTTTTTAAATTTGAATATGTATTCTTAATGATGAATACCTGCATAATGAGTAATTATACAGGTGTGCTAGATTTGGCACATTATCCCCAACCCCCCAAATTTATTTCCAATTTGTTAGTTAAATTAAATTCCAAGCCGTTTCACTTGATAAATTCAATATTAAGGAAGTTATTGAAAATATTCAGATTCCCTTTTTGTAGGAAAAAAGGAGTATGAGGATTAAAGTAGTAGGTTAAATTGCTTATACAAAAAAATGCTGTATCTCTTTTAGCAAGTTTACCATAATAATGTTATAATATTTGGGCAACATAATCAGATAAATTTATTTAGAGAAGACTGGAAAATTATATGTTATTTAAAATATTAATTGACGAAAACTTACATAAATCATAAAGTAATGTCTGAACTTTTTAATAGATATTTTATATACATAAAAATTAAATTCAATTAATTTAAAAGTACATAACACGTTAAGTTTACACTTAAAAATGCATGTTACTAAAATATTTTACAAGCATTCAAATTTTAAATTTTCCAACGCATACCTGAATTTTGTTTTTAAATTTTAAGTATTTAACGCTACAATATTGAAATAATATATATTTAATATAAAATCATATGTAAAATAATTTTTAATGGGAAATTTAAAATATTGCATCAGAGTATTATTAAATTATTTAAACAGATTTTAGGATAATTGAATAAATCTTAATGCATTATTTAAAATAATAAAAAGAAAATATAAAAACTTTTTTATTTATACAAAGCTTTTAAAAAATCAGTGGATCTTTCGTGCTTTGACCAATGAAAAGCAGCCGATAAACAGCATGGTTAAATGAAAGCTTAATTATGTTTTCTCCTTTTATAAAGATATGCATCAATTGCTTCGTGATAATATAATCAATTCCTTTAGCATCCATTTAATACTTTTAATTATAGGTTTTTTCTCTATATGCCAATGTTTTTTACATATTAAACACATAATTAAAATGAAACACACTTAACGGCTTGTCGAAACCGACAGATCTCAATCGATAATTATTTCCTCTAATTTCAAAGCATGCGAGCATTGCTTACAAGTACTTCCTTTTTTTTTTTTTTTTTTTTTTTTTTTTTTTTTTTTGTAACTTTATAGTTTAGGTATTTTATTTTACAATATATAGTGTTGGTGGTGTAGAAAATATATATGCATGTTTTCTGCAATATATTGTTAAATTTTAGGTAACAGACAGGACAGGAGCTGTTGGGATTTGGCGACAAATATTTGTTTCGCCAAAGTGCAAGCAAAAAAATATTTTTTTTTTTTATCTGACAATGTTTTCACTTATTAAACACATAATTAAATTGGAACACATTTAATGAATTATCGAAATCATCAGATCTCAATCGATAATTATTTATGCATTTTTCTGAATAATATTAATAAATTTTTGGCTAAAATCACAGACAGGAGCTGTTGGGGTTTGACGTCGAAAATTCTTTTCACCAAAGTCCACTAAATAATAGATTGCGATTCTAAGTGAAGTGAATTGCAAACAGTATATGAAACCCGGGTTCCCGGCGACTAATCATTCAGTTGGCGCACTAAAAAGTCGCCAAATTACAAAGGCCCGTATTTTGCGATATGGCCAAATTTTACAGGGAAAAGGGTCATTTTTCTCTTTTTTTTTAGATATAATTTATCAGTAGCATATTAACTTTTTTTCATATTAACATTTAATTTTGATAAGCATCGATATATCTATCATTTACTATTTGAAATATTAATTATTTTTTTTGTTTTATGAGTATTTATTAAAATATATAATATATAAATATAAGATTGGGTTCACAGTGTGGATTCGGGTTAGAATAGCCTCACTGTAGTCCATGCATGTCGTAGAAGGTGACTAAAATGGGTACCCAATACCTGGGGATATAAACGTGTGGGTAAAGTCACACTTCTCCCTTTGGATGCCCATGTCTTTGTGCTTCAAGGTCAAGGACAAAAAAAAAGCTGCATTTTTTACCTTTTATCATGAATCGTCGGTTTTAGAATTTAAAGTCTTGGAGCGGTTTTTCATTGTTTGAGAATACACCGGTTCATGGACTTGGTTTAGATGTAATAAGAAACATAAGATTGTGTGCAAAGTATTTAATGACAATTAATTCTCAGAATATCATATTTATGGAATTTATTACTTCTTAGTCATTAGACATTCATTTAAATTTTTTTTTATTAAATCTCTTAAATATTATTATATTATAATCATAATTTTAATTGATATCTAGTTTAAGCGAAACAAAAAAAATAATAATAAAATACAGGTTTTTATCACAAAAGGTTTAAAATCTAATTAGCTTAAACTTTTCAATACACTGTAAAATATATTAGTTGTTTTAAACGAAATATTATTGCATGATAAATCGAATTTGAAATTTTTTTTTTTCAATAGTACTAGTACCTACTAGTAGTTCCTCTATTAGCTCACCCTCTCCCTATATATATCTTGTTCACATTTTCAATCGTTCATAAAATACTTTTTATTCATCCACTCAAGTTTAAAAAAATGTATTTGAACTGGTAGCCTATGGCACTTGATGTTAATACAGTTTTTCAAATATTAATTCATTCATTAAATTTAATTAATTTTAGGTGTGTTTTTTTAGATTTAAGTTGCATGTATCTATCAATAGAAACAAATGAAAACAAACCATTGTTTTATGAAGTGTGCTTCCTTCTTTCTTAAAAAGAAGCAACAGAGAACAGTTCTTCTAGAGAACTGCGACTGTGAATGCAAAGTGGATATTTTACGATAATAGTCCCCATCATAGAGAAGTAATAAAATAGACAGTGCTCCCCTATTCGGAGAATGTTGATGATCCCATTTCTTTTTGGTGCCAAAACTGGCACTACATCGTTGCATCTTGTTGATTTTGTCCCCTTGCATTTTCTCAAAAAGACGATTATACATTTTTTTTTAATATATTTGTTAACCAAAAATTTACAATGACACACAAATAAATTATATCTCTCAGCAATAAAGAAACAACAAATGCACTTGATAAATTATACAAATTAATATGTGTTGTTGTTGTTTCTTATCCCACTTGGCTTGCCAAGCCCACGAGCCCATACATACTCATGATTGAAGGGGAAGAAAGCAGCTTCTGTTGTGATGGAGCACCCGTAGGTAGAAGTCGGATTTTGGCTCCGTGACGCTCTTACAGTCATAGGAGACCGGGACCTACGGCTTAAAGTGGATTCCGAACCACTACAAACATCCATGGTACAGCCGGGATTCGAACCCGAAACCTGTGGCACCGAGCGCCAGACACTCGGCCATTCAGGTCCCAAATTTGTGAATGCCAACGGCACGCGGTGTTCCCCGGTAGTCACCCACCCAAGTACTGACCGCGCCCAATGATGCTTGACTTCGGTGATCTAACGGGAACCGGTATATTCAGCATGGTACGGCCGTTGGCTTGTTAATATGTCTTTTATAACATGTAAAATATCAAAAAATTAAATAAACAAATAAATAATTTTCGCTATAGAATATAAAAGATAAATATTTAAAAGCATCCAATGTGCATTTTGTTAGAGTTTTAAATGAAATCATTGTTATATGGTATGATGGGACTTTCATTTTTCCCTATCTCGCCAACATTATAAATTACCTCCAAATGACGACTGTTTCTATTAAGTTACAAAACCATAAAATACTTGCCTAAAACTGATTTTAAGTGGGTTATAAATTGGATCAATAAGTGAGTAATACTATGAATATTCATCAATATAAAATTGACCAATCTGTAATTTAATTGTATTTTATGTACCAGTCACGATGTTCCCGGGCCCAGAGCAGGCGCAGTTGGCGATGACGCTTGGTCAGCAAAGGCACACGAGTGGGACGTTTGTTGCGTAGCCCCATATCCAACAGTGTCCGCTGAACAGTGTGCTCCGATACTATTCTAGTTGGCCCTGCATTGTATTGGGCCGTCAGCTGAGCCACTGTCTGGCTCCGGTTTTGCTTCACCATGCGGGACAGTCTCCGACGATCTTTTTCTTTGATAGCGTGTGGACGTCCAACACCATGTTGTCTACTGCTGGTCTCACCGTCATTCATCCACTTTGCATAAGTACTAACAACTGTAGATCGCGAATAACCCACGAGTCGTGCAGTTTCGGAAATACTTGTTCCGATCCTTCGAGCCATTACAACCTGCCCTCTATCAAAGTCGCTTAGAACCGCAGCCTTTCCCATCACACACAGAAGTAAGTGAAAGAATGATTCTTCAGATTCTCCAGCAGCAGTTAAATACCACTTCCACTTGATCACGTGCCTTCCAAGTCATCCAGGCGAGTTCATTGCAAAATGTAGGGGTGGTCATAATGTTTTGGCTCTTGAGTGTAGAGCAGCATGATAAATTTACCATGTGGGTCTGTGATACAGGCTACAATATAAAATCAGATATGAATTACATAATACTCAATAAAATTGCGTTAAAAATATTTTATACTCATTCTATATAACAAATGAGTCAATTCTTATGATCCTGTGGAAAGCAGGGACTATTTTTTACAAATTTCCCCCACAATTCTTATTTGAACTAGTGGAATGAATAAAAAATGTTCTTGAAATGCACTTGTACACACGATCACTTATATTTTAAACTAGAATGTTGACATAATATTTCTGTGGTGCGCAATCGTTAAAAATTCATGAGTTACTTCAAAAAAGAAGACACTTTGCATCAGAAGAAAACATCAACTGAGGGACAGTCTTCTGTTACCGCGACAGCACATTCTTTCCAAAAAGTGAAACAACAATTATTGTAACAGATGCATGACGAACTGCACTAGAAATGAATTTATACTGATGTCCAATGGGTGTCGAACGTACGGCCAATCCACAGCTCAGGAAAGGAATTGCGCATCAAGCACCGGAATTCTCTTCGAAACACGACACTATTTCCAGTACCAAAGACATTTTTTAGCCTATGAAATACTTTACCAGCAACATATCCTCCGTATCATCGCCAGATCTATTGATTTTTATTTATAGACAAGGTATAAATTATCTTGCCAAGCATTGTCAACAATGTTTGTTATTGAAGATTACTGGGGGCTGTTAGTACTTTCTTTTACTATCATCGACCGTTTAATTTGTAAAAAACCTATAATTTAATTACACACTTTGAAAATAAATTTTTATATTGATCTGGGAACATGATGTTGTCATGGTTAGAGATTCGTGACGTCTCCAAAAATATGAAGCTATGAATTGAAATGATGATTAAATGGATTACGGAGTGCTTGGCCCGTAGGGGCCCATAGCTCCTGTCTGGCATGAGAGAGCATTGAAAAATATAGAACATAACTATTTATAGGCAATGGTCCCGCCTATAAGGGGCGGGGTTAGTGCTATTGGCTAATGAGGAAGAGGGAAGAGGAGCTTAGTGCCTTGGGCTTCAGAGAGAGAGTCGTTTATACCGTTGCTTGGTTTAGAAGGGTTAAGAACACCTTCATGATGTCGGTGCTTGATGTCGTACAGGAAATCAATTCCGCTCAGCGATTGAAATAGGGTTGAAATTTCTTTTACAATGTAGATAATCTTGGTTAGGGAATTTAAGTCCTCATTAGTAGGGATGATTCTTTGTGGGTTTTCAGGTTGAGTTGGGGAGATCTTCTGGTGTTGATTCTTGAGTGCGTCAGCGTAAGAGATCCACTCATCTATGGGGCTGGAAGAGAATTTTTTTTGGTGGAGTTTCGGTGCTTGACGGAGGCTTGCGTGTGGCCTTTTGGAACATGGCGCAACCTTTCCAGAAGGCTAGGTGACCCTGCTTTCCACAGTTTATGAATTGAAATATGAAGCTATGAAATTATTATTTAAAAGAGATTCATCTCCTAGTGTAATACGTAGAAACTTTCGTTTCAAAAACTTTTATTTAAACATGAACTCTGATTTTCGCAAGATTTTATCTATGTTTATGTTAAAACCGGCATGAAATATGTGTTGCTAAATAATAACGATTGACCCATATCAAGTCACGTTCTCTGTAGTTCATTCTGAATTGTCTGGCTTTCAAAATACAAACAGATTAATAAACAGATTGCTTCAACATACTCAAAATCGTGACAAAGATTAAATTATGTTGATAAAAATTTAATTTAACCATGACTTAGCAGATTTCTCTGTCTGAATTGGGTCTCTTGTAGTATTTGAACAATTGCTTCTTCGCAAAATTCTAGAACTATTCAATTTTATTATATTCCTGGCACTACTAAATCTGATAATTCGTGTGGTGATCCTGTACTTCAGGGTTACGATTTCGCCAAGTCTTTTTTCCACTCCAAATAGAATCCTCAAAATCGCAAGTCGTCGTCGTCGTCTTTACAGGATATCGGAGTGCCCTGGCCCCGATGGGGCCTAAAACTCCTATCTCTATTTGAGAAACATTGATGAAGGAAACAACATTGATAATTAAAAGGAGGTGAGGTGATTTAAGAGCAATGTGCCATGTTAAAATATATATTGAAAACATAAGCAAAGAAAAAATTAATAAAATAGCTAATAACAAAGAGAAAAATAAAGTAAAAAACAAAAATTAATAAAATAAACAGAATAATTAAAGAATCCAAAATTTAAAAGGAAAAAAAGGAATCTACAGTAGGATAGGATTTTCGTTGCTAGGAATGAAGACTAAAAGCACAGAGGACAGGACGACAACTGAGCCAGTTCGTCTAGGAGCTTTGCAAGTTGTGAAGAACAGCCCTTGGGCGTTTAGCATTTTCCGGAAGATGGAAATCGCATCTCGGAAGATTACGGATTTCATCATTCGGGATGTGTTCAAGATTTGCATAGAATTTTTCTGCAAGCTTGAGCATGAATTTTTGAATAGAGGGGAGGGCAAGACAGTGACGAATGTCATCATTCCTACAATACCAAGGAGAGTCAGTAATCATTCTTAAAATTTTATTTTCAATTCTTTTGATGTAGTTGATGTGGTATTTTGCAGCGGAACCCCAAACTGGGCTAGCATATGTGATGATGGGACGCAAATAGTACATGTAAATAATTCGTTTATTATCTAAGGATAAAAGGGATTTTCTATTAATGAATGGATAAAACATGCGTATAGAAATATTATATTTACGTTTAATGTGGTTAATATGATTAGAATATGTTAGCTTACTATCAAGGTATACTCCTAAGTAATTTAGTATTGTTAGTCCAGCTAATTCAAAATCGCAAGTTTTGTAACCACAGCTGCCATTTTGTTTGTTAGGGGACTTGGCGACAATCGCAATGGAAAAAAAATTGCCAAATAAGGAAACGAAACCCTAAAGTGCAGAAATCCGTTGTATTATTTTAGGCCATTTTTTCGTAATTTTCTTGGGTTATTGAACATTGGTATACAGACCCTGTACATTCGTCCAGCAAAGTAGATTCACACATAAATTAAAATTCGTGAAAAGATTTAAATTTTTAATTTTCTTTCTCCTTTTATGACTATAAAATTATTTATTTCTATTTATTTATTTATTTCAAATTATTTTTTAATATTTACTTTATATTATTTAAATATGGAAATTAATTTATATAAAAAAAATCAAAAGGTAATAAGAAAATATCTACTTTTATTTAATGCAAAGTTGTGTTATACTAAATAAAAAAATACATAAAAACAGAGTTAGGTTCAAAAGCTATAAAATAGAAAAAAGGGGGGATTCTTTTAGATTAAAATAATGGCAGATCAAAAGTATAACTTATTAATTTGCATAATATTTTCTTCCTCATCACGTTTAAATATCATCCATTTTTTAATACATTGCAATATCTGTATTTTATTTTATTTATTTATTTATCATTATTATTGTTCTATTATTATTATACAAAAACAGTCTTTATGATTCCAACAGACATTATTTATAGCTCCAAAGTAATTCCCTAAAAAAATATATCAACGTTTTTTTACTAAATGATTAATACTTCTACTTACTACAAAATGTTCACGTCAGTTTATAATTTAAAAAAGAAAGAAATCTTAAAAACTATAAGCATAATTAATAGTCTACGAACAAACTGAATTTAAAATTCTAACATGATTCAAGATCTCTGTACGCAAATTTAACACGTGCAATTTTAATATCATATAAAAAGTTTTTAATCAAATATTATACTCTTGAATCGCATTAGAGCAAAAACGGGCTCCAAGAACATCGTGTAACAGTAAACAGTATTTGAGGGATAACTTTATAAAGGCTTTCCAATTCTCCATTCATGTTAGAGAGAATTCGCATTTTATATTATATGAATAGGGGCCCTGAATGGCCGAGTCTGTGGCGCTCGGTACCACACGTTTCGGGTTCGAGTCCCGGCGGTGCCATGGATGTTTGTAGAGGTTCTGAATCCACTTTAAACTGTAGGTCCCGATCTAATGTGATCGTAGAGCTTTGTGGGGGCATTGTTACTCCGCGTCCGTGGCTTATCTTCAAGTGACACGCGCTCTCTGTGTAATGCAAAGTGAGTACGTCTGTGCCGCGCTTGCCTTAAGGCATGCAAGACCAAGCTGTCTAAGTGTTTGCCAGCTGCATTAGAAAGAAAAAAAATTATTATATGAATAAATGTTATTAAAAGGCTCATCGTCATCATTGTCGCAAAAGCCCCATGGTGGGCCAACGCCGTCTGCCTACTGACAAATTCCAATACAAGATACGTTTTTTTTCCTTTTTACGGGGTAGGGTTGTCAGCCTTATACCCAACGCAGTCAGTACTCTACAGTCATATTAGACAGGGACCTACAGTTTAAAGGGAATTCCGAAACACTACAACCCTCCAGGGCACCGTCAGGACTCGAACCCTAAATATACAACACCGAGCGCCAGTCACGTGACCATGAGGCCCCAATTAAAAAGATACCTGCATATAATATATAAACTTTCCGAGCAAAATTAAAATATAATTGTTTTTCATTCAAATGTATTGTTAATTCATTCATAAATTTAAATTCTAAAATGGTATTTATTAATTGGTTTATATAAATAATTATATACACGACACAATTTTATTTCAATTATCATCTATGGTTTTTTCACTACTAATACTAGCTATTTAATTTGATTAATTTTAATTTTATGTCTCACTTTAATCAAAGAGAATTTCAGAATTCATTTTTTCAATTTATTTCAATTATTTAGATAAATCGAGTGCTCTGGCGCTCGGTGCCACAAGTTTCGGGTTTCAGTCCCGGAGGTGCCATGGAGGATTGCAGTTTTTACTCCGCGTCCGTAGCTTATCTTCAAGTTACACGCACCTCCTGAGTAGTGCTAAGTGAGTAACGTCGGTAAGGTGTTAATGCATTAATAATGGATCCTTAAGGCATTAATGCATTAATGCCTAATTAAGACATTAATGACAATTGTCTAAGTGTTTGCCAGCTGCATTAGAACAAAAAATAAATAAATACTTTAGTAATATTTATTGAATTCTAATTTTTATGCGCGTTAGTGGTTCGGAATCCACTTTAAACCATAGGTCCCGTTCTAATATGACTATAGGGCGTTGGACGTAGGCCTGACAACCCTACCCCGTAAAAAAAATTTTCTTGTTTTGGAATCTGCCATTATGCAGACAGCTTTGGTCCACTATGGGGCTGTTGTATTGCACCATTGAAGAAGAAGAATTTAGTTAAATATAGCTTCGTTAACTTAAATAAAAACAATTTTTAGAAATATTTCTAATTTTAATATGACTGGTTTATAAAGGACTTTATAATCAAGAAATGTTTTTCACACTTATATTCTTGCGGAAATAAATAAATCTTTTTTTTTCCTAGTTTTTGATAGTAATACTTGCAGTATAACAATATTTTTGAATATTATGCAGTTCTCAATATTTTTGATTTCAAAATATTGATTGTTTAGTATTTTCATTTCGTTTAAAACTTAGATAGTTTTTTATTTGCCTTGTTTTCAATTAGCATTAACTTGAATTTTTTTCCTTGTATGCTATTAAATAAATAAAGATACAGATAAATAACAGAAAAAATAGTAATCCTTTTAAATTATACAGTTATTTATTTATTTATTTTTTTGTGGCATTTGGATATTAATTTTTACATTTATTTTATTTATTTATTATTTTTTCTCTACATTTTGAAAAATGCAATCCATCTTATTTCACAAATACCATCAAAAAATATTGATTTATAACAGCGAAATAAATTGATTAAATATCTTTCTAATTAACTAATCCACAGAAATGTTTACTTTAAACTAGTATAAACCCAGACATGTTTTTATGATAATTCCACTTAACAACAACACAAAAACCCACATTCTCTCTTACATCGTTAAACCACAAACAAAATTCTTTCAAAGCGAACTTTTTTTACAAAACAAACCAAAAAAGTGTGAATAATAGATGTGAAAAGTGAGTCATTAACATGTAAGCAAATCTCGATTCTTACTAAAACTGATACTCATTTAGCGTTACATAAAAAAAAAATGAAAACTTAATGCATTCGATGCTCTATTAATTGCAATAAAGACTTTTATTATTTGTTATCAAAAATACTCTGGCAACAAAAGTTATTCATGTCGGCCGAGCTGAGTTAACTGCGACTGCAATTAAAGTCCGTCGATGGAAACTTCTGTATGCTTAATTCTGTTCCAAAGAAAGTTTTCGTTCTGTTCCATAAATGGGTCAAAAGACTCCATTAAGTTCTGAAACTGGGGTTCCCTTTATGAAATTTGATGCATGGCCGCCCAAAATGTCCGTTCGAACAGTGAAACTTTTCAGGGAGGTGAGTTTTCCGCGTTAACCACTCTTCAGTTATGATCGGCGAGAGGTCGTTCAACCGGTCAAGGTTGGTTTGCATCTCATTTGGTGTTGATGAAAAAAAAATTTTAACGTTGGATTCAGTAACGATTTGAATTGATTCAAGTTTGATTGATAAGTTTGAAACATTTTTGCAATTCCTTCTATTAGTTCACACTCTCCCTATATATATCTTGCTCAAATTTTCAATCGTTCATAAAATACTTTTTATTCATCCACTCAAGTTCGAATACATTTCTTTTGAGCTTGAGGGGATGAATGAAAAGTATTTTATGAACGATTGAAGTTCAAATACATTTTTTTTGAACGTGTAATGGATGACACTGGATGTTAATACAGTTTTTTCAAATATTAATTCATTCATTAAATTTAATTCATCCATTTTAGATTTATAGTGGTGAAAAAAAATTCTCTTCTATAAGATAGTTTTTTTTCTTTCTAATGCAGCTGGCAAACACTTATACAGCTTGGTCTTGGATGACTTAAGAAAAGCGCAGCACAGACATTACTCACTTAACATTACCCAGGAGGAGCGTGTCACATGAAGATAAGTCACGGACGCGGAGTAACAATGCCCCCGCAACGCTCTACGATCCTATTAGACCGGGACCTACGGTTTAAAGTGGATTCCGAACTACTACAAACATCCATGGCACCGCCGGGACTCGAACCCGAAATCTGTTTTACCGAGCGCCAGAGCGCTAGCCACTCGGCCATTCAGGCCTCTGTCTCCCTATATATAGCTTGTTCGAATTTTCAATCGTTCCTAAAACACTTTTGATTCATCCACTCAAGTTTAAAGACCTTTTTTTTTTGAACTTGTAGTGGAGGACACTGGATGTGAATAGAGTTTTTTTGAATATTAATTCATTCATTAAATTTAATTAATTCATTTTAGTTTTATAGGGGAGAAAAAAATTTCTCTTATATAAGATATTTAGCAGGATATAAATTTAGGAATGAATATTTATATTAATTGTAATTATTTAATAAAAAGTAACTAAAATAACTCCAATAAACTCTTTGTTGACATAAGTAGGAATTGACATTAAAAAAAAAAAATTTATATTATTTGTTACCTGATAAATTTAATGTAATCAAACGATTTTTTTGGTAAAAAATTATAATTTTAAATTTTATAATAAAATAAAATAATGAAACATTATAATTCAATTATATCTTTTTTTAAAAAAATTCTCGGGAATAAGTCTTTAAAATAATATTAGGTTAACTTTCCGTGGAACATACTTGTTTCATCACCCATCCCAAAGGAGTTGCCCGTGCAGTTTTTACAGCAAATTTCCGACTCTGGGCAGGACATGATTTTCTTAATAAACACTTGCACCGCATGGGTGTAGCTCAGGGCCGGATTTTTCTATAGGTTAACTAGGCTTGAGCCTAGGGCCTCAAGATCAAGAGGGGCCTACATTCAAATTGTTAACAAAATTAGAATTACGCTATTCTAAAAACAGTAAACACTGAATCGAAAATAAGGAGAAATTCTACACATATGGCTCATAAACAAGCATAAAAATGTATTTGAATTTTGTTTTTTTGTAAATGTTGTGTGTTATGTTTGATGAGTTATTGTTACAAGTACTATATAGGGTGCTGAGAATAAATGTCCAAATTATTAATTTATTATCCGTGCCACATTTGTTTATAAAGATCAGTACCCATCACAACATGTTTCAGTTAACATATTGATATATATCACAGTAGTGATGTATTTTATTAACTCTCGCGTAATTTACAAAGTTAAAAATGGGAGGTGAAAGGGCCTCCTAAGTGGAATAGCCTAGGGCCTCTTTTCATCGAAATCTGGCCCTGGTGTAGCTACTAATGATGTCTGTCCTCTGTGCTCGTCCGGTGAAGCCATGGACTTTTTACATTTGACAACATGTACCGCACTCGATTTTACGACTTTTAACACTGACAACTTTACCAAGGCTACATTTTATTGGGCTGCTAGAAGTTCTTATGGCGGATATCGCTAGAGTTTGATGTAGGAAAAAAAAACAGTCGAACTCGTTCTATATCACAGAAGGATATAGATGGGCCCAAAATGTCCGTTGGAACAGTGAAACTTTTCAGGGAGGTGAGTTTTCCGCGTTGACCACTTCAGTTATGATCGGTGAGAGGTCGTTCAACCGGTCAAGGTTGGTTTGCATCTCGTTTGGCGTTGATGAAAAAAAAATTGAGAGGTTGGATTCAAGTTGACTGATAAGTTTGAAACATTTTTTTACCTGATAAATTTAATGTAATCAAACTAATTATTTGGCAAAAAATAGCAATTTTAAATTTTATAATAAATTGCAATTATAAAATATTGTAATTTAATTATATGATTTTAAAA
The DNA here is from genome assembly GCA_021605075.1 of Caerostris darwini. Classification (NCBI taxonomy): domain Eukaryota; kingdom Metazoa; phylum Arthropoda; class Arachnida; order Araneae; family Araneidae; genus Caerostris; species Caerostris darwini. Next base: position 38,398 of record BPLQ01013429.1, on the reverse strand, counting down.
AAATTAAAAAATATATATATATTTGGTTAACTTTAAGTAACCGTGCTATTAACTTTTAAAATGTATAATTTAAATTTATTTTGTTAGTAATAGGTTATTTTTTTTATTTTTCTACTACCAATGCACTATGGTCTTCTGTTAAATATTACCAGTTACTATTATATAATATAATTATCTATTATAATTTTTTCTAATTCTCATTACAATTTTTTTGTTACCTATTATCCATTTCTATTATCAATTATAATTTTTCTAATACCAATTTCTATTATTTATTGTATATTTTTTATTTTATCTATTAATTTTCTCTACATATTTTCTTTGGAAACAAGGAAATGTTACGTGTAGGTTGGGTGGTTTGGGGATGAGATACTTGAGGCACAGGTTGAAGAACTCACAGCTTTAGTGACACACGCACAAACACCACACGCATACAATTACATACATCAATATTTAACGCATTTAACTAAATGCATATAATCGTAGATTCTTGGAAGAATTACACTTCTAAACGGAAACTCAGCTATGCGCGAAATACACGTCCTCTCTGGGTGAAAGTCTAATAGGCTCTAAAGTCTGTAGGCCAACTAATACGCAGGGTTGCGCACACTCCCTCTCGGTGTGAGAGGTTGCAGTCCAACTGAACGATTCTCAGCGGGAGCGCATGTTTGCGCTGTACTTCCTCTCGGGTGAGAGTCTCGAGACTTAATGGCCATTTCTCCTAAAAGCCACAGGGGGTGCTCTTGCTGGTGTATAAGAAGAAGTACGGTTACAATACAAAAGAAATTAGGTTAAAATCTACAAGTGAATTGTTATCAGCCAAATTCCTGCATTAATAATATTCAAGCATCAGATTAAAGAATAACAAAGCCATCAAATTTCTATTAATAAATATCAACTCTTTAATGTCTTAAAGCAGGGGAAATATTTATTGGTGCTGGTAAAGCTTTTTATATATTTCCTTGGGAAGATATTTAAAGAAAAAGAAATTTATGAATGATAATCAGCATCGTAAAAAACTTTGTTTGCAGATTATAGTTGTGTATTCTCGTCGAGTGTTTTCAGTTGAATTAAGTTGATTTATTCAATTCTTTAACATGGAGTGGCTTTGTTTTAGGACCTACAAGGAAGTTGTTTTTTCACATGAAATCGTATTAAAATATATGAACATTTTTAGATAGATAACTTGAATTCACCAAAAGTTACTATCACAAATCAAATAACAATTATAGCATTCCAACGTTCCTCTGCCAGCTCAAATTTCGTTTTTACAGCTAGAGAAGATTAAAGAATCTCAGGAAAGCTGGATACTACATGATGAGGCAGTTCTTGTAAGAAGAGTGAAGTTCGACTAACAAATAGTTATCTAAATAATGACATTTAAGACGTTCACAGGATTACAACACACAATTCAAATATAATTCATAGCTGCATACAAATTGCAGCGATTCATTTTTGGGCAAAAAGACAGAATCAGATCAGAAATGTACTCATATCAGACAGACAGATAAATGTATAAATCAGACAGACAGATCAGAATGACAGCAGCAAGACTGCATCATGTCTGCAGGAAGCCATACTACAAACTAAAACGATTCTCGTTGGATAGAAAAATCCCACGAGTTATTAAGAAGAGTGTGACGTTTCACTGCTTTGCGGGGAAAGCGAATTTTAGGATGATTTGAGTCCTATGTTCAGCTCGTAAGGAAAGCGCGAGTTTCACTATTCTATATCAAGCTACTTCAAATTAGTATCAATCGATTAATCAACAAACATTTTTTCAATAAGGAGAAACTAAAACTGCGAACTTGCTTAGTTATTGACATAGTTATAATATTATTATTAGACTATTAACATTATTATTATTAACAATTATAACATTGTTATTAACATTAGTTATTGATATCTTTGAATATAGTGAACAGCTTAGTTGTGTGTTGGAATAGTGTAAGAAAAAATGTCTTCTTGAAACACTTTTAGGGATAATTGACTTGAATTTGCGTGTCGTATTATAGCTAACCAGAAAATCTGATGGTCGGTGCAATATTTCCAAACATATTCGTCAGGGAATCGACTCGTTTTTCAAGGTAGTGATTGTAAAAGTTAGATTCTTGCATTATTACTAAGTTATAAATGATGAAACAGAAATAATTTTTTTTTTACCTTTTATAAAGTTTTCTATTTCAAATATATCGCGAGGGTTTATTTATTATTCTATTTCGTATATTGCTAAGCTTTTCATTAAATATCGTAATTATTCAATGTATAGAAATAGTATGAATAAATTTCATAATAATTTCATTAATAACAATATTTTGTCAAATCCTTTCATATTTAAGATAAATTTTCGTACAGAAATACAGCGTGTTTAAAACATTTAAGCAAATTTTGATTTTCATAACATGCACTTGACCCACTTTTACTGTGTTATAAATTTCATTTCCCTTAAATTAATACTTACATAATATTTGATTAGTTTAATATGCATTAAATAAATAACTTGAAGTCACCGAATGACCTTGAAGATGTTAATTAAGTAAATATCAAGTCTCTGGGGTTCTGTTTGCCTGAGGGAAGATCAACAAAGGTTACGTAAGAATTTTTGATTCGTAACAAAAAATTTTAAAACGCTGTTACTTCTAATTAGTTTTTTCGAAAAACATCTTTAATTTATGCCCAAAAGATACAAAATATCAATTTTCAAATTCAAATCATGTGACATTTAAATTTTTTAGTAATTTCTGAGTTTTGATTGATTAAATATAAAGCAAATTATTAATATTTGATGTTGTGGGAGATTAACGATTATTTAAATCAAGTTTTCAAGCTCAAGTTTTTCGCTCATGTTATTTCTATATTTTTTAATTTTGATATTAATTTTTAATTTTATCACGATTTTTAAGGAATTTCTCTTTTAATCTCTAACACACCAATTATGTTAAGGGCATAAGATTAAAAATAATTTTTTTCGCTATATGGGTCGCCTAAAAAAAAATTCCCAATTTGAGAAATTCCTGAAAATTTGTATTCTTGCCTCAATAAAAAAACTCTGAAGTCTACCTATATTCTAGTAAAAGTAGTTTCAATTTGGTGTTTCAGTAGATTAATTACAGTATTTTTGTGGCATTTACATTTTCAAAAAAAGGAAATCCCAGTAAAAATTCATGTAATTAAATTAATAATTTTGTCATGAAATAACTGTTACATTATAAGTACATATTTTTATAAGTTTCTATTTTTATTATCAGAAATTAATAGCAAACAATGTAATTTTTTAAAAGAATTTCTTAGTAAACAAGTTAAAAGAATGTTTTTCTTCAAAATTATTAAAATTATTTCGCTCTTTGGTTTTTCCAATAAATGTAAGTAACATTCATATGATGATAAATAATTTTTTTTAATTTTTATTTTGCTTATATTTCAGGTTCGAAATAAAGTCTACAAATTTTTTCTTTACTATTTTCTTTACAGTAAGTAGTTATTTTTACGAGCGTAATTTTCAGGAAAGTACTTAAAAAGTACTATAAATGTCGCGAAAGTACTATAAATGTCGCGTAAAAAGTTTAGGTGTACTTCACACTTTATTTATAAGCCAATTTTAAAAGTTATGGTTAAATAATACTGTTTGAATTTCGTTTATATATCTTACTCTCAAGTTGTTCGCAATTATACATTGAAAAAACTTTCACTTCAATATACTTTGTTTGAAATTTCTTTCCAACGAATTCGTATTTCACAGCTTCTGATATTTTTTAAGAATGAATTTGTCTATCAGATGCAATTACTGTTATTCCTCTCTAATGAATACATCTTTCAAAGACACTTTCCAATATTATACACTTTCCACATTTTTAAGAAATTCCCCTTTCAAAACCAGTTTTCAATATTCCTTTCCAACGAATTTGTCTTTCAGAGGCCATTTTTGACATTCCTCTCCAATGAATTCGTCTTTCAAAGACAATTTCCAAGATTTCTTTCCAGAGAACTCCCCTTTTTGGTATTTCTTTCAAACGAATTTGTCTTTCGGGAACAATTTCTTTTCGACGAATTCGTCTTTCAGAGACAGTTTCCAATATTTCTTTCAAAAAACTCTTCTTTCAGAGGCAGTTTTCAATATTTTTTCCAACGGATTTGTCTTAGAGGCAATTTCTTTTCGACGAGTTCGTCTTTCAGAGACAGTTTACAATATTTCCTTCAAAAAAACTCTTCTTTCAGAGGCAGTTTTCAATATTTTTTCCAACGGATTTGTCTTAGAGGCAATTTCTTTTCGACGAGTTCGTCTTTCAGAGACAGTTTCCAATATTTCCTTCAAAAAAACTCTTCTTTCAGAGGCAGTTTTCAATATTTTTTCAACGGATTTGTCTTACAGGCAATTTCTTTTCGACGAGTTCGTCTTTCAGAGACAGTTTCAATATTTCCTTCAAAAAACTCTTCTTTCAGAGGCAGTTTTCAATATTTTCCAACGGATTTGTCTTAGAGGCAATTTCTTTTCGACGAGTTCGTCTTTCAGAGACAGTTTCCAATATTTCCTTCAAAAAACTCTTCTTTCAGAGGCAGTTTTCAATATTTTTTCCAACGGATTTGTCTTAGAGGCAATTTCTTTTCGACGAGTTCGTCTTTCAGAGACAGTTTCAATATTTCCTTCAAAAAAACTCTTCTTTCAGAGGCAGTTTTCAATATTTTTTCCAACGGATTTGTCTTAGAGGCAATTTCTTTTCGACGAGTTCGTCTTTCAGAGACAGTTTCCAATATTTCCTTTAAAAACTCTTCTTTCAGAGGCAGTTTTCAATATTTTTCCAACGGATTTGTCTTAGAGGCAATTTCTTTTCGACGAGTTCGTCTTTCAGAGACAGTTTCCAATATTTCCTTCAAAAAACTCTTCTTTCAGAGGCAGTTTTCAATATTTTTTCCAACGGATTTGTCTTAGAGGCAATTTCTTTTCGACGAGTTCGTCTTTCAGAGACAGTTTCCAATATTTCCTTCAAAAACTCTTCTTTCAGAGGCAGTTTTCAATATTTTTCCAACGGATTTGTCTTAGAGGCAATTTCTTTTCGACGAGTTCGTCTTTCAGAGACAGTTTCCAATATTTCCTTCAAAAAACTCTTCTTTCAGAGGCAGTTTTCAATATTTTTCCAACGGATTTGTCTTAGAGGCAATTTCTTTTCGACGAGTTCGTCTTTCAGAGACAGTTTCCAATATTTCCTTCAAAAACTCTTCTTTCAGAGGCAGTTTTCAATATTTTTTCCAACGGATTTGTCTTAGAGGCAATTTCTTTTCGACGAGTTCGTCTTTCAGAGACAGTTTACAATATTTCCTTCAAAAAAACTCTTCTTTCAGAGGCAGTTTTCAATATTTTTTCCAACGGATTTGTCTTAGAGGCAATTTCTTTTCGACGAGTTCGTCTTTCAGAGACAGTTTCCAATATTTCCTTCAAAAAAACTCTTCTTTCAGAGGCAGTTTTCAATATTTTTGCCAACGGATTTGTCTTAGAGGCAATTTCTTTTCGACGAGTTCGTCTTTCAGAGACAGTTTACAATATTTCCTTCAAAAAAAACTCTTCTTTCAGAGGCAGTTTTCAATATTTTTTCCAACGGATTTGTCTTAGAGGCAATTTCTTTTCGACGAGTTCGTCTTTCAGAGACAGTTTACAATATTTCCTTCAAAAAAACTCTTCTTTCAGAGGCAGTTTTTAATATTTTTTCCAACGGATTTGTCTTAGAGGCAATTTCTTTTCGACGAGTTCGTCTTTCAGAGACAGTTTACAATATTTCCTTCAAAAAAACTCTTCTTTCAGAGGCAGTTTTCAATATTTTTGCCAACGGATTTGTCTTAGAGGCAATTTCTTTTCGACGAGTTCGTCTTTCAGAGACAGTTTACAATATTTCCTTCAAAAAAACTCTTCTTTCAGAGGCAGTTTTCAATATTTTTTTCCAACGGATTTGTCTTAGAGGCAATTTCTTTTCGACGAGTTCGTCTTTCAGAGACAGTTTCCAATATTTCCTTCAAAAAAACTCTTCTTTCAGAGGCAGTTTTCAATATTTTTCCAACGGATTTGTCTTAGAGGCAATTTCTTTTCGACGAGTTCGTCTTTCAGAGACAGTTTCCAATATTTCCTTCAAAAACTCTTCTTTCAGAGGCAGTTTTCAATATTTTTTCCAACGGATTTGTCTTAGAGGCAATTTCTTTTCGACGAGTTCGTCTTTCAGAGACAGTTTACAATATTTCCTTCAAAAAAACTCTTCTTTCAGAGGCAGTTTTGAATATTTTTTCCAACAGATTTGTCTTAGAGGCAATTTCTTTTCGACGAGTTCGTCTTTCAGAGACAGTTTCAATATTTCCTTCAAAAAAACTCTTCTTTCAGAGGCAGTTTTCAATATTTTTTTCCAATGGATTTGTCTTAGAGGCAATTTCTTTTCGACGAGTTCGTCTTTCAGAGACAGTTTCCAATATTTCCTTCAAAAAAAATTCTTCTTTCAGAGGCAGTTTTCAATATTTTTTCCAACAGATTTATCTTTCAGAGGCAGTTTTCAATATTTTTTCCAACAGATTTATCTTTCAGAGGCAGTTTTCAATATTTTTTCCAACGGATTTGACTTTCAGAGGCAATTTCTTTTCGACGAATTCGTCTTTCAGAGACAGTTTCCAATATTCTTTTCCAACAAATTTGTTTTTCACGGGCAATTTCTGACATTTCTTTCCAATAAATTTGGCTTTTAGTGGAATTTCTGACATTCCTTCCAACGAATTTTATGGAGGCAGTTTTCAATATTCCTTTCCAACAAATATGTCTTTCTCTTGCAATTGTCAGAGGTATTTTTTGATACTTCTTTCCAACGAATTTGACTTTCAAGTTAAATTTTTACATTTCTTTCCAACAAATTTGTCTTTCAGGGGAAATACACTCAAGAGCCAAAACAGTATGACCACCTGTCAATAACGAGTTGGCCCACCTTTGGCGCGCAACACAGCTTCAACCCGCCTTGGCATGGATTAATACCAGTTAAATACCACTTCCACCGGACCACGTGCCTTCCACGTCATCCACACGAGTTCTTTGCAAATGTAGGGATGGTCATAATGTTTTGACTCTTGAGTGTATATTTACAACGAATTCCTTTTTCATAGACAGTTTTTCCAATATTCCTTTTCAAAGAACTCCCCTTCCAGCGGCAGTTTCCTATATTCCTTAGAGTAGATTTCTATCTACATCAATCTAATAATTGTTTTACGTTGAAATGAATATGAAAAACTATTTCAAATGATTGCAACTAAGGTAATAAGAATCTTCAATTGTGTATCAAGTAAAAATAACTGCACACGATTTTAAATATTGTCTTGGTTTGTATACGTTTAAATGTTATTTACACTTTTAGTTACAAAATTTGTTTTAAGAAACCCAACTTTTGATTTTTGTGATGGTATCGAATTGTAATATGTTTTATTATTTATTTATTCATTTTTAAATATAATTTATAAGATACAATAATGTCAGTTTGATTTCTTAGTTGCATGCCTTATAATAGCATTAGGAGCAAAAGATAGTGCCTTGCCGCCGTTATTTAAGGCCGTATGCCGTATAACGGCCTCTATGGGAGCCAAAGATTGTTTTTTTTTTTTTTTTTATTTTTTTTATTTTTTTTTTTTTTTTTTTTTTTTTTTTTTTTTTTTTTTTTTAGTTTAAGATAAGAAAAGAAGGGAATTTTATGACCTGTTCGGTGATAATTCAACAATAAATATTGAAGTTTCCTGATGGCAGATAAACCACTAAACAATACTCCTGTCACAAAAGACTCAAAAAAGTAGAAAATAATTTATTCAAGATCGAAAGTGACCACTAACTGTATCGACGGAACTTATTACATCGAAACATGTATAAATACAAGGTGAGAAAAATCAAATTCATACAGGAAATCGTAAAAAAATATAATAATTTGAATTCAGTTATAATATCCTGCAATTAAATTTTTCAAGGAATTTATATTTTCATGATATATTGTTTTTACCGGCTAAAGAATGAATCAAAGTCAAAACATAACTAGCGAAGTATTCCGATGACATGGAAAAGGAAACCTCTTTCCTCCTGGAAACAGTAAGAAATGGAATAAATATGCATAGGACAAAATCAGTAAGTAAAAACGAAAGAAATAAAAAGAATAGAAGATAATCTGTAAAAATTAGCTATTAAAAGAAATTCACTTTACAAAGGTTTTTTCATGGGCCTCTAAATGTGGATTTACATCGCGTACTAAAGCCTCACGTCAGCAATCGGAAACCTTAGTAAATATGAGCCTAATCGAGATACAAAATGAGAATTTAGTAAACGCAAGAAATCCACCTTAAATTACTTGCATCAAAATAGAAAGGTATGAAAATCACAAAAAGAAAAAAAAAAAAAACAGACTGTATATAAAGATTAATAATTTTATAATTTAAAATAAAAATTTATTTTATTTATTTATATATAATATAAGGGCCTGAATGGCGAGTGGCTAGCGCTCTGGCGCTCGGTACCACAGGTTTCGGGTTCGAGTCCCGGTGGTGCCATGGGTTTGTAGTGGTTCGGAATCCACTTTAAACCGTAGGTCCCGGTCCTAATAGGAATTTAGAGCGTTGCGGGGGCATTGTTACTCCGCGTCCGTGGCTTATCTTCAAGTTACACGCGCCCTCTGGGTAATGCAAAGTGAGTAACGTCTGTGCAGCGCTGCCTTAAAGCATCCAAGACCAAGCTGTCTAAGTGTTTGCCAGCTGCACTAGAACAAATATATAATATAAATTCTTAAAGTATAAATTTTAAATTTTTATATATTAGAGTAATTTATATATAAATAAATTTGCATATTAACATAAATTAAAACATTTTATATTGCTCATGGATAAATTATTTATATTAAAATATAAACTTATAATTAGAAATTAGCATTTATAAATCAAAATAAAAACATTTATGCTCTCTTTGATGAGTAATAAAAGTTGAACAATGAACGTTGGAATATTCAATTTTTTGAGATTATTTTCGACGACTAAAATTTAAATTCATTGGGATTCAAAATTTCAAAATTGCTTTTTATGTAAACGAATTTAAAAGGAATATGATTAAAAAGTAAAGCTTTACTTTAAAAATCGAATAATAATTAACATATTTTACTTATAAAAAATTATTTCATGAATATATAAGTTTCTATTCTTCCGATTTCAGTTTTGATCTTTAATTCTTTTTTTTTCAATATTATTGATTAATTTTATGAAAAAGAAGTTTAACTTTTAAAACCAGGTATAAAAAGTTTATATTTGTAACAAAAGATGACCTACATTAAACACTACTCGTTATGTATTTAAGCTGATAGCTATGAATAATGAAATATGGAAAACTTTAAATGAAATACTTTGAAACTAGGTCAAAGTGAATGAAGAATTTAGTGAATAAAAAATAATTTAGGACAGAAAAAAAGCATAAAACTATGAAATTCATTAGCAGTTTTCAGAAATAGGACACAATGGGAATTAATTAAAAATATAAACTAACTCATACCTTATTCTTATATAAAATAACAAAAAAAAATCTATTTTTTCACTGGAAACATTGAATCTTATTCAGAAAAAATATTTTTAAGAAAATTATTATTATTATTATTTTGCTATAGTTTAATTTTGTTAATTATGTAACATTATGTTTGATTCATATAATGGAAGATGATAAAAAATATAACAGTAAATTTTAATTATTTTTAAGTAAAAGAACAATGTGTCAAATTTATGTGATAATTTTGTCTTATTTCTTATAAAAATATATATACAGTCTGAGTAAAAACTTTAAGGCCAGTAGACATTTTTGAGAAAATGGAAACATTTAAACTGAGGAGTTAAAATACCATTTGATTGATAATTATTCAGCTTAAATAAAAATAAAAAAAGTAGAAAAATTAATTTGCCAATATTTTATTATTAGAAAATATTACAGAACACACAGATGAATATTTGAGCCTGAGTAAAAACTTTAAGGCCAACATAGAAAATAACATATAAGAAAAAAATTACAAATTCTTAGAAGGTTGTGTAGGAGCCATTACTTCGAATTACTTCAAATATTCTTGTTTTCATGGATGAAACGAGTTTTTGACAAAGGGTGGGGTCGGTTTTATACCATTCATCTTCGATAGTAGATTTCAGCTCTGTTGTTGATGTAAAATGTCTCCCATTTGCATAAACCCTTCTTGCTAAGGCATCTCAAAGGTTCTCGATTGGGTTGAGGTCAGGTGATCTAGCTGGCCATTTCACAGTTTCAACATTGTTGACTTGGAACCAATTTTTTGTGCTGTTACTCGAATGGATCGGTGCATTGTCTTGCTGATATTTCCAATTTTCTCCAGCAAAACATTCAGCATTTGGCAAAAGATGATTTGTTAGAACATTTTGGTATCCTTGTGAATTCATTCTACTTGAAACGAATGCAATTGGGTCCACACCATTGTAAGAAAAACAGCCCCAAGTCATGAGATACACTCCACCTAATTGGCTCTTGGAGAATATTTCTTTTTCATTTCTTATATCATGCCAGTAGAAATTCCAGCCATCTGGTCCATCCAAATTCCATTTTTTTTTTCGTCAGAAAAAATAATTTCTATCAATTGGTTGTCCCAGGTCATGACTTTCTGGCCAAAGTTCAAACGCGCTATTTTGTGTCTCTGCAGTAACTGTGGCTTAGTCAATTTTGCTGTATAAGTGTACCTTCCAGACCTTTTAATTGTGTTATAAATCGTTTTTTGACAAACTTTTAAACCTGTCGTCAGAATCAGTTTCCTGGTTGAGTACTTTCCAGTAGTTCCAAGTTGGCAAACTCTTCTTTCATCACGCGAGGACAAAGCTTTAGGTCTTCCCCCAGTATTCTTTTTACCATAATTGTCTTTCAATTTTAAAAAATTGTTGACTACAGTCTTTGATCTTCCTATTTTTATCGCAATAACGACTACTCATTCCTGTTGAAGACAAAGCTTCGATCTGTCCTCTTTCACGATCAGTTAAATTCTTACTCTTCGCCATCTTCACAAAGATCACCAATACTTCGAAGAAACGTATGACAAATATGAAAATTGCAGCGTTGTCACAAGCTAGTAGTTGGAATGGTAATTACACGATTATATTATATTTATTTTTAAAAAATGACTGGTGGCCTTAAAGTTTTTACTCAGGCAGAAATACTAACTTTGTAAATAACCACATGTTTCTCATAATTATGTATTTACAAATTATGTTTATAGCATTTATTTCTTATCAATGAACTTTAATAATTAATATTATTTGAATCCCTTTTATTTAATTTTACATTTTCTCAAAAATTTTTACTGGCCCTAAAGTTTTTACTCAGGCTGTATATTACTTTTAATACATGTTTGTTCATGAAATAGAATAAATTTTTTTCATTAAAAACAAAAAATAGTTTCAAACTATATATGGATAATAATAGGGCATTAAAAATCCAATTCTTTCTATTATAAATGATGATTTGAATTTTAAACATTATAAATAATTATCATTTCTTAACTAAAGTAAAAAAAATGTTGTTATGTTGTTACAGTTTTATACGAGTGAAAATTTGGATATTTATAAATCAGTTAAATCTCTCAATTCAATCATCAGGAAATTAAACATTCTATTCTTACAAAATAAAATTAGATCTACAGTAATTTCTAATATTTCATATCTGTAGTGTAGTTATTTAACATTCTGGACCTCGGTTCCACAGGTTTCGAGTTCGAGTACCGATGGTGCCAAGGATGTTTATAGTGATTCGGAATCTACTTTAAACCGTTGTTCCCGGTCTAATAGGACTGTAGAGCATATGGCTGACAACAGTATCCTATAAAAAAAAAACTCCTGTCTCGAAATCTGCCAGAAGACAGATCTTGTCCACCTCTTGGCCGACCATGAGGCTGTTGCGCCAATGAAGAAGTATAGTTATTAAAACTTTAATTATATAAAACAAATTAACTAACTCCCTGGTACTACAGTCCATGTTGAACCATGGCCGTCAGCCTATTGGCCGATTCCGAAACAAAAGTTTCTTTCATTTTGCGGGGTAAGGTTGTCAGCTCTACGCCCAACAGTAATTGGCCAACAACTGTTCGAAGTAGTTTCCGAATCACTACAAACATCCATGGCACCGCCGGAACTCGACACCAAAAGCCAGAGCTCTAGTCACTCGGCCATCAAATCCCTTAATTATCATATAGTTATACTTAATAAACTTAACTTAAATTTTTGTAATAATAAACTTAATACTTTAAAAAACAATTTTTTAAAAACATTTTTATGGAACATGAAGTTAAAGCACTTTACTTAATCATAAGGTTAAGTTAAATATGTTTTAAAATATTGGGTAAAACTAACGAAATGTAAATGAACGTGAAATGCAACTTTTAAAATAATGATTGATTAGTAGAAAATTGTTTGTATCAACCCAAATCAACATATACTAGAATACGGTTGTTGCATGTTTTCTATTTGTTCAAACCCTGAGTTGACATCCGCTCTACTGCCATTTTGTGCATACTTTAGGCTAATCAGACCGGGATTTAAAGCTTAACGTGAATTCCGAACCACTCACAAACATCCATGCCACCGCCAGGATTCGAGACTGAAGTCTGTGGTACCAAAGGCCAGAGGGCCCTCCAATTGGCCATAAAGCCGCTTGACATTTTATGATTTCAGTCATAACTTTGGCGATTTTGACAAAGTTTAGTTAAGTTTTTGAAGAATTTGACAAAACATTTATAATATAATACTTACAAAGTATTTCATTTTAAAATGTTATGCAGTTTTTTTATATTCGGATATATAAATTTTTTAATTTTATTTTACTGCAAGCGAAATCCAACAGTAATAATTTGAAAACTAAATTACAGTATATTCCTGTGGCAGTGACACTTTTTAATCACAAAGAATTTTAAAATGTGACAGAATTTTCTTGTCTGAAAGCCGATAATTGGTCTATTAAGTTGCCACATTTTCGCGTCCACTTTAGAGACAGTTTCGAGAAGACGGAAAAGAACAAAAAATTATTAACAGCACCAGAGTAGACGCAATTACTTTTTGGTGCTTGACAGAATATCATGTATTCATCTTTGTTTTTTCCCATGACGAAAATTTTACCATAAAGCGTGTGATTTCTAACAAATAAATTTTTAAAAAGTGAAAACATTCACCTGAAGTTTTGATTGTCTTTCGATTTAAATCAGATTTTAATAAATTAATTAATTAAATAGAATGGTGAAATGTTAGAAGTTAATTAATTAATGTTGTTCATGACTCATGACTCGGACAACCCATGAGTAATCTACTCATAGATGGAGGGAAAATGTCAGCTAAATTAGAAAGCACTGAATAAAATATATTTTCTTATATTTACATACCCCCATTTTTTTTTTCTGAAGAAATGCTATATCATCTTATAGAAAGTCTTGTTTATCAATTCAGGGTTCCGATTGGTATGCCTTCTAAGACTTGAGATTTTAGTATCCGGGGGAAAGATCATGACCTCTCCCATCACGTAGGAAGCATAAATTGTTTGAAAAGAAGCATAATACTTCATATAAAACAAAATGATAACTTCTTAAAGTAATTAGACTGAATAAAGACATGGACTTGTTATGTGTGTCTAATCCTCAGTGTCTTGCAGTGCGTTATGGACATCCCATGAGTAGTCGACTCATGGATGGAGAGAAAGGGAACACCTTCTGTTGGGATGGAGCACCATATCTGTAGAAGGCTCCGAGTCGCTGAAGAAGGAGGGCAGTGCCTTACGAGAAGACTTTTTAGGAGAAACTACCCTGCATTTGCGTATCGTATGGGAGAAAGGCCAGAAAACTCCCACCAGGTAGTCCGACTCCCAAGACAAAAAACTGAACGTTCCAAATGTCATCGAATCTCCTCATTTTTTTAAAGTGTTTTCAACAACGCCGCCAGCGAGAGGGAACCTCAGCCCTCATACTCACCAGCGGCACACGTTGCCACTGAGCCACGAGTCGGGCAGCAACAATAAGGAATAAATTAAATATAAAACAGGTAATAATAGTAAAAAATTAGTTTTAAAAAGTATTAATATAAAAAAATATATATTTTAATTATTCTGTTATATACAATTTTTTTTATTTATAATAACTATCATTATTAATTTTTATTACTTTTATGATACCATAATTCAAAAACACAAAATCCGAAAATCACTAAATTTCCATTTTTCTCGTAATTCTTAGTACGATATTCTGATTCATAAATGTTTATATGTTGTAAAAATTTTATTACATTATTAAACATAAAGGTAAAGTTATACTGGTTTGAACTATGTAAAAAAATTCAAGCAAATATTAGAATTAAAAAATTTAAACATTTATTTGCTCACGAATGTGCTCGAAAATGAAACTCTCCATTCAATACTTAATCAGTATTTTAACGCAAAATATTTTCATTGAAATAAATAAATTAAATAAAGATTAAAAGAAAATATTTGTTTTAAAATGAATTATTCTTAAATTTATATAACATAAAGTTTTACATTTATATTAGGTTGGGGAAAAAGAAATCCATTATTTTTATATGAACTTCAGGACTTTATTTAACATGCTTCGGATTGTCCGATTTGGGTCAAATATGCACCGTTTTGTTGTATGATTTGTTGCCATTTTAAAGGTAACTTCATAATGCCTCTCTCATAGAAGTCCTGGTCTCTATTTGCAAAAAAACTCTAGTAGTCGATTTTCACAATCCTCCCTAGATGCCAATTTTTTATCATTAAAGAAATTTTGCAATGCAAGAAAAAGATGATAATCGCTTGGGCCAAGTCCAGACTGTATGGCGGATGCATTAAAACTTCCCAACCAAGCTCCCGAAGTTTCTGGCGAGTCACTGTAGATGTGTGTGGCCTAGCGTTGTCCTGGTGGAACACGACACCTCTCCTGTTGGCCAATTCTGGCCGTTTCTGGTCAATCGCTATCTTCAAACGGTCCAGTTGTTGACAGTAGAGATCAGAATTTAGCGTTTGGCCATATGGAAGCAACTCATAATAAATAATCCCCTTCCAGTCCCACCAAATGCATAACAGAACCTTCCTGGCCGTTAGTCCTGGTTTGGCCACCGTTTGAGGTGCCTCACCGCTCTTTGACCACGATCGTTTTCGCACAGGGTTATCGTATGTGATCCATTTCTCATCTCCAGTCACCATCCGTTTAAGAAATGGGTCTATCTCATTCCGTTTGGCCAAGGCTTCGCAGATGGAAATTCGATCCATCATGTTTTTCTGTTAATTGGTGTGGCACCCAAACATCGAGCTTCTTTTTGAATCCAGCTTTGTGTAAATGGTTTAAAACTGTTTTATGGTCAATTTTTAGCTCCTGGGCGATGTTACGACTGCTAACATGCCGGTCAACTTCGATCATTTCTCCGATTTT
The DNA here is from genome assembly GCA_021605075.1 of Caerostris darwini. NCBI lineage: Eukaryota > Metazoa > Arthropoda > Arachnida > Araneae > Araneidae > Caerostris > Caerostris darwini. The sequence continues at coordinate 22,958 of BPLQ01013429.1, read as the reverse complement.
ATCGACATTTTCGACGACCGGCCTACCTGTGCGAGGTGCATCTTTAACATCAAAAATTCCTGAACGGAATCTGCGAAACCAAAATTGCACATAATTGGCTGTTACAGTATCGGAACCATAAACACCATTCACAATTTTAGCCGCCTGGCTTGCATTTTCGCCTTTGTCAAAGAAAAATTGTAAAATGTACCGAATTTTCTCTTTGTTCACTTCCATTTTTAACACCCTGTAACTCCCAACTGAATGGACCAAACAAAAAACAGAAAAATAATTATTTTAGTACGAAGTGCCACCTTTCTAACGAGCATAAATCTGAAATTGTTTAATTGATACTTTACGTGATATCGATCACTACAGCCATCTATCGAAAAAATAATGGATTTCTTTTTCCCCAATCTAATATGTGTAGGGCCTGATCGTCGAGTGACTGGCGCTTGGTGTCACACATTTCGCGTTCGATTCCCGGAAGTGCCATGGATGTTTGTATGGGTTTGGAATCCACTTTAAGCCGTAGCTCCCGGCCTGATATAACTGTGTAGAGCGTTGGGTGTAGGACAGACCACCATACCCAGTGAAAAGTCAGCGTCACATAGCCAAGTCAGACTTCTATCTACGTGGACTTCATCACAACAGAAGCTGCCCTACCCCTTTCCCTCCTTCCATGAGACCACACGGGTTCTTGGATGTTGCTGTCGACCAAGTGAGATAAGAAACAACAACGCATTTCACTGTTAACAGAAAATCAATAAAATTGAATTTATTATAATATGAGTTTAACTCATTTTCAAAAATTACTAACCTATATACCATCCACTTTTTTCAAATTTGTTTTTAAAAAAACTTAAAAAATATAAACTGAAGTAATATTTGCAAAGCAACTAATTGAAATTGCTCAAAATCTTTGACCTTATTCTTAAAATCCTGATTTCTGGACTCTAATTGAAAGTCACGGTCTGTTTAATAGATTTATGGAAGTCTTAAATTTATTCAGGAATGCTTTCGTGATTAAATGAATTATATTTTTTTTCCAGAATTGTTTTGTTTTTTTAAATTGTGAGATCCATTTTCAAATATCTAATTATTAGAATTTATTCGTAGTACATAAACATCATACACATTGCTTCAGATCAAACAATTTTTTTCCAAATACATATTGTTGTAAAAAAAAAAGACATGTCTTATTAGGGAAACAAATAATTATAAACGTTGAAACTATAGTTTTTTAGCAAAAATAATTTTTAATTAAAAAATACTCCGAATTCTTTTTATTTATTTAATTATTACGATATTTAATTTAATATTTGAAAAACATATTCAATATAAATATTATTTTTTATTTTAAAAAATCAATGATACCATGTAAGAAAAATGAATAATTTTAATTTAAAATTTATAATCTCTCTATTCCCAAAACATTATAATTCTATTACTATATTTATAAAATTAAATTAATTAATATTTCCTTTTCGTAAACAAAGGCTATAATATGCTTTTTTATATACAATGCAATATAAAATATAAAAAAATAATATTCTAAGTTATTACGTAATTTTTATAATTTATATTTTTACCGAAAAACTAATTAAGCTACACATATTTCCTCTGTTTTATAAATGAAATATTTAAAAGTTATTATAATCTTAAACTTATATTATTAATATTGTTTCCTTTAGAACAAATTTTCAAAATTTTAATTAAAATATCTTGAAGAAAAAGTTGAAATGAAATAATTAATTCTAATTCTTTTTAAGTTCGGGAATTGTTCTTTATTTATCGGAACAAGTACTTATATTTTAAGGTGATAATATTAATTTACATTAATAATTATTAAAACGTTTACTGTAAAATTAAATTTTAACTTTTTAATCTATTGGGAAGTCTGTTACTTTTAAAAAAAAAATACTGAATTATATAAAAATCATAAATAACAATAATAATACATATTAACAATACTTAATACATAATAATAATGAAACATAATGTATTTTTTAGCCTTCTGTCTTTCAACAAAAATCTTCACGTAAAACATTTTATCAATAATAATTAAAAAATAAAGGATCAAAGAAATCTAAAATTATGGAAAATTGTATGTAAAATTTTTTTAAATACCTAAATAAATGGTAAAATTTAAAAAAAAAATCATTTTCATTTATTTTATTCTGTCTACAAAATTATCATTTTTTTTATACTACTTATTCTATACTTTCTGTCTACAAACTGTCATTTATTTTATTCTGCCTACTTTTCACACCAAAAATTAATTTTTTTCATACTACTTATTCTATACTTTATGTCTACAAACTGTCATTTATTTTATTCTGCCTACTTTTCACACCAAAAATTAATTTTTTTCATAGGTACTGAAAGCCGGATTCAATTTTCTAAATTCAATTATTATTTCTTTATGAGTTACAATTTTATGAGAAATTATGGGAGCGACATTTCTCAGCAATCTCATCATCGGCGCAACAGCCCATGGTGGGCCAAGGCCGTCTGCCTACTGACAGATTTCGAAACAGGAGGTGATTTCTTTTTACGGGGCAGGGTTTTCAGCCTTACGCCGAGAGCTCTACAGTCATGTTAGACTGGGACCTACAGTTTAAAGTGGATTCCGAACCACTACAAACATCCAGGAACCCGAACCCTGTAGTACCGAGCGCCAGAGCGCTAGCCACTCGGCCATTCAGGCTCTCAGATATCTACCAAGTTCATATTTGATCGTTCTGCATAAACGATAACTTTTGCCTGATGTCGAATTCTCCATACCATTGGAATACTTGAAAATTTTTTTCCCCATCATAACCGTTTTTCTCAATCTTCCAAGCGAGCATAACGTATCTTGTATATCCCTTCCTCGAGGCTTTCAATGAATGGCCAGAAATTGGGATTTTACGAATAAGGTCTTGAAATTTTACCCGATGTAGACAAAGCATATCTTTCTCACAAACTCCATCACGATTCTTTGTTTTTCGATGAAACTCCTCCACAAATATAACAGTACAAACAAGCCCCGCCCTTTTATTGAGCACAAAGCAAACAAAATAACAATAATAATAATAATAATAATAATTGGCTAAACAAAATAAGGTGTAACCATTTATTTATAAAAGCTATATGAATGGTAATAATTCCATATATTAAATATTTTATTAATAATTTTTACATTGCACTTATTGGCGTCATTTACATACAAAAAAAGTAATAAAAAAAAAATTTTAAATCCATTCCTACTTTTTTTTCACTCTATTGCAGAAAAGTCCTTTACAAATAAAGTTGAATTTTTCCTCATACATTTGGCTCCATCTATTATTAGATACATGCAACTTAAATGCAAAAAAACTAAAATGAATGAATGAATTAATATTTGAAAACACTGTATTAACATCCAGTGTCAACCACTGCAAGTTAAAAAAAAATTGAACTCGAGTGGATGAATAAAAAGTATTTTATGAACGATTGGGAATTTGAACAAGATATATATAGGGAGAGCGTGAGCTAATAGTAGGAATTGAAAAAGGATATTAAAATGAAATATCTTGGGGATTGAGCCCAAGACAATAAATGAAATATGTGCTTGTGTCTATAAATAATAATGATAATAAATATGTGCCTATAAATGAAAATGAAACGAAATTTCAATTAATACAAAATGTTGAATAAGATATTTATCCGTCACCTAAATCTTTCATTTATTTTAAATTTCTGCATTAGGTCGGTGAACGCCTCTCAGTCGCTAACAGAAAGTTTGGCGTTTCGTGTTTTCGATTGAATCGCTGAAAAAATGCCATTTCTCATTATTTAACTCAATAACAATATAAAAACCTTTAATTGAATAAATTGAGCAATTGGCATTGAATCGATTATCCTACTAGAACTTAAAATAATTATTTACAAATTTTTTATGTGTTTTTATTTAACAGGTGGGCGGAAGTTCGTAGACTGACACATAAATGGCGCTACCAGTATCAAATCCATATAATTTTTAGTTAGCCCTGGCCTTCAAAAGACACGTGTATAAATTTGACAGCCGTTGCACTATTAGTATGTGAGTCATAGCATTTTTAGTGAAGCAACTTTTGTTAGTTTGAAAAAAGGGATAGAAAGGAATTTTGTCTGTTAATAAAACATTGCTTTTTGGAGAAAAAAAAATACTATTGAAGCCAGGCCTGGCTTGATAAACATTATTCGGACTTTGCACCAGGAAAATCAACCGTAGAGAAGTGGTTTGCTAAATTTAAACGAGGCGAAATGAGCACCGAGGACGATGCCCCAAAGAGGTTGTTACCGACGAAAACATCCAAAAAGTCCACACAATAATTTCTGATAACCGTAAAGTGAAGTTGATTGAGATAGCTGAGACCCTAAAGATATCAAAGGAACGTGTTGGACATATCATGAATGAATATTTGGATATGCGAAAGCTCTGTTCAAAGTGGGTGCCGCGCGAGCTCACAATCGACCCAAAACAACAACGAATGGATGATTCTAAGCAGTGTTTGGAGCTGTTCAATCGTAATAAACCCGAATTTTTGCGTCGATATGTGACAATGGATGAAACATGGCTCCATCATTTCACACCAATCGACAGTCAGCCGAGTGGACTGACTGCACGTGATGAATACTAAAAATGCTATAACTTCACTAAAAATGCTATAACTCACATACTAATAGTGCAACAGCTGTCAAATTTATACACGTGTCTTTTGAAGGTTACGGCTAACTAAAAATCATATGGATTTAACACTAGTAGCGCCATCTATGTGTCAGCCTATGAACTTTTCGGCTCACATCTTATTGTTACAGTAATGTAGAAAGGTCTGAAGCCATAGTGCTGCCATCTACTTTACAAAATCCATACTACTTAATGAAAAGATAAAAGTAATAAGATCAAAAACGCGGAAAGAATTCACTATTCAGTTTTAATTGTAAAATGGCAACACGAAAGAAAATTATTATATTATAAAATATAATTATTAACATTGTAAATATGTCAAAAAATTAATTAAATATAAACGAATAGAATAATAAATATATTAATTAAAATGGTTAAAAATCAATTACTACTAATAAACGATGGTTAAAAATCTTTTTGTAACTAAGCAAAGATTATAAAATGCAAATTACCCAAAACCGAATGAAAATTTGTGAAAAATAATTCTTTTAAATTGTGTGTTTTAATACAGATAGAAACATTTAAAACTCTTTGTGCTGTGTATGTTTTATTTTAGGCATTGTATGCAATTAATTTTACAAAATTAATTTCAATATTAACAAACAAAAAAAAAAAAACGCTATTTTTTAATAATCAAACTTTAAACTTTTCGTCATTTGTTTTAATAATTTGTGTTTAAATAAAATAATCAAAAGCCATTTAGTATTTAGTTTTCTTTATTAATTTGTTCAATCATGAATGAACATGATCAATTCATCAAAAATGAGGCAATTTTTCAATCAATATGCTGTGTGAAAACATGCCTAGGAATTTGCAGTGATATTACAGAATATAAAAAAAAAAAAAAGTTATGAATTCAGATGAAAAACTGGAAGCATGGGAAAATATTTCGGAAGTAGTTTTTAGTTTTGGTTACGGTTTAATTGGATTGTTTGTTTGGAGTAGAGAAAATACGGTGCATTGTAAATATTGCTTCCAATTTCCTTTAATTGAAATAGGAAAAAGTGGCCTGCAAACTGTCGGATACCAAAACAGAAAAACTGCTTCGTTCATTAATTAACTGTGTAACGATAACTAGAATTTTTTTTTTTTCTTCTAATGCAGCTGGCAAATAGACCGTGATGTTCGCCATAAGGGCTGCACCGACGTTACTCACATTGCATTACACAAGGGGCGCGTGTAACAACGCGACCCGCAGCGCTCTACCATCTTATTAGGACCGTTTTAAAAGTGGATTCCGAACCACTACAAAAATCCATGGCACCGTCGGGATTCGAACCCGATGCCTGTGGTACCGAACGCCAGCCATTCGGACATCAGGCCCCATGTAAAACTACTTTTACTTTCAGGATTGGAGGCAGAATTCAGGAGGTATAAAAAGAAAATTGAACTTTCTTCCTTGATTTGATTGGATAATTAAGGAGATGAAACGAAATTAATTGATATCTATGTAGTAAAAATTTACAATTATTTCATCATTAAAATTTTCAGTACAAACTGAAAGTATGACAGTAATTTAATTTCATTGCTAACATTATTAATACCAAGGAATGAACTTTATTATTTCTGTTATTCTGTTCGGTTATTTTAAATTATATAAAAGCGATAAATAATAAAAGTCAATTCATTCAACATCGATACAGTTTTTTCAGAATATTCACTTGGGTTCATATACTTTAACATCAATCTGTACATTCGGTAACTTGTAAATATTATTTTAAAAAATTTAAAAATGTACCCTACAAGTTAAGTTCTAGTTAAAATCATATTTAAAAATTTCATTACATTTGCTAAAGACCTCTCGTTACGTTTTATGCTGTATTTGATAACATGTTACGAGAAAAACTTTTATTGTGTTATGTTGTTAAGTTCTATTAAATATAATGCAATATTTCAACATTATCTGAAGTATTCATTGAAAAATACAAATGATGAATTTTTTTATTCTATACCAGGGGTCTCCAAACTTTCTAGCCTTAGGGCCATACTAACCAGTAAGTACCAATCTCGTTTTAATTCTTCTGCCATTATAATTACATAAATCTCATAAGTATTTTTTACAAGTGGATACCCCGCGGTTTCATTCGCGTTCATTTAGCTTTTCCGCTCCTGACGGATCCACTATACAGACTAACATGAAAAGAAATAATTTTTTTTTTTTTTTTTTTTTTTTATTTGCATAAAATAATTCCATAACTAGCATATAAATAACATTTTTTCATCTTTTTATAAATTTTAGTATGTTGGAAAACTTGAAAGTGGCATGGATATTTTTTTTTTCAAACAGTGGCACTCCTCCCAAAAAGGTTTGGTCATCTTTGTCCTATAATAAATAACTCTGGTAGTTTAAATACAGTGTGCTGCAATGCGTAGTGTAGATCATTAATTTTTCTCAAATCAAAATCTTTGCAATATTAATACAAATTATTTATTTTTACAAATTATATACAAATTATTTACAATTATTTACAAATTATTTACAAATTTACAATTATTTACAAATTATTTACAATTATTTAGTAGGCTGTACATAAAATTTCAATGAACAAATATATATACACAATGTATGGACATGCTGCTCGGTTGATGATGCTCGACATGCTGCAATTGTTAATGTACCCACCTGGCCATGTAAGATACTGCCACTTGATTATCAAATACTGAACAAAAAAGGACACCCAAAATTCATAACTGATATTTAAGGTATAAAGCAGGGGAAAAATTCATTAGGGGCAATTGAAATGTTATCATAAAAATTAAAAACAATAATTTTTAACCAATATAATTTTTTTCCCCTTTACAATGGTAATTTTACATCACACTACACTAGTATGCAAAACTTATTCAACAATTTCATAGTTGTAAGTTGAAAAATACATTCGTTGCTCAAAGTTTTCTGCGCCTGGCGCTGAAGAGACGACTCAGTAGAAAGGTGATGCGTGCAAACATCAGGAGTCCAAACATAAAGGGAAAACATAAGAGGAGTCCATCAGAGGTATGCAAACATCAGAGGAGTATTCGGTGCAAAGGCAATTTAAATAAGAGGAGGAAGGATGCATTTCCAGACATTTCCTGCAAGTGAATGTGATATCATATGTTCCTAATGGCTACAAGAAACCACCAGGATGCCTTCACATGTGGTAGAATTATCGATAAGTTTGTAGCTTAACGAGAGTTCGAAATGGATGAAATATCAGAGGTAGTTTCTTCAGAATGGAGAGCCTTCCAAATGACAGATATAGTTGGAATGACAGATATGGTTTGGTTGGATGACAAATATGTTGGCGGTGGGTCGAGGAAAACAATGGCAAGTGATGACCCGGTATATTTTGTACTGCAGGTGAAGAGACCGGAACCAGACATCGGGCAATATCGTTCAGCAGCTGCGTACGATATCATAAATAGCAGTTCACCGGCGCCATCGTTTAGAGGTGCGTGAAGAACACAGAGACTGGACATCTTATCAATGGAGTCAGTTCTGTTTACTGATGAGAGTCGTTTCAGTCTGAGCAACGATTCTCATCACCAGTTGATGTGGAAGGAGGTAGGAACACGGATTCGTCTCATGAACATCAGGAAAAGAAAGTCTTGGAGTCCTTGTAAGGGGAAGCAATATGTTAAATGGAGCTCATATTTGCGACAGCGGTTCACTTGCAGGAGATCGTTATTGTGTTGAAATTATCCTCCCACACGTAAGTCAGTTCCAAGATTCCATTGATTCAGATTGTTATGTTTCGTGGACGACAATGCACGCTCACACAGGATCTTTTGTCGTTGAGAAGCTTCTAGAAAGTCAGTATATCTGCAGAATGAATTGGCCCTTGATTTCAATATCGTCGAACATGATGTGTAGGATGCTTTGGCAGCAAGATCCGATCCTATCCTCTCGAGACCAGATAGCTACAACAGATGATCCTTGAAGAATGGCATGATGGTTTTCTTGAAGAACTGCTGATAATTGAATTGTATTGAGAAGAAACAGATGGTGTCACGCACCCACCGCTGTTAGGGAAGATCATAATTACTTGCTGAGAGACTTCGGTTCGTATTTCTTCCTCATGGCCAGACGATGTTTATTAATAAAGCCATTTTTATTAATAAATCCTAAGTCTGCTTTGTTCCAAAATGTATGCGTACAATTAATTTGTGTTCCAAATTCAATCCATGTGTGTTCCAAATGTATGCGTACAATACTTTTTCATCCTATGAGTACTGTGTACTGTTGCCTCTGTAGTATGAATTTCATGTCTCCCTCTTCTTGATTTTTAGTAAAATTATGTCAAAATCAGAAAAGCTGCTAAGTTTTGCACACTAGTTTATTTCCCTGCTTTACACATTTATAATATTTCAATACATTAAAACAATTGTTATTTTTTAGTTTTATAGCAAAATTTTTCAATAAATAAAAAAAAAAAATTTTTTTAATTTTAAAAAAAATTAGTTATTTTTTAGTTTCATTGAAAGATTTTCAATAAATTTAAATAGTTCTATTCTTTCTTATATTAGTTAAAATAGTTATTTTTTTATAAATGAAAATTTAAAATAATTATAAATGAAAATTTAAAATTTTAGCAGATAACATCTGTGGCAATTTCACATCATACACAAACTATCCCTGCAATATTTTAAAATTATAATAATTTTCAATTTCACTTGTTTATATTACCTTTCAAACATGATTCCAATTAAATTAATAAAAATTAGCCATTTAAATTAAAGCCAGAAAGTTTTTTGAAAAAAAAAAAGCTCGTAATATAATGATAATTAAAATTTTGTTCTTATTTTATCGTGTTTTTATCTTCTTTTTTATTTAAGACAACGGATCATTGCAATCAAAATAAATGTAAAAAAAACAATTGTTTTTTAAGTCTTCCCATCTCTTTTAATAGGAGATTACTTTTAAGAAATGCTATTTAATAAAATTTTTCATTAAAAAAAAAAAAAGTTATTTTTTAGTTTCATTGAAAATTTTTGAAAATTATTTTTTAAAAAAAAAATTTCATTTTTTTTTTCTTTGAAAATTTTTTAGTTTCATTTTTTCCATAAAAATTTTTTTAATTTTTTCCATTTAAAGTACAAACAGTTCTTTTTCATACATTATAAACAAAAATTTAAAATTTTAGCAGATCATATATATGTGACAATTTCACATCGTTCACAAACTTTCTTTGCAATATTTTAAAATTGTAATAATTTTCAATTTCGCTTTTCAATTATGAGTTTTTATTTACTGATTTCATATAGAAAATTATTTTGCTAACAATTTTGATAAAGATCGTTGCGTGTAGAAATTTGAATACGTGTGAGATCTATTGACAACTTTTAACTTAATAAACCTTTCAACGAATGTCTGATGTACAAAAGAGTACAAGATATAAGTTCACAATTTCTAAGAAAAAGATACATGAAATCTGTATCCAGTAGATGTGAAATGAAGACCACCAAGAATAAACCTGAAATTGACAGCTAAAAGGTGGAATTATAATATAATACAATATTTAATTTTGATCAATATAATATTTAATTTTCATCAATATAATATTTAATTTTTTCTGTGGGAATTTTTTAACCAAAAATTTACCTTACCAATTTAATCTTACCAATTTTATAAGAATTAGGTACACGTAAGGATTTTATTTTTCTTCGACCTTATGTCTGACTAAAAATTCATCAATTAAAAATTTCATAGTTTTTTTTTATCAGTGTTATTAAAAATAGAAATTAGCGAAAGAGAAAGTTGAGCTGTAAAGTGTTAGGTTTGTTTGTCGTTCTACAGTCATCTTGTGCACACTTTAGGCTAAACAGACCGGACCTACAGTTTAACGTGGATTCCGAACCATCAACAAGCATCCATGCCACCGCCAGGATGCGAATCTGAAGCCTTCAGTACCAATGGCCAGAGTGCTAGCCAGTTGGCCATTAAGTGTTAGGAGAACATTCTTGTAGGAAATAGCCACAATATTCTCCCTTCTTCAATAAATAATGCTTAGATAGTGGAATTATAACTATGGGGGATTGTATATCCATTAGAACTGAAACAGATGTTGATTGTAGAATGGGCATTTTACCCTCCACATTAAGATAAACATTTGTACCACCACAACTCTTTCAATATTTTTATTTATTTTTTAATAACTATGAGGGATCAATGAGGTAAGGTTTTGTTTTTTAAAAACAGTGGAATTACAATTTTGCCCGATTCAGTGAATGTGATAAGTTTCATTTTGCTAATTTGATTGATTTTTATAAGTGTCCTAACAATGTCACCCATGGAAACGTAAGACGAGAGAGTGCAAATCTGTTTTACACTGCATTAATCCTCCTGCCCCACACATTCTCTGATCTGACAAAATATGGGAAAGTACATACCCGAGCAACGCCAGATAAACAACTGGTTTCATTAATAAATGTCCGCAACCGAAAAATTTACAAACATTGTTGAGTCTGTCTTTTATCCCTTTAAGACCAGAAATTATTTTTATATTTAAAATTTCTCGGGCTTAAAGGGTTATGTGCCTTCTTCTCAAGGGATGTTGGATTTATGCATATTTTGAGAAAATTCGCTCTGTCTCCGTCTTTCAGATTTATACAAGTATAAAATAAAAGGTAATCAATTCGGAAAAGGTGAAAAAGGAAAATTAATTTTTCCTTAATGCTGTAAATTTTGAAGATAACATTGACAGATGCAAATAACCAGATCAAAATGAGTCAATCAAATCAAATCGGTTTTGCACTTCATTGTCCTGATTGACGAAGTATAAGGAAATGTCGATTTTGAATAGTGAAAAAGAAATCAGCCACTTTTAGTGAGCATTCATCAAGTTTATGATGAATCTGCTTACTTGGTAAGTAGGTAGTGATAAGTAGATGGGGAAAGCATCCCCCATTCAATATTAAGGCAGAAATAAACCAATTACTCCTTTAAAATCTATTCTCAAACACGTTTCAGGCACCGCATTCAGCCACCAAATGATTGGATCCGGGTCATCCTTCCTTATTGCAGTACCGTCGGGGCACGACATTAACCTCGGCGAGCTTTGTGACAAAACCCTTGTAAAGAGATTAACATCGCCCGCACCCCAAACAACCCCTGAAAGTGACTCAGTCACCTTAGTGGCGGAGGTTGGTATGTTTCTATGAACAGCGCCCTTAATACTGTGTAAGTCAGGACAACCACTTCTGAGTAATAGCGACAGCTCGTCAGGAGCTCTTACGCCGGGTGTTTAAGAACAAATTTACCAGAGCAATCGGTACAAGTTGGTATCATGTAAACGTACTTTATATCGGCATCCATTTTTTTTTTTTTTTTCAATGCAGACATCCATTGAAGACAACCAGACAGCTGAAGAAATCAAATCCCAGATATTTATGTTTTCAATTCTTTAAAAAAAAAATATCCACCTAAGGCATAGGAAAGCATTTAAGATGAGGCCTATGCTGGCGGCTTTAAATTGAGTGTACATCACAAAATTCAATACGAGGATCATCGTCAAGTAAATTACTATGGATGTGGAAAAGTAGGAGTAAACAAGCATAAATGTCCATCTGGCTCCCTACCTGAGAAAGTGGAGTCAAAGGACTTTAAAAATAGTACAACTTTGTTCATGTTGCATTTGCTAACTTCGAACAACTTTTTAATTGCAGAAGAAATAAAATACCTTCGTCTAAATGAAAGAGATGTAAAATTTGAAAACACAGTTCTAAATGTCACGCTGATTGGTGGCACAGAAAAAGGAACAGAAGTAGAAACCCTCAAGTAAATATCGAAGTTGAAGGACATTTAACACAAACTAAATTATTTGCTTTTCAAACAGCGAAAAAAAAATAGAACTCTTTAAGGAACTGACTGACAAAGCTATAATTACTTTGCATGCTGCAAACAACAATTAGTATTTCACCAATAATTTTAAGAGAAGTTTTGAATTCACTGAAGATACATTCGAAACTTTAGAGGTACTTAAAGTGGACGTTGATATAAGATCAATGCATTTGAGAAGATCTTTCCACAGAATAGAGTATACAATTCAATAATTTACTAGAAAGTTTTCGGATACATTTCAACCAGGGGAAGAAGCAACTCCCAAGATTCAGCACAACAGTAATACAGGAAACAACCTTCCTGTTTCACTACCACCATATCATATGACAACATTTAAAAAAAGAACTGGATAAACTTCTCGTTAATGGCATTATAGAAGAATGCGAATCATCATATGCACAACTGTCTCTTCCCAAGAATGGACGATTTCTAGCATGATGCAAAACATATATCTTGTATGTCCACAACTGACTTACTATTAATCAGGCTACTACTTATAAAGAACATCGTTCCAACTAAAAGCTATTTTCGAAAAACTATAACAGTCTAAATTCGAATAAAAAAATCCGTAACTGTGTCATATACCTGAGACACTATATAACGGAATCTTGACTACCAACAAGTCCACCACTGACAAGTCCAAATTGACTTACTATTAATCAAGCTACTACTTATAAAGAACATTGTTCCAACTAAAAAGCTATTTTCGAACAACCTATAACAGTCTAAATTCGAATCGAAAAATCCGTAACTGTGTCAAATACCTGAGACACTATATAACGGAATCTTGACTACCAACAAGTCCACCATTACTACCAAGTCCACAACTGACTTACTATTAATCAAGCTACTACTTATAAAGAACATCGTTCCAACTAAAAAGCTATTTTCGAACAACCTATAACAGTCTAAATTCGAATCAAAAATCCGTAATTGTGTCAAATACCTGAGACACTATATAACAGAATCTTGACTACGAACAAGTCCACCATTACTACCAAGTCCACAACTGACTTAATCAAGACTATTTATAAAGAACATCGTTCCAACTAAAGAAGTATTTTCACAACCTATAACAGTCTAAATTCGAATCAAAAATCCGTAATTGTGTCAAATACCTGAGACACTATATAACAGAATCTTGACTACCAACAAGTCCACAACTGACTTACTAATAATCAGGCTACAACTTATAAAGAACATTGTTCCAATTAAAAAGCTATTTTCGAACAACCTATAACAGTCTAAATTCGAATAAAAAATCCGTAAATGTGTCAAATACCTAGGACACTATATAACGGAAACTTGACTCGAAGTACATCCAGAGAAAATAGCTTCCATACAGCAAAGGCCTTCTCCAAAGACTGTTTAAACAAGTTCAATCATTTTTACAAGTATGCTTCTGGTATATGAGGTTCAAATCAAAATTATCTGAAGTGGATAGACCACGTGCATTAATTCTATCAAAAATAAGAAAAGAATGAATGGAAAATGAATTAAGACATACATTATAAAAACAATACTTTTCAAAACGCTTTCTTGCTTAAAAGTCTCAAACAATTAATTGGAAGAAGATAGAGAAATCAGTGTAAACACTAATGTTAAAATTAGTGAAATCAGTGAGCTTAAAGCTGAAGACAATAACTAATACTACAGCAGGTCAAAGCAAGAATTGAATCATCAGATTATAGCAGAGACTGCAACATATAAAATATTCACTGAAAACGCAAATAAAATTTATTCTAATGTTAAAATTAGTGAAATCAGTGAGCTAAAAGCTGAAGACAGTAACTACTGCAGGTCCAAACAAGAATTGAAAGAGGAATTCTCACATCTCAGCCAGATTATAGCAGAGACTGCAACATATAAAATATTCACTGAAAACGCAAATAAAATTTATTCTAATGTTAAAATTAGTGAAGTCAGTGAGCTAAAAGCTGAAGACAGTAACTACTGCAGGTCCAAACAAGAATTGAAAGAGGAATTCTCACATCTCAGCCAGATTATAGCAGAGACTGCAACATATAAAATATTCACTGAAAACGCAAATAAAATTTATTCTAATGTTAAAATTAGTGAAATCAGTGAGCTAAAAGCTGAAGACAGTAACTACTGCAGGTCCAAACAAGAATTGAAAGAGGAATTCTCACATCTCAGCCAGATTATAGCAGAGACTGCAACATATAAAATATTCACTGAAAACGCAAATAAAATTTATTCTAATGTTAAAATTAGTGAAGTCAGTGAGCTAAAAGCTGAAGACAGTAACTACTGCAGGTCCAAACAAGAATTGAAAGAGGAATTCTCACATCTCAGCCAGATTATAGCAGAGACTGCAACATATAAAATATTCACTGAAAACGCAAATAAAATTTATTCTAATGTTAAAATTAGTGAAATCAGTGAGCTAAAAGCTGAAGACAGTAACTACTGCAGGTCCAAACAAGAATTGAAAGAGGAATTCTCACATCTCAGCCAGATTATAGCAGAGACTGCAACATATAAAATATTCACTGAAAACGCAAATAAAATTTATTCTAATGTTAAAATTAGTGAAATCAGTGAGCTAAAAGCTGAAGACAGTAACTACTGCAGGTCCAAACAAGAATTGAAAGAGGAATTCTCACATCTCAGCCAGATTATAGCAGAGACTGCAACATATAAAATATTCACTGAAAACGCAAATAAAATTTATTCTAATGTTAAAATTAGTGAAGTCAGTGAGCTAAAAGCTGAAGACAGTAACTACTGCAGGTCCAAGTAAGAATTGAAAGAGGAATTCTCACATCTCAGCCAGATTATAGCAGAGACTGCAACACATAAAATATTCTCTGAAAAAGCAAATAAAATTTATTCTAATGCTAAAATTAGTGAAATCAGTGAGCTAAAAGCTGAAGACAGTAACTAATACTGCAGGTCCAAGTAAGAATTGAAAGAGGAATTCTCACATCTCAGCCAGATTATAGCAGAGACTGCAACACATAAAATATTCTCTGAAAAAGCAAATAAAATTTATTCTAATGTTAAAATTAGTGAAATCAGTGAGCTAAAAGCTGAAGACAGTAACTACTGCAAGTCCAAACAAGAACTGAAAGAGGAATTCTCACATCTCAGCCAGATTATAGCAGAGACTACTACATATAAAATATTCACTGAAAACGCAAATAAAATTTATTCTAATGTTAAAATTAGTGAAGTCAGTGAGCTAAAAGCTGAAGACAGTAACTACTGCAGGTCCAAACAAGAATTGAAAGAGGAATTCTCACATCTCAGCCAGATTATAGCAGAGACTGCAACATATAAAATATTCACTGAAAACGCAAATAAAATTTATTCTAATGTTAAAATTAGTGAAGTCAGTGAGCTAAAAGCTGAAGACAGTAACTAATACAGCAGGTCCAAGCAAGAATTGAAAGTGGAATTCTCACATCTCAGCCAGATTATAGCAGAGACTGCAACATATAAAATATTCACTGAAAACGCAAATAAAATTTATTCTAATGTTAAAATTAGTGAAGTCAGTGCTAAAAGCTGAAGACAGTAACTACTGCAGGTCCAAACAAGAATTGAAAGAGGAATTCTCACATCTCAGCCAGATTATAGCAGAGACTGCAACATATAAAATATTCACTGAAAACGCAAATAAAATTTATTCTAATGTTAAAATTAGTGAAGTCAGTGAGCTAAAAGCTGAAGACAGTAACTAATACTACAAGTCAAAGCAAGAATTGAAAGAGGTGTTCTCACATCTCAGCCAGATTATAGCAGAGACTGCAACATATAAAATATTCACTGAAAACGCAAATAAAATTTATTCTAATGTTAAAATTAGTGAAGTCAGTGAGCTAAAAGCTGAAGACAGTAACTACTGTAGGTCCAAACAAAATTGAAAGAGGAATTCTCACATCTCAGCCAGATTATAGCAGAGACTGCAACATATAAAATATTCACTGAAAACACAAATAAAATTTATTCAGGGAGAGGAACAAGGAAGTCAAATGTCGGAGAGAGTTTAGGTAAAATACCAGAGAAAAAAATCCTCTGGAGTCACAATAAAAAAAATAATATATGAAAAGAGATGAAATATGATTTAAAAAAGATGAAATGCGATAAATACAATTGATCTCAACATCATTCCAACTGATACATTATGATCAGGAAATGTTTGAGAAAAACAAAGATACATTCAGATGATGATCTGTGCATCCCTGGTATAAATAAAAAGTTCTGAAAAAAGTTTTTCACTTTGAAAGGAGAAATGAAAATGAAATAAATTAGTAACTTTATAAATGGGAAAAAAAATAATTATAAATGGGAAAAAATTTTCCTATTCACCTTTTCCGGATTGATTACCTTTACACTTTCTTTACTTGTAAAAATCTAAAAGAGCGTGACAGCCCAAATTTTCAAAAAAAACATAAATCCAATATCCCTTGGAAAAAAAGGCACATACAAGAGAGCCTCAACTGTGTTTGTATAATTTTCGCATGCTGACATTTATAGTGGATCAGCTATTTGTCTGGCGTTGCTAGGGTATATATTTTCCTATAGTTTATCACACAGCAAAATGTAATGTGACAGGAGAATGAATGCAATGTAAAACTGATTTACCTCTCACCTTACGTTTCCTTGGACATTAAATTAGGAAGCACTTACAAAAACAACCAAATAGCGAACTAAAACTATCAATATTCGCTGAATCGGGCAAAACTGCAATTACACTATTTAAAAAAAAAAAAAAAAAAACCTTACCTCCTTGATACCCTCCTAAAAAGAAAAAAAAATTAAAAGAGTTGTGTTAGTACAAATGTCTATCTTCCCAATGAATGTCCCTCAGTAAGAGGTATAGTCAATTAGAATAACTCGACCCTCCTGAAGGCACACGGAATATGAATAACCAAATCGCCACGACAGCCCCTCCTCCGGCACCACCTTATCGGCTACCTGGCGTACCGATTACAGAGTACCAAATGGGGGGAAATACCCCTTAACCTCATCTTAATTCGTAAATATGATTTTAATTTTAACTGATACCAGGATAAGGTAACTACAACAATGCAATAACCCCCCTCCTCCATGCAATTGGATGCCCCAACAGGGCTTTCTATATTCCCCAAGAGACAACGAACGCATTATTCAGCGTGGCGTGGAACCCGCATAAAGCGAGCGTCCCCACAGGGGGATGGTGGACCTCTTAGCCGTCTTAAGGACATTCCCGGGGAGCACAAACATACTCAACATTAGATTATCTAACCATTGTTGAGAGTCAAGTGCCCCCATCCCCATTCTACAATCAACATTTTCAATAGATTCACATCTTCCCAAAGCATCCCACACGTTATAACACATCACTCAGTAAGTCTCCTGTCTGATATGTATGTGGCAAAACTGTTGTAAGACTACGATTTCTGGATAGTAGCATCCTTCAAACGAAACATGTCAAAATTTCATGACATTCCGATAATTAGTTTACAGGTTACAGTGGTTTTAGTGAACTCCTAAGTTTTGCAATTTTCAAAATCATGGATAAAAAAGAATTTCGTATGTTGATTTAAACATTGTTTTTTGATGGGAAAAAAAAGCTGTTGAAACCAAACAGTGGCTTCACATGAGTTATGGAGACTCTGCATCAGAGAAATCAACTATTATTGACTGATATGCTGAATTTAAATGCGGTCGTACAAACACCAATGATGCTGAAAGCTGTGCTCAGCAAAAATAGGCAGTTGTTCCCTGAAACACAAAATAAGTCCACAAAATAGTTTTAAAGATCTTTAAGTGAAGTTGTGTGAGATAACTGACACCTTAAAGATATCAGAAGGTAGTTTGTTTACAATTTTATAGCATGATTGAGACATAGCATAATTTGAGCATGCTTAAGTTGCTTTCGAAGTGGGTGTGTAGGTTTGCTTACACAGAACCAAAAACAAAATGCGTCAATGATTCAGGGCGCTGCTCAAGCGAGATAAAAAAAATTTCTTACGTCTATATGTGACAATGGATGAAACATGGATAACTACTACACATCTCAACCAAAATAATAGTCAGCTGAGTGGACAGTAGCCGGTGAAAGTCGTCCAAAAACTCTCATTTTGGGACACACATGGTGTTTTTGTTCAATGACTATCTTGAGAAAGATTAAGTTATAAATACCGAATATTACATGGCATTATTGGATCGATTGAGTGTAAAGTACTGTTTCACCAAGACAATGCCCCGTGTCATAAGTCGATGAAAACTATGGTTAAAATAAATAATTTAAGCTTCGAATTGCTTTCCCAGCCACAGTACTCTCTAGATCTAGACCCCAACTATCGGCTTTTTGTAGACATACGAAAGATGCTCCAGGGCAAGAAATTTGGCTCAAATGAAAAGGTGATTGCCGAGACCGAGGCCTATTTCGGGAGCAAAGACAAATCGCTCTACAAAAAAGGTATCGAAAAGATAAACAGGGGAGTTGGAATGAATGAATCATTCGTGAAGGACAGTATGTTGACGAATAAAGTCGAATTTCTAAAAAAAAATTTGTTTTTCTTAGCTAGACCGGGGACTTATTGAGTGATGTGTTACAACATTTAAATTGGAAGAATAAGGTGGCCAATCCATTGAAGTGGTATCTTTACTTTCTAGAGATGGCCGAGTGGCCAGCGCTCTGGCGCTCGGTACCATAGGTATCGGGTTCATATCCCAACTTGCCCATGACTTGTAGTGGTTCGGAATCCACTTTAAACCGTAGGTCCCGGTCCTAATAGGATCGTAGAGGGAGCATTGTTACTCCGCGTCCATGGATTATCTTCAAGTTACATGCGCCCCCTGGGTAATGCAAAGTGAGTATTATTTGTGCAGCACTTGCCTTAAGGCACCAAAGACAATTGTCTAAGTGGTTGCCAGCTGCATTAGAACAAAAACAAACTTTCTAGAGATACCTACATATTCTTCAACAGCGCAAGTGTTTTGGCCTGCTGTTATGTTATGTTGCATAGAAATGAAGTGTGCATTAGTGACACCTTGGAATAGACGGTCGTGCAAAATTACGTTAACAAATACTTGTAGATTTTTTTTAAAAAACTTTGAAAACTATATTTATAAGTAATTTTAAACATAAAAATATGAAATCATAGACAACAAACTGGGCATTGAAGAATTGTAGCATAATATTTAAATAACTATAATGAATCAAAAATAATTATTGATTATAAATGCTAAAAACCAATTATTTTGAAAAGAAGAAAGCCATACTTAAAAGTGTACACTGTCTTATATATTGTAAATTGAATTTGTTAATTTCCAAAAAATTATTTATTAGCTTTTTATATTTATTGATATTTTATTTTGGACAAGTGTTTGATTTTTTTTTTTTCTTTAATAGTTAAACATATCCCTTTAAATGGAGCTTATTGCATTTGGGATAAAGTTATGTTTTTTCTGAAACTAAGAACTCGATTTTCCTCCTTTAAAAAATTGCTTACTTTTAATATATAATATTGCATAGGTTACAAAATTCCCACAGAAAAATTAAATATTACCTTGTTGGTTACAATTCCATCTTTCAGTGTCAATTTCATGGTCATCCTGGGATTTCTGCACATCAGGCACTCATTAAAAACTTTATGAAGTTGTCAATAGATCTCTCATCTTTATCTCTTCATAAATCTTGATCAACAAACAGTACAAACGCCCACAATGAAATGATTGTGATCTTTATACACATTGTCTTGAGTATAACTGCATAACTAAAATAATATTAAAAATCAATATTTTTTTTTCTTCTAATTTCAAAAAGACAACAAATTTATATTAAAGTGATATAAGATTAAATAAATATTTTAACAAATATAAAATTGGGCAAATTTAACGTTACAAAAAAACTAGGTGAATTTTAATTTTTTTTATTACTTTCCTTTTGTAGGAGGATTTTGGATACTTCTATCATATTACATTTATTATCCATGTAAGATTTACATAAGATTTTAACAATATTTTTAAATGCTTTTGTTATTTTAAAATAGTGGAAATTTTTTTTGTAACATTACTAAACAGGATGATTAATACAGAATTAAAGAATTATGGAGATGTTAGCATATTTGTAAATCCCATTTTCTTATGAAATCAGTAATTGTAATAATTTTGTCTTGAGATTGCAATTAGACAGTCATATTAAAGTTCTAGAAGTGCAATTATAGCTCGTTTTATCCAACAGAAGTGTTTTCGTTGGAAGAGAATCGTTTTCCCTATATATATATATATAAATAAATATCTGCATGACTTCAAAAGTAAAAACAATTTTAGAAAAAATTGTTAAAGTTTTTCCCCAACTAAAAGAGATGAGTCACTTGAATGCTTAACAGGATCCATTATCTTGCTCATATATGTCTCCAATTAAAAAAATGCCAATAAAAATATAGCAGAATTAATTAAAGAATATTAACTCAAATTAACTATTTAATTAAATTTTTCTCGAATTATTTTTAAAAATGAAATTTGCCACAGATGTTGAAAAAATTGAATAAATATTGAATTGAAAAAAAATTTAAAAAATATTAATAAAAAATAAATAAATTATTGATAAATTAAATAATATTAATTTTGGCAAAAAATATATTTGCATTCTAAAAGCTGTATTTTTAAATTTAAATTTAACAAAATCAACTGTGAAAAAAAAAATGTGTCCTT
This sequence comes from Caerostris darwini, assembly GCA_021605075.1. NCBI lineage: Eukaryota > Metazoa > Arthropoda > Arachnida > Araneae > Araneidae > Caerostris > Caerostris darwini. The sequence continues at coordinate 1,794 of BPLQ01013429.1, read as the reverse complement.
ATATAAAAATATCAATAATTTTTAGTGCTAATTTTTTTTTTTTTTTTTTTTTTTTCCCCCAGTCTAGCAGTTTAGATGGACCAGGCAGGCAAAGGGGTTCTGGCGGTGGCGGCGGCAGCAGCTCCTAGAAAGTGTGAAAAAATCAAATTCAGTTTCGTTTTCATTACAAGCACTGTACTAACGAAAAATTTCCAAACTGTAGGCTTCGAGCAACATGAATGTGCTGCACCTGACACCATCTGTAAAAACTAAGCTACTTCATGGTTTTATTTTACCCATAAAATTATAGGTATTATTGTTTTTAAAAGTGTAGTTTTTCATTTTCGTGATCAATATTTTTCTTGTCCCTTTTAATGTTTCTCATTGGTTTATATATTTTTTTATTAAATCTTTTTCACATATTTTACTTACATTCCTATTGATTTATTTAAATTTCTTTCACAAGCTAATAATTAATGTAAAATTTTTCTGAAAGATCATCACATGAAAGAAGAGATAAATTTATTTCGAAGTGAAAAGGAGATTTTTTTAGCAAAGAAATCCTTCAGAATTCTACAGTTTTTAATTTTTTTTACGTTTGCTGTTATTCATTTTGTTCTTACATTAAATTCTAAATTTTATGTACAATCTCTATATCGGCAGTGCCAATTATTTTTTATTATTATTTTGATGTTTTTTAATATGAATTAACATAATCCAAAAATATTTCGGTTATATATAACATTTATTTACTAATCATTGAATTTGTAGCAAAATAAACTCCCATTATCAAATTAAAACTGTTTAAAAAAGCCAAATGGAAAGATAGTAGTGCTAGTAATGATTTTACACTTCTTAAAAAATTAATTTCTTGACTTATAATAAATCTTTCTTGATTCATTTTAGTATTATAAGTAGCATTTAATTATGTAATACTACAATTATTGGTTCATTTTAGTAAAACATGAAAGTTGCAAAACAGCTTTTATTATCAGATATCACTTGGTCCTTACCTATTCAGAGGATGATGTCCGCCCGCTGATACAGGGCGGACATTACATCAAACTTGGTGACCACCTTTCGCCTGTCACGCTTTGTCACCAAACGTGCGGTGGCCCACAAGTTGTTCAGATACTCCTCCATTAGGAGACTGCTGTGCACTGGAACTAGGCTTGAGAGAACTGCGCCGTGGTAATCTCGGCGCAGTTCCTCGACCACCTCCTCAAAGAGTGCCCTGCCCAGGATCAGGTCTCTCTGAAATGGATAAAAAAAACCTTATTAGATATAATGGAGTAGTTCTCAATTTTACATTACATATATACTTATTTTATTTTAATTGCTCTGAATTTCTAAACACTTTTCTCTCATATTTTTTTATATATATAACACTGTATTAAACTAGGTGGTTTGTTAGGAATCAGGACCGAATATTTAAACATAAAGAAATCACATTTACATGAATATTGGGTTAAACAGATAGTAACTGATGATGCAGCAGTTTTTTCAAGGAAATATGTTAAATATATTTCCTCAACTCAGAACTAATTTACAAGATAATTAACAGATATATTATATACATCATTAGATTACAAATGTGTAAATTAATGGTAATTTCTGGATTATAAACCATTTGGGAATTATGCAGGAAAGCTCTTATGCAGGAATAGAAATTAAGGTAACTTCAAAGGTCAATGTTCAAAAACAAATGTTTCAAGAATATTGAACTGAAATTGTAAATTTCAAAACTCTATTTTAAAACACATGCTCATCACATTTAAATTTTTTTTTTTTTACCTTGACAGATGCATTTTATTT